>CAUYUJ010016956.1:130147-235147 GCA_963575745.1 Prorocentrum cordatum
GTAGTGGTTGTAGTAGTGGTGGTAGTAGTAGTAGTAGTAGTGTAGCAGTAGTAGCAGTAGTAGTAGTAGTAGTAGTAGTAGTAGTAGTAGTAGTAGTAGTAGTAGTGGTGGTGGTGGTGTGGTGGTGGTGGTGGTGGTGGTGGTGGTGGTGGCGGTGGTGGTAGTGGCAGTCGTAGTGGTAGCAGTGGTAGTAGTAGTAGTAGTAGTAGTAGCAGCAGTAGTGTAGTAGTAGTCGTCGTCAGCAGTAGTAGTAGTAGTAGTAGTAGTAGTAGTAGTAGTAGTAGTAGTAGTAGTAGTAGTAGTAGTAGTAGTAGTAGTAGTAGTAGTAGTAGTAGTAGTGGTAGTAGTAGTAGTAGTAGTAGTAGTAGTGGTAATAGTGCCAGTGGTTGCAGTAGTGGCAGTGGTAGTGGTAGTAGTCGTGGTAGTCGGAGTAGTAGTAGTAGTAGTAGTAGTAGTAGTAGTAGTAGTAGTAGTAGTAGTAGTAGTAGTAGTAGTAGTAGTAGTAGTAGTAGTAGTAGTAGTAGTAGTAGTAGTAGTAGTAGTAGTAGTAGTAGTAGTAGTAGTAGTAGTAGTAGTAGTAGTAGTAGTAGTAGTAGTAGTAGTAGTAGCAGTCGTAGCAGTAGTAGTAGTCGTAGTCGTAGTCGTAGTCGTAGTAGTAGTAGTAGTAGTAGTAGTAGTAGTAGTAGTAGTAGTAGTTGTTGTTGTAGTTGCAGTAGTAGTTGTAGGAGTGGTGGTAGTAGTAGTAGTGGTAGGAGTAGCACTAGTAGTAGTAGTAGTAGTAGTAGTAGTAGTAGTAGTAGTAGTAGTAGTAGTCGCGGTCGTCGTGGTCGTCGTCCTCGTCGTCGTCGTCGTCGTCGTCGTCGTGGTGGTGGTGGTGGTGGTGGCGGTGGTGGTGGTGGTGGTTGTGGCGTGTGTGGCGGCAGCAGTGGTGGCAGCGGTGGTGGCAGTTGTCGTCGCCGCGTTGCTGGTAGGGGTGCCGCGTGGGCGGCGGCGTTGTCGGTGGTGGTGTTGGCGGCAGCGGCGGCGGCGGGGAGCGCGGCCGCCGTTGGGGTTGAAGAGGTTCTGGGGGCCGCGGCGTTGGCGTTGCGGGCGCTGGGGCGTTGGGTGCCTCGAGCTAGTGGCAGCGGCGGCGGCAAGGCCCGTGGTGGCAGGGCAGCCAGTGGCACTGGGGGCGGCAGTGGTGTTGGTGGCGGCGGCGCATGGGGCGGGTAGTGGGGGCCGTGGCCGCGGCAGCGGTGAAGTAGCGGCGGCAGCGGCGATGGTGGTCGGGTGGACATGGTATTTGGGGCGAAGGGCGCTGGCCGCGGCGGTGGTAGTGGCTGCGCGCCGCAAAGCAGGCGTGGTGGCGTGCGTGGTCGTAGTGGCGGAAGCGGGCGCGGTCGCGCAGGCGGGGTAGCAGTGGGGGTTGGCTGCCGGTGTGGCAGCGGCGGCGGTGGCGGCGCTCTCTCTCTCTCTCTCTCTCTCTGTTGTTTGTTCTCTCTCTCTCTCTTTCTCTCTGTATCTCGCTGTCTCTCTCTCTCTCTCTCTCTTGTCTATCTCTCTCTGTCTCTCTTTCTCTCTCTTTTCCGCTCGCATTCGCTCGCCCCATCGCTTTCTCTCTCTCGCTCAAGCTCTCTCTTGGAAATATATTCCCACTGTTTGAGGCCATTAACTTCACTGCAACCGCGTTACTTGCACAGGTGTCGAACTACAGTGTCTATCAAACAGCAGGAGCCCGGTAACGGTGCCAAGAAGTGGCGGGAGCGCAGATGGATGCGGGTAGCTGCAGCATTGGTTGTCTCAAAATGTTGTTGGTAGTGGTTGTCGCTACTGCGTGTGTAGCCAATGTGGGATTAGGGGCGCGGTGGGGGCGGTGGCAGTGCTGGTGTGGGCCGGAGCGCGGCCATCTGTGTGGGGGTGCTACAGTGGTCGCACTTGCAGTGGAAGTGGCCATGAAGCACAGGCGGCGATGGCGGCAGCGTAGCTGGGGCGGTGGAAAATAGGGGCGGCGGGCGGTGGCTGTGGCGAGTGCAATGGTGCGCCCCCCCCCCACCCCAACGAATGCATGTTTTTCCTCAACCGAGGACGTGGCTGTCCGCTGCACCTCCAGGGCCCAGCGCGCCACACCGCGCAGCCCCCGACACTGCCTCGGCAGGGTTTTGGTGAAACTGTGGAGGACCCCCAGAATCGAGCCAGAACACACCCTTGAGATTCCCAAAATGTAGTGATATTGCAACTGCAACAGAAATCACTGAAGAAAGAATCCTGTGCAAGTAAAGCGGTTTAACCTCAATTGGGGCTTTGCACACGGCCAGAACGTGGAATTTAGGCACACGAGCGCCGTGTCGGGGACGCCCTGCGCAGAGCCAAGAAATCCCCATTTGCGACCCTCTTTTCTGCCTCCAAAGCCTTGAGGCCCCCACAAGCACGGCCGCCGGGGCTGCCGCTGCCACTGCCACTACTGCGAGAGCCGCCGCCACCAGCGCCGCCACCGTCGCCACCCCTGCCGCCGCCTCTGGCATTGCCAGCCATGCCCGCCGCAGAGAGAGAGAGAGAGAGAAAGAGATAGAGAGAGAGAGAGAGAGCAATTCACGAGAGAGAGAGAGAGAGAGCGCGAGAAATAGAGAGGGAGAGAGAGAAAGAGAGAGAGAGAGAGAATATAGAGAGTAGAGAGGACCCCAAGTGGCCGACCAGAGAAAGAGAGAGAGAGAGAGAGAGAAAAACAAAAGAGAGAAAAAGAGAGAGAGAGAGAGAGAGAGAGAGAGAGAGAGAGAGAGCCAGAGCCAGAGCCAGAGCCAGAGCCAGAGCCAGAGACAGAGACAGAGACAGAGACAGAGACAGAGACAGAGACAGGCACAGAGACAGAGAGCGAAAGAGAGAGAGAGAGAGGGAGACTGTTTCTTTCTTGAAGTGGCGAACAAAATGTGGTGGCCCAGCCGGGCTTGCGAGACCACGCCCGCCTTAATTTACAACGGATCGTGGCCATTGGAGCGCGGACGCAGCTTAATTACCATATTTGAAGAGGGCCGGAGAATGTATGCGCGATGAATAAGAAGGTAAAGTCCCAATCGGCGTGGAGAAAATGTGTGTCGCGCATGCCCGCTCGAGGAAACTGCGCCCCCCATCTCGGACCCTCGTTGACGAATGGGATCCGCGGACCCCCGCTTTCCTTGGTAAAAAAGAAGATGCGGAGCGTTTTGTGCAGAATCCATATTAATAACGAGGTATGGGTCCCCGACTGGGACACGAAAAATCTACACAAAAAATGTTCTGCGTGCCCGCTCGAGGATGGCACGTTCCGCGCGCAGGAATTTCGAGGATGTCTCGAGTCCCGCGCTTGTTTTGTAGAAGGAGGCTTGGCTTGTTGCGTGCCCGCTCGAGGATGGCGCACCCTGCGCGCCGAATCTCTGAGGATGGCTCGGGCGAAACGCTTGTTCTGCGGTGCTTGATGAAAGGCTTGGGCGCTCCAGGATGCCCAGGTGGTTCTGGGAGTTCGGTCGGACCGTTATTTCCGAAGGATCGTGGCCCTGGGAGCGCAGATGCCGCGTAATTTGCGAAGGATCCTGGCCCCAGAGGCGCGAACCCAGCGCAATTCACTAGGGATCGTGGCCCTGGGAGCGTGGACACTGCGTCATTCACGGCACAGCCCCTGGCACAGTAGCATCACCATTGATACCTGGCACGTTCCTTGGCGCCTCCCCTGGGCACGTCGCGCGATGCGTCCCCTGGCACGCCCCCTGGCACGTCCGCTGGCACGTTCCTTGGCGCGTCCCCCTGGCACGTTCCGTGGCGCGTCCCCCTGGCACATCGCGCGGCGCGTTGGCACGTCCCCTGGCACGTCCAATGGCACGTTCCCTGGCGCGTCCCCCGGTACTCCATTGTGCGGCGCGGCACAGCGCAGAGCAGTACAACACACCCCCTGGCACAGCGTCATCACCATTGATGTCTTCAGCATTGCCACTGCCCATCGCCCAATTGAGGTGCTTGGAAACGTTTCCATTCTTTGCAGTTCTAAATCCCTTTCCGGGTTCGTGAGTCGATCATGTTTAGAGAGCGCGGCCCTGGAAGTGCGGACACAGCGTAGTTTACAAGGGATCGTGGACCAGGGAGAGCGGACGCAGCTTCATTTACAATGGATCGTGGCCCTGGGAGCGCGGACGCAGCGTAATTTTCTAAGAATCGTGGCCCTGGGGAGGCGGACACAGCGTAATTTACTGAGGAACGTGGCCCTGGGAGCGCGGACGCAGCGTAATTCAGCATGGAGCGCGGCCGTGGGAGCGCGGACGCAGCGTAGTTTACATGGGATCGTGGCCCAAGGAGGGCAGCGCACTTTACGATGGATCGTGGCCCTGGGAGCGGGGACTTAGTGTAATTTGCGAGGGATCTTGGCCCTGGGTCAGGGACGTCCCGTGGCACATTCCCTGACGCGTTCGCTGGCACGTTCCCTGGCGCGTCGCCTGGCACGTTCCCTGGCACGTTCTGTGGCGCGTCCCGTGGCCGAGCCCCCCTGGTAAGTCGCGCGGCGCGTCCCCTGGCACGTCCCATGGCACGTCTACTGGCACGTTCCGTAGCGCGTCCCCCGGCGCGTCCCTTGGGACGTTCCGCGGCGCGTCCTGCTGGCATGTCCCCTCTGTCGATTGGTTCTGGGGCAGCTACTATGTGCTCAGGCAGCTCGAGCTCAAGATCCAGATCAGTTCGGTCAGGACTCGGATGCAAAGGAGGGTTCGATCCAGAACGCTATAGAGCACAATCGCGGCATGGCACATCACAATTCACCACGGCGCAGCACAGCACAGCCCTTGGCACGGTACATCAAGATCGATACATTCAGCATTTCAATCACCCGTCGCCCAATCAGCTGTCTTGAAAACGTTGCCATGCCTCACATGCCTATATTCCTCTCCGGGTTCGTGGGTCGATCATGTTTGAGATTTGTGGGCGCAGTGCTGAGAAAGGGAGGTGGGAATATGTCCCCCAAGAGATGCACACGTTTCTGAGTCCAGGGTTTCTGGAGCGGGAGCTCTCTAGCTCGATTGGCAACCCTAGCGAGGGGTGCTGGCAAAGCAAAGCGCGCCATAAGCGAGCCAACGCGCTCGTACTGAGCTTCATGGCAGCAACGCTGGCAGCGGGACGACCGCCAGACGCAAGCGGGCACGTCCAGAGTGAGCCTCGTGGCAGAGTGGTTGGCAGCATCGACGGCACGGCGCGTATAGCGAGCCCAGCTGGCACGCTGGCGAAGCTCACGGGCAGCAGCATCACCAACGGGAGCGGGACCAGCAGCAGGAGCGGCAAGATCAGGAGCAAGAGGTGTGAGAGGAATGAGGCGGCAGGCGCGGAAGCAGAAGCAGAAGCGGCGGAGGAGGCGGATACGGAGACGGGCGGAGGCGGAGACGAAAACGGAGGTGGGTGCGCGAGCGCGAGCTCGGACGCTGACGCAGACGCGGCGGCGATCGGTGGCGCCGCCTTGCCCACGCCCGGGGGGGGAGCGCAGTGTGGTCCAGAGCTTAGCGCTCTCTGCCCTGGCCCCCTTCTTGTTTAAGTCAGCGGGCGCAAGCGGGTCGAAGCTAGTGCACGCGCTGGTCGGGCTACGGGCGGGACACGCTGGGAACGAATTTGGGCACAGAAGACGGAGAGGGACGTCGGGGAAGGCGAACAGAGGCGGGAGCCACTCAGAACGTAACGTCTTCGCGGCCGTCCCCCCCCCACGCGCATCTGTGCAAGTCTGCGGGCGCCGGGGTGCGCGAGACGGTCAGGCTCCGGTCAGAGCGAGCGGTGGGATGCACCAGAAGCGAGTGGAAGTGCACGAAGCGGAGGAGCAAGAGGCGAGAAGAGCAGGACGGGGCCCCATCAGACCATTCAGGCCCGCACGCAGCGCACGGGGCTGCACTGCGCCCCCCTGCCCGGTCGGGCGAAAGCGCTTCTGGCGGACCCAGCGGACCCGGCGGGCCCCCACGCACCGCGCACCGCGCGCCCCCGCAGAGGCGCCGGCGCCGCAGCTGAGGGCAGGGGCCTGGAGGCGAGCATCCCGCGCAGAGGCGACGACGACGACGACGACGACGACGACGACGACGACGACGACGACGACGACGACGACGACGACGACGGCGACGACGGCGACGACGACGGCGACGACGACGACGACGACGACGACGACCACGACGACGACGACGCCAGTGCCGGCGCCAGCGCTGGCGGCCAGAGGAGCGTCGGCACGCGCAGTGCGCCGGGTGGCCGGTCGCGATAGAGGTGGATCCTACTCGTGTGTGAGTTCCCCAGGGGCTCCCGTGCAGCTTTCGCGGGGCGCCCTTGCCACGCGCACAGAGGAGTTACAGGGGGGGAAGGCTTCCTAGAAGCAGCCCTGCTTCGCAGAAGGATCGGACCCTGTCTGTAGATATAAGACCAGCGCCTGCTAAGAAGCAGCCTCCCCTTGGAAGAAGCCTTCCCCCCCCTCCCCTGCCCCGTTCTGCTCGCCGTCAAGTGTCGGATGGTTCAAGCCTTCAGATCCCCGCGCCTGCGCCTCTGCCCAGTGCCTCTGCCCAGTGCCGTCGGAAAGGGCCCCCTCTCTTCGGCAGCTGGCACCAATCCCTTCCCGCCCCCATTTGGGCTGTCGCGGAGTCCGCGCCCCATGGCTGTCGCGGAAGGTGCGCCCCCTGACCGAGATCCATGCCTGCACACACCATTGATTCCCTGAGATTTGCCGTGGCCGCGGTTTCGACACGATCACTGCCTGGCATAAAGCAGAGCAGCGCATTCGCTGTGCAGTAGCTGTCGAGACGGATACAGCCCCTCTGCTGATGAAAAGTCGTCTGTAGTCGTCGACGCTTTCGTCTTCCGTCGTCGTCTTACACTGTCTTCCGTCGTCGTCGTCGCCGCCGCTGCCGTCGGTGTATCTGGTCTTCTGGTCCGCCTCCGTCGTCGTCGTCGCCGTCGTCGCGGCCGTGCGCCCCGTGCCGTCGTGCACGCTCGTCGGGCGCGAGCGGGGGGAGGAGGAGGAGGAGGAGGAGGAGGAGGAGGAGGAGGAGGAGGAGGAGGAGGAGGAGGAAGAGGAGGAGGAGGAGGAGAAGGAGGAGAAGGGGGAGGGGGAGGAGAAGGAGGAGTTGGAGGAGGGAGGAGAGAGGAGGAGGAGGAGGAGGAGGAGGAGGAGGAGGAGGCCCCCCACCCCAGAAAGGCTCGGCGCTCCCACCGCGGCCAAGCGGAAGGGGTGACGCGCGCGCGAGCCCCAGGGCGGGACTCGTCGGCAGCGGCCGGGCCCTGGGCCCGAGCTCTCCCGGCGAGGGAGACATCGTTGCCCAGAGGATCGCCAGGCGCAGACTCGTCGGCCCCTCCTCCTCCTCCTCCTCCTCCTCCTCCTCGTCCTCCTTCTCGTCCTCCTCCTCCTCCTCCTCGTCCTCGTCTTCTTCGTCTTCTTCCTCCTCCTCCTCCTCCCTCCACCTCTCGTGGTACTAATGTCCTTCCGTTTCTGTGCATCCTCCGGGGCTCCCCGTTGGCCACGACCAGGCGCAGGTCGAAAAGTCGGCCATCATGGGCCCTTGCAGAGGTCCAGGGACATGTCTTGATCGGGAGGGAAGAGGACACACAAACACAAATAATCGTTGCCCCCACGAAATATGGAAAATGTGGGAAGCGGAGAGGAAGACGAACATCCAGAAAATATGTAAAGACATGGAGAATCCTTGGGTTTGTGTCTGTCTATGTGTGTGTGTGTGTCTCTGGGCCCCTTCACTGGGGCGGATTTGGGTCGGGGGTGGCGCGATGGGGGCAGTCTTCGAAGAGGGCAGCGAGGCGTAGCAGAAGCCTCCGGTCCCTCATAAGGAGCCAGCCCTTCATCTTCTTAGAAGGCCGCCCCTTCGTCACACACCGTGCCCATTTGCTCGACGCCACTCAAATTTAGAGCCGATTGTTGTTCCCAGAACGGGCTTAGGCCCAGGGTTCTCTTTTAGTATGTAAACCTGTCCCCGGTGCCAAATTCGAAGAGGGTCGGCGAATTGATTTTGCGATAAATGATGAGGTCGAGGAGGGCCGGCGAATTTAAATTTGAGGATGTCCCGAGCAAAACGCTTGTTTTGCAGAAATTGTTAAGGATGTCTCGAGCGAAACGCTTGTTTTGTTGTATAGATTGTCCGCTCCTGGGGACCAGAATTCAGAGGGTCTCTCAAGTGAAATGCTTGTTTTCACATGCCCAGGTCTTGAGGATGTCTCGAGCGAGACGCTTGGCTTCACGCGTCCAGGTTGCCCAGGCGGATGTCTAGCATGAGGATGTGTCGAAGAAGTCTTGATCGAGACGCTTGTTTGCACGTGCCCAGGTTGCACTGGCGGATGTCTGGCATGAGGATGTGTTGAGAATGTCGTGAGCATCACGCTTGTTTTCACGTGTCCAGGTCGCCCAGGCGGATGTCTAACCTGAAGCGGACGTCTAACATGAATGTGCGTTGAGGATGTCTCGAGCGAACCACTTCTTTTCACGTGTCCAGTTCGCCCAGGCGGATGTCTAGCATGAGGATGTGTTGAGCATGAGTTGAGCGAAACGCTCGTTTTCACGTGTCCAGGTCGCCCAGGTGGATGTCTAGCATGAGGATTTGGGCAGGATGTCTCGAGCGAAACGCTTGTCCCCAACACGTTCCGTAGCGCGTCCCCTTGGCACGTCCCGCGGTGCGTCCCCATGGCACGTCCCCTGGCACGTCGCCTGGCGCGTCCCTTGGGACGGTCCGCGGCGCGTCCTCCTGGCATGTCCCCCTGTCAATTAGCTCTGAAGCAGCTACTATGTGCTCAGGCAGCTCGGGCTTAAGATCCAGATCAGTTCGGTCAGGACTCGGATGCAAAGGAGGACTCGATCTACAACGCTACAGAGCACAATCGCGGCATGGCACATCGCAATTCAGTGCCTTCGGATTCCAGGAAGTGCGAGCCATCCTACTTGTTTTCGGAGTCCGTGCGTGACTTGTGGCAGACCTGGGAACAGCTTCCGTGCGCCCTCGTGATGAGTGGCGTGCTAATGTACCTCCGCACTTCGATACCTGGCTGAAGAGTTCGCCGAACTTGTACACCAAGTGTTTGCATGACCTGTACTGAGCTGACATGAGTTCAGCACAGCCCTCGGCACTGTACATCAAGATCGATACACTCAGCATTGCAATTTGGCACGCTCCCATGCACGTTCCGTGGCGCGTCCCACGTCGCGCGGCGCGTCCCCTGGCACGTCCCGTGGCACGTCCATTGGCACGTTCCGTAGCGCGTCCCCTTGGCACGTCCCGCGGTGCGTCCCCATGGCACGTCCCCTGGCACGTCGCTTGGCGCGTCCCTTGGGACGTTCCGCGGCGCTCCGGGACAGCTACTATGTGCTGTGGCAGCTCGAGCTTAAGATCCAGATCAGTTCAGTCAGGACTCGGATGCAAAGGAGGACTCGCTATGGCACATCGCAATTCAGCAACGCTATAGCGCACAATCGTGGCATGGCACATCGCAATTCAGCACGGCGCAGCACAGCACAGCCTTCGGCACGGTACATCAAGATCGGTATTCTCAGCATTGTAACCTGGCATGTTCCCACGCACGTTCCATGGCGCGTCCTGTGGCGAGTCCTCCTGGCACGTCGCGCGACGCGTCCCTTGGCGCGACCCGTGGCACGTCCATTGGCACGTTCCGTAGCGCGTCCCCTTGGCACGTCCCGCGGTGCGTCCCCATGGCACGTCCCCTGGCACGTCGCCTGGCGCGTCCCTGGGAACGTTCCGCGGCGCGTCCTCCTGGCATGCCCCGCTGTCAATTATCCCTGGAGCAGCTACTATGTGCTCAGGCAGCTCGGGCTTAAGATCCAGATCAGTCCGGTCAAAGTTCGGATGCAAAGGAGGATTCGATCTACAACGCTACAGAGCACAATCGCGGCATGGCACATCGCAATTCAGTGCCTTCGGATTCCAGGAAGTGCGAGCCAGCCTACTTGTTTTCGGAGTCCGTGCGTGACTTGTGGCAGACCTGGGAACAGCTTCCGTGCGCCCTCGTGATGAGTGGCGTGATAATGTACCTCCGCACTTCGATACCAGTCTGAAGAGTTCGCCGAACTTATACACCAAGTGTTTGCATGCTTTGTACCGAGCTGACATGAGTTCAGCACAGCCCTCGGCACGGTACATCAAGATCGATACTCAGCATTGCAATTTGGCACGCTCCCATGCACGTTCCGTGGCGCGTCCCCTGGCGAGTCCCCCTGGCACGTCGCGCGGCGCGTCCCTTGGCACGTCCCGTGGCACGTCCATTGGCACGTTCCGTAGCGCGTCCCCTTGGCACGTCCCGCGGTGCGTCCCCATGGCACGTCCCTTGGCTTTCCGCGGCGCGTCCTCCTGGCATGCCCTCCTGTCAATTAGCTCTGGGCCAGCTACTATGTATGTGCTCGGGCAGCTCGAGCTTAAGATCCAGATCAGTTCGGTCAGGACTCGGATGCAAAGTAGGACTCCGTGGTCAGGGCCTCCTTCTGCGCTGCCCACTCTCCCGCCTCCTCGTCCTCCCTCCTCATCGTTCCTGCATTGTCTCAAAAGTTTAGTAGCAACGCGAGCAGCTCCGGAATGCAATCTGACGTGTGAGATGTGCGGCGTAGCTGTCGACAGACGCATTTCTTTGAGGTAAGAACAGAGGGAGGCCCTGTGATCAGAGCACATGGCTTCCAGGTTCTCGCAGAGCGAGTGGACAACGACTCCTGGGAGAAGCTGGTGGGTGCACCGGCAAACGTGGTTCGGGAATGTCCCTCTACAGGATGGAAAATTCAAAAATCGTACAAAGATAGTCTGGGGACGATCGTTTGGGTTATTTGGCACTGTTTTTGAATTTTTCCCGGAAAGGGCGTGGGACCAGGCTTCTCTTTTAGTTGTTTACCCCTGGCCTCGACTTGAAGAGGGCCAGCAGAATTATTCTGTGATCAGAGTGAGGGGGCTGAATCGAACGATCATTCACTGTCCCTGGGTGCGTGGCTGAAGTGGGATTCCGCGATGCGGATTATTGTTGTTGTTGTTGTTGATGGTGTTGTTGTTGTTGTTGTTGTTGTTGCTGTTGTTGTTGTTGTTGTTGTTGTTGTTGTTGTTGTTGTTGTTGTTGTTGTTGTTGTTGTTGTTGTTGTTGTTGTTGTTGTTGTTGTTGTTGTTGTTGTTGTTGTTTTGTTGTTGTTGTTGTTGTGTTGTTTGTTGTTTGTTGTTTGTTGTTTGTTGTTTGTTGTTTGTTGTTTGTTGTTTGTTGTTGTTGTTGGTTGTTGTTGTTGTTGTTGTTGTTGTTGTTGTTTGTTGTTTGTTGTTTGTTGTTTGTTGTTTGTCGTTGTTCGTTGTCGTTGTCGTCGTCCCACCCGCGACCCGCCCCGCGACCCACCCGCGACCCACGACCCAACCCACCCCCCGCAACCCAACCCGCCACCCGCGACCCACCCGCGACCCACCCGCGACCCACCGACCCACCCCGCGACCCACCCCGCGACCCACCCGCGACCCACCCGCGACCCAGCCGCGACCCACCCCGCGACCCCCCCGCGACCCACCCGCGACCCACCCTGCGACCCACCCGCGACCCACCCGCGACCCACCCGCGACACACGGCGACCCACCCGCGACCCACACCCGACCCACCACGCGCAACACATGCACGGTACGTACATGAGACACGCGTCTACATACCGCCGCACGCATACACACATTCGCAGACACGCACAACATACAATGATAGTGCACACGTTGCTTATTCATTGACTGCATCATACACCCAAGACGTGTGCACCACATGCTGGGCATCCACACGAGGGACACACGCTCACATACAACCGCACACGCATCATACACATGACACGCACACCACACAACACATACGCGTGATCTTCGCAGGGCGTGGCAGGCGTGGCAGGCGTGCTGCATCATACACCCAATACGTATGCGCACGGTCGTCCAGGCACAGCAGGGGCAGTTTCTCGACACCAGAGGGGTTGCGCAGGGGGTGGTCCCTGAGCGCGGCGACTACGCGGGCCATGGCACAGGGCACGGCAGGCGTGGAACTTTCTCGGCACCAAAGGGGGCGCGCAGCGGGTGGTCCCTGAGCGCGGCGCCTATGCGGGCCATGGCGCAGGGCACGGCAGGCGTGGCACTGTCTCGACACCAGAGGGGGTGCGCAGGGGGTGGTCCATGAGCGTGGCGTCCGCTGGAGCCCCCAGCAGCCTTCGAAAGTGGCGACAGTTTCGCAGATCGCAGCCACCCAGGGACGGCGAGTTTTGGGTAAGACGTCTCTCCGCTGGACCCCCCAGCAGCCCTCGAAAGTGGCGACCGGTTCGGAGATCGCAGCTCTCCAGGGATGGCGAGGTCGAATTTGAATCTGGGCATGACGTCACTCCGCTGGACCCCCCAGCAGCCCTCGAAAGTGGCGATGGCTTCGCAGATCACAGCCCCCCAGGGACTGGCCGGGTAGCAGGCAAGCCGGCACGCAGGAAGGAGCGAGGTGAGAGGCAGGCGAGAAGATGGGAGGAGGCGGGAGGAGGCGGAGCACGCAGTGCCACATTCAAAACGAATACCCAACGCAGGTCGGTTGGGAAAAATCGTGAGATGTCTTCCTATCGCCAATGCGGGCTGCAGGTCGCCTGCGTGCGTCGGCAGCGCGTCACGTTTGGGGGAGCTCCTGGGCGCGCCCACCACTTGTCGTCTCAAGCGGTCTCCTGGGGAGAGGATTCATCGTTGTCGTCGAGGCTCATCAGCCTGCTCCCCCCTCGTCTTCCCCCTTACCAGCGACCGCCTCATCGTCATCATGACCACCAGCATCAGAATCTTCATCGTTGTCGTCGTCTCCTTGTCCTCCTCCTCCTCCTCCTCCTCCTCCTCCTCCTCCTCCTCTTCCGTAGCCGGTTCGGCTCTGGGATCGGCTCGAGCCCCAAGGCCACCTCTCAAGAGCTCATCGGCACCCGTCGACGATCGCGTCGACCATCTGGCGATGGGCGTTCGGAAGACGACGCTGGCCCCTGGGGATGGCAGGACGTTCCCCATGCGCGGGGAGTGGGTGACGATGCACTACACCGGCACCCTGGCCTCGAACGGAGCGGTGTTCGACTCCTCGCAGGGCAAGCAGCCGCTGCGCTTCCAGGTCGGCGTCGGGCAGGTGATCCGCGGCTGGGACCACGGGGTCGCGGAGATGTCCCTGGGGGAGTGCGCGCGGCTGGCGATCAGCTCGGACTACGCGTACGGCCGGCAGGGCGCTCCTGGGGCCATCCGCGGCGGCGAGCCCAGGGGGGGAATGCGAGAGGGGCAGGCGGTCTCCGAAGGGGGCGGGGCTTCTCAGAGGCCCTCGCGCCCTCCAAGAAGAGGGCCGTGGCTTCGGAGAAAGCCTGCAGGGCTGCTCGGAGGTCGCGAGGGCTTCTGAGAAGTCCCGCCGCCTTCCGAGGAGGCCTGCTCCCCCCACTGGCTCCTGGTTCCTGGTACTGGTAATCTTCAGAAGAAGCAACGCCCAGTTCAACCCCCGAGGGCTGAGCCAGTGTTGAAAGGTGGCACGCCAACCGAGAGGGCGGCTTCCCCTGGAGGAGAGGGAGACCGACGGAAGGGGACGACCCGAGAGGGCGCCCCCCCCCCCCCGCTTCCCCCCCCCCCGGGCTCGCCGCCGACATCCCCCCGAACGCCGACCTGGTGTTCGAGGTGCAGCTCGTGGCCGTGAGCGGGCAGCAGATCGAGCCATCGTCGAGGTGGAGCGCGCCGCCCGCCCTTCCGGAGGCGCCAGGCTGGGCGAAGGTTGGCGCCATGGCGATCATGGCCTACATGGTCTGCAAATGCTGCGGCTTCTGATCCCAGGCCTTCGCCGTCACGAATATGGATCATCACCATCATCATCATCATCATCATCATCATCATCACCATCATCATCATCATCAGCAGCAGCATCATCATCGTCATCATCAGCAGCATTATCATCATCACCATCATCACCACCACCACCATCAGCAGAATCGTCATCCTCAGCAGCATCATCAAAATCATCATCATCAGCAGCAGCATCATCAGTATCAGTATCATCATCATCAGCAGCATCATCAGCATCATCATCATCATTATTATCATCATCATCATCATCATCATCATCATCAGCAGCATCATCATGGGGAGCACTCGACCCTACCCCTGGGACAGGTCTTCTGCCGCTGGCCGCTTCCACCACACATTCACACAATGCCTGCGCTGAACGGGCTCCCACGTCAGGGGTTCGCTTTGGACGCCAAGTCCCCGACTGTGCCTGGCCCCAGCGCTGCTCTCTGCTGCCGCCGATCTGCTTGGCCACCCTGGCCCCCGATTGTCCCCGGCCGTGGTGCTGCCTCCCGGCGCCGCCAACCTCCCTGCGATGTCCTCCAGTCAACCCGCACAGTACGTATGAGCAACTTTCTGAGATTACCTTTGCACCCTTCCTTTTCGGCCCATCTTTGGCCGCTTTCGCTGGCCGCGCCCCACTCGCAAAGTCTCCGCATGGCCTTCGCAAGGCCCTGGCATCCTTCTCGTGAGGAAGGAGGAAAGAGGAGGGAGGAGAAAGGAGGGAGGAGGGAGGAGGAAGGAGGAAGGAGGAAGGAGGAAGGAGGCAGGAAGAGGGAGGAGGGAGGAGGGAGGAGGGTTCACTGTATCTCTCTCTCTCTCTCTGTTCCTCTGCTTGGGGCCCACGCGCTGGCGTCAGCCCACAGTCTTGAGGACCAGGGGCAGCACCCCGAGGCAGAGCCTCCGAGGAGGCCGCCCGCGCCTGGCTCTGACTCCAGGGGCGCGGCTCGTCAGGCTCGGCGACGATGATGATGATGATGATGATGATGATGATGATGATGATTATGATGATGATGATGATGATGATGATGATGATGATGATGATGATGATGATGATGATGATGATGATGATGATGATGGTGATGGTGATGGTGATGATGATGGTGATGGTGATGATGGTGATGTTGATGATGATGATGATGATGTTGTTCCTCGACGTCAGGGCCAACTGCAAATCGACGGCGTACAAGAATGAGGAGGCTTCATAGGGTCCGTCGCCAAGAGCCTCGGATCTCGCATTGTCCCGCATCAGGGCCTGTCGTCGAGGGTGCTTCGCAGGGAGGCTTCCTGCGCAGCGCGTGCCTAGCAACATCGGGATTCAACGTCAACTGAACATAAAAACTGCTGCTTCATCTTCGGCGGCTGTATCGGCTGTGTCAAGAGCGGGCGAGGCCTCCACGTCGTGAGATTCCTCTGCGTGCGCTGGCACGGTAGGATGATGAGGTGGAGGCGGAGGAGGAGGGGTCATGTAAGAAACAGATACTGCGCTGCTGCTAGCTAGGAGGCCTTCGCCTCGTACGAAAATTACGTTGCGGCGGGAGTGGCTGGCATCACCTCTACAAATCACTGCTCTAGAGTGGCTGGTAGCATCTCTGCGGATCACTGCTCTGGCCTGGCTGGTATCATCTAGTCGAATCACTGCTCGAGCCTGGCTGGTTTCACCTCATCGAAGCACTGCTCGAGCGTCTCCAGCCAGTGGCTCACCTCCTCTAGCCAGCCCGCTGGCGCCACGCCCTTGTGGTGGGTCGACAGGCCCTCTGAAGCCAGAGCGCGGGTTATCAAGCCGCGGCCCTCCCACATCGGTGCGCCGATGACCAGCTTCGTCTTGTCCTTGTCGTGGCAGCCCTCGAGGCGGATGAACGAGATGGCCTCCAGGAGGTCGTCCTTGCTGATCTCCACCTCGGCGTCCATGGCCTCGGGCTGCGCGCGGGCCAGGTAGTTCTGGATGACGCCCTTCATCTGGCCGCCCACGTCGCACTTCAACAGGTCCTCCAGAGTCGCGAGCGCGAGAGAGGGAGCGTGCGACCCGATCTCCTGCAGGCGCTTGTTTTCCTCGGCGGTGTGCCGCTCTTCCTGAGCGAGTCCAGCGTGTGCTTGTAGGCCTCGAGTTCGGTGGCGATCGCCGTGATCACTGAATGCTCGCTGCTCATTGTGTACGTGTCGATGCCGATGCTGCTACTCAATATCGTCGTGTGTGTCGTCTGCAGGAGGAGCTTCACGTGGAGCGCAGCAGCGACAGCAGGTTCTTGTCCTTGCTGCTCCAGGTCTTCTCGCTGTTGTTGCACCTGCGCCCGCGGCGGCCTCTTCGGCGCTGCTGACGCCGGCGAGGCTGCTGGGGCTCGGCCGCCGGTTCGCCTCCGCCCTGGGCTTCGTCCCCCTCCATCAGGGACGCTGGCTCCTCCTGCGCTGGTACGCGCGGTGAGCGCGAGCGTTGGCCTGCTGCTCCGCTCCTGATCTGTGGGCCAGGAGCTCGCGGTGCCCTGGCCGCTGCCGCTGACGCCGTCGCCTCGCCCTCGGGCTTGGGGCTCGCCGCCAGAGGCCTTCGAGTCCTTGGAGGAGTCCAGGGCGAGCCGCCAGCTGGCCCGCTTGGGCGTCATTTCCGGCGTGGGAAGGTGGAGGAGGAAGTGTGGGAGTAGAAGTGACGGTAGCTGCTCTCGGTGTCGCCCTTGCTTCGTCGGGAGTTGCTGCCCGCGGGGGTGTTTTGCGAGCTTGTCGAGGCTTTCGTACTCTGCGACTCTCACGTAGGTTACTGCCAGCGATACGATCCACGGAGCGGCGAAGCTCTGCACGGACTTCAGGTGTATCTTCTATCACGCGGGCGGGTCTAGCGAGTGTCCGAGACTGGCGCGGCGGTGGCTCGCTCGGGAGGGCCGAGCGAGGCGTGGTCCTCCTGACAAACAGGCTTGAGCAACGATCCCGATGGCGACGGCGGAGTGTGTCCCGAGAGGTGTGCTAGTAGTTTCTGTTGGTCATGATATTCATGCTGGCATGCTTGGGCCAGGGCATAGTCACGTAATGGACATGTTTTACATGTTGTAGGTGCCCATGGATATACATGATGAGTTAGTTATGGGACACACCCGCCTGCCTGCAATGCTCGTCGTAAATGTCGCACTGCGTGATCTGCATTCGGGAATGTAGTTTGGCACGCGATACATTCGCTATCAATATGAAGCGTGGTGGGAACCGAAGGCAACCCATGTCCCTGCTCCCTGGATTTGGTTTGATGAGTCACGAGCTGTTCGATCGTTCCGAACCGTTGTCTGCACATGTTGATGTTACACGCGAAGGGGCAGCTCGTTTCGCCATCAGCGTCCGTCTCGTCGTACGTCTCCGCCAAGGGGGGAGGAACTGATAGTGCTAGTTCCAGGAGGGGCCCACTGAGACGTTCAATATGAAGACCTGGGGGCCCGAACATCACAATGCACGAAAGCCTCACGGACCCAGTCATATTCCCATAGGTGTTTTACGACTCGATGTCGCCACGCTCTTTGGAAGCTCTTGCCTACCGGATGGGGGGCCAGGCACAATACATCGTCCGCGAGCTGCTTTGCCCACGGGTGCGCGTTCGGGTCAGTAGAGATCTCGATTTGCGAATTAAGGGCGCCAGCACTGACGGGGCGGTTGCTCATGGCCGCCTGCTTGTCGAACTTGCATCTGCCCTCCCCCAGAAAAACGAAACGAGAAATAGGCCGCGGTGGTCGGGCGATCTGATTATACTTTGCCACCAGCTTAGCCTGCGCACAAGAAGTTCAATTACCGATGGAGCGATCTGCCACTCGACAAACAGCTGGCGGGCCGCGCGCGACCAATGCACACGCTGCTCGCCCTCATGGCGCGCGGCACCTCTCATCGTAGCTCGTAATTCACGCGCAAGCGAACTGTCTAGTCGATGGAGCTCCCTGGGGTTCAACACGTAACTCTCGAGGCCCGACCAGACGCGCCCCGCGACGATGGAAACACACGATAGTCGTTTCGCCTCCCAGGGACTTCCAGAGAACCAGTAGCCCCCGAGTTCGCACCATCCTACTTTCCCAGGTTGACTTCGGGCCGCGACTTCACGACGACCATTGTTAGCGACATGTACACGTCCTCCAAGATGGACCGGGCCCTGGACCGCGCTCCCCGAGATGTTCCTTCCAGCGTCCTCAGCGGCCCCGTGAGTGCCTAGAGAGACCAGGGTGTCATGCCCGGCCTCCAGGGCCTTCGAGAGCGCGTCGCCGTCGGGCTGATCCACATGCAACGCCTGCAGGGCCGCGCCGTCGGGCCCCAGGAGGATTTCATCTAGATCATCAATGGCGCGCGCCGGCGCGCGCGTCGAACGGCTCGGCGGCGAACGGGCACTGGACTTGAAAGGGGCACCCCTGGACCTCGGCCATCTCCTGACTCCATTGAGAAACCAAGGGGTAAAATGACCCCATGAAAAGCTCGGGCTCATTTGAATCCCCCTTCCTTCCCCCCGCCCTTGGCCGAAGGGCAATGCTGGCGTCAGACGCCATGAGATACGCGACTGCCACGGCGCGATGCTGCTCAAGTAAATGCTGGAAGCGTTCGTCATCACATCTAATTGCGCGGGCTGCCACCAGTCGCACGTGGGCCTCAGCGGCGAACGCGTTGCGCACGCCATAAGAGTTCGCCAGGAAGGAGAGTCGGGCTGCCCGCAATTTCCGCGTGAGAAGTTCCGCAATTCGCGCGCGCATCCGCCCGCGCGCCCGCGGCGGCGGCGCGCGGCAGGGGGCGGGGGGTCGCGCTGGACAAGGCCTACTTTAAGATACAGTCTCCAAACATGAGCGAAGCAAGTAAATGACCACACGCATGAATGATTGTCCTGAATCACGTTGCCAGCGGGGCTGTTGCCCTTCTCGACGATGGCCACCGCCTGGCCTGTGAAGGCCCGGGCAGGGAATGAGCCGCAGCGGTGGATATGGGCAAGCAGAATCACGAAGGCCTGGATGATAGCGCAGCGAGTGTCGCGGTCGATGGCGAGCTTCCGCGGCCTGGGCTGGCACGCCCGCGCGGCGAGTGGGTCGGCATAGATGTAATATGCGGTGGCATGGCCCAGCCCCACCCGTTGCTCTCCTGGTCGCGTCAAGCACAGCGGCTGCAGAAGAATGATGGTGAGCTCGAGTGGCCATGCCCATGGTGGATTATAGCGTCGACGCTTCCCCCTCCATAGTCGGCGATGGATGCGCCCGAGCTCGTCAGATGCCGCTTCAAGGTCGGATAGCTCAGGCGCGCCCGTGCACGCGTAGTTCAATTCTAAGCATTCGAAAGTTCGTTGTTGTTTTTTCTAGGGGGGGCCAAGGTCCTCTTGCTTTCTAATTGTTCTATTCCGGGCCTCTTCCTGGCCACTAGGGGGCCAGGAACAATGAGAAACGAGCACACTTAGAAAAGAGCACGATTAGAAATGAACGACGCGTGCTCGCCTACTGGCGTGAGTCGCCAGGTTGGGCAAGCATCCGCGGCACGGCGGCGGGGTCGTCGACGCGCGCGCGCGCGCGGGCGCGGCCGCGAGCCCTCCGCGCGCAGCTGGTTGGGCGAGGGCGGCCGTGCACTCGGCCGCTGCGGGCCCAGTGGAGGGGAGTGCCAGGAGAGATCGTCGACGCGGCCGCGCGCGGCGTCCTACGCGCAGGTACGTGAGGCCCGCTAGTCGCGATGGGTCCCTTGCTGCCCACGCGTCGCGGATGTCCTGGTCGAGGCTGACCTTCCACCAATTATCCATCCATCGTTGACGTGCGCGTAGTTTGCCTTGGATGTGGCGCAGGGCTTCGTGGTCGAAAGGTAGCTGTCGCGCTCGGCGGTCGGTTCTTTGTGTGAGATGCCGGAGTCGGTGCAGTCGCGCTTGCTTGCACCAGCGTGGGTGTCCGCTGTCTTCGGCGTAATACTTGCTGCCGCTTGTCTGATGACGTGGGCTAGTGGGGCGCTGCGTCGCGTCGGAAATTGGCTCCTCTTGGTTACTCGGAAGATCTCCTTATGATTGTTGATCGCAGTGGCGACGCCGGCGAGGAAGGCTTCGCGGTTGGCGCCTGTCCGGGGACCTGCTGCGAGGAGGCCGAAGTCCCAGCGGATATTGTTGTCGGTCGGCGCGGCGCCGCTGATCGGCACCCGGACCTGCATGCTCATCGGGATTTGGTCGGCAGCGTGGGGGAGGCTCCGTAATCCACTATGGATACTCCAGTTCAGCTTGGCGTACTTGATGATTCTCTAGGCTTACGCCACATCCGCCGACCCCTTTAAGGGGGGTTGGGTGTGTGGGGGTCTGTTTTGAGCACATGCGTGGTCCCGCGGGTCACGGTATAGTTAGGTGGTCGAGGCGCTGCGGCGGTGACCCAGCAGCGGACGTTCGAGGTGGAGCGTCGCCGGTGGCCAAGAATATATTTGGTGCGCAGCGTTTTTTTTTTCCTTTCCTGGGGGGCGCCCGGTGATTTTCGCGGGGGCGTCCTGGCAGCATTGTCGGAGAGCTTCCGGGGGCCTCATGCTGTTTCTGTGGGGGCCCGCGGCTTTACATTGCCGTTTGCATTGTGCGGTAGGGCCGTCCCGGAGCACTCTTGGAGGCATCTTGGGCCGCGCGGGTGCCATCTTTGGCGTCTTCGAACGATCATTTGGCGGCTCGGGGCTCTGGTGAGTTGTCGCGGGGGCCCTTCGGGAGTTGCCGAGGCTGGGCCCCAATTGAAAGCTGGAGTGGATTATGTGATCAAGGAGGGATGGGAGAGTTATTCGCGGGCACCGTTCCCGGATGTTCCGGAGTTGGAAACTCTGAGGCACACGTGGGTGCCGGTGCGGAACGAGCGCCCGAGGAACCCGAGTTTTCACGGAGCGCCGCAGCCGAAGCACGGGGCGGGGCAGGAGGATAGGAACGGGCTCTTGTTGATGGTATATTTTCGGGCGTTCACACTGCGTGACGACGTCGAATGCGGAGCGCCGCACCTGCAGGACTTCCGCGGAGCGCAGGGGTCCTGGGCGGAGGCGTCATTGAAGTGGGTAAAGAAAGGCATGCCATGTGAAGAAACAAAGAGGCACGTGCAGAACTACATGGGCGCGGTGGATATGCGACCAGTCACGGACGAATATCTAGTGAAACACGAGGACGAGCTGCACAGCGATGAAGAGCTGGATCCGAGAATTGTCGACGCGGCGACAAGGCGGAAGACAAATGTGGGAGGCACGTCCATGGAGACAGAGGACAGGCGGAGAAATGTAGATGCGGAGTGCGAAAAGGAGAAGAGCCGGGAGGCCATGGCCAGGGGCGACGCCGTGCGGGGCGCGAGCACTGGTCGGATGAACGGAAAGCGCAAGAAGCGCGGAGGGGGCGGTGTGTTGAGGTGGGATGGCGCGGAAGTGAAGAAAGTGCAAGCGGTAGCCGCGGCGTCGAAGGCCGCAGAAGGCAGCGGCGCGGGCGGAGAGGAAGGTGCCCCAGAGGTGGTGGCGGCCAAGAAAGCAACAGCGTCAAGTGTGCGGAGATGGAGGCAAGGGCTTGCGGAGAACGGGTTGAACGCGGGACAGCGTAGCGTCGTTGAGAAGGTGGCAGATCGCGCGTTGGCGCAAGAATTCGGGAGGTCCGCGAGCGGCAAGAAAACAGGGCAGAGCGGTTCTGATATGCAGCCCCTCGCGTGGACGTTGCATGGCGGCCCGGGGACTGGGAAGAGTTTCGTCGTAGACAAGATCCGGAAGGAGCTGTTCGAAAAAGAGCCGGGGTGGACGCACGGCATAGATTTTCAGGCGACAGCGTTGCAGGCTACAAACGCGTCAGCTCTCGACGGGAATACGATTCACAGTGCATTTGGGCTCGGTGTGAACAAAACGAAAGAGAAGGACGCGGCGGGCAATGCCAACGCAGAGACGAAGAAGAAAACGAAGAAAGAGCAAACGGCGCAGCGCATGTCACAGTGGAAGTGGCTGATTGTGGACGAGGTGAGCATGGTGAGCGCAAACTTCATCGCGGAACTCGACTCGCATCTGCGGACGTGCATGTCAGCTGCGAGTGGCACGGAAGTAGGGACAGACGGTGTGGACAGGCCGTTCGGGGGCATCAACGTGTTGTTCTGCGGAGACTTTTATCAGTTAGAGCCTCCCTCGGGAACGGCTATCAACGCGCTGCCCACATCGTGTCTGGGACAAGCAAGAAAGTGCGCGCCGGGTGCCACGGAGGACCACGGTCAGCATATCTTCTGGGGAAGGGGAGGCGCAGGGGCAGTGCAAGGAATGACAGATCTGACAGAGTGCAAGCGTGTGGAGGAGCCAGACACCTGGTTCCTCGGGGTGCAAGACGAGTTTCGTCGAGGCGAATTGACGGAGAGAACGCGCAATTTCTTGCACGGACGGCCGACGGACGTGCCAGCATCGTGGGTGAACGGCGCGCCGCAATGCGGAAACTCGCAGTGTCGAGTTAAAGCAGAGGAAATGGGCAAAGACAATGAACTGGAATGCGCGGCGTGCAAAGTGGAGCGAGGGAAGAGGAAACTCGTGGCGACGTCGCCAGTAGACCCGCGATTTCGGGAAGAGAAATTCGTGGAAGCCGTGGCGATCTATGCCAATCAGGACATTCGGTGCCACGTCGGGAAACAAAGAGCTGTGCAGTGGGCGAAGGAACACGGAGAGCAACTGCCATGGGTCGCGGCGAGAGATCGCCCGTGCCATGGGGGGGAGCAGAGACGCCCGTGCACCGTGGAGGACAAGATACGGTGGCTAGGTTATCACGACAAGGAGTGCACGAGCTTGCTGGGGTGGCTGCCGTTGGCGAAGGGGATGCCCAGGCCTTAGGAGATCACTTGGACAGGTCGAAGAAGCAGCTGCTGCGGGGAAACCACGCGACGATTCATGGGTGGGTCTTGCACGAGGACGAAGTCGTGGGAGACGAAGAAGAAGAAGAAGTATTGTCGCACTTGCCAAGAGTCATAGTGTTGGACTTCCACACGAAGAAATGGCACTTGCCCGGGTGGGGGCCGGGACTGTATCCAATTTTTCCATCGAAGGGGCGCCGGTGGTTCCTGGGCGGGTATCGGAAGCACCCGGTGTTGGGGGTGAAGCGCACGCAGTTCATGATTACGCCAGCGTTAGCAATCACAGCGCGCGCCGCGCAAGGGCGGACGTTGGGCGCAGTGATAGCGGATCTGGAAAGAGGGCGCGGCGTAAGTTGGATGTCCAGTTGCGTGGCGCTTACCCTGGTGAGGAGACGGGAAAACTTACTTATCTTCAGGCCTTTCGACAGGAAGCCGTACAACGAGGGGGGGATGCTCGGCGCGCAGAAGCTGTTGCAGGTGCTACGCGGCGACACTGTGGATTGGGAGGAGTGGGAGGCGAAGCTGATGCCGCGCGATCAGCGCGGGCGTTGCCGACGTCGGCTGCTAATGGAGGCGTTCACGAAGTACGAGTTCCAGCGGAAGGAGAGACCGGCCTTCTGTAAAGAGTGTACGGAAGAGATGAAGAGCCCGGACGAGAAATGGCGCAATACGTGTGACGCGTGGGCAACGAAGACTCACGGCGACGAAAGCGCACGGAGGGGCGATGATGCGGGCGTGGCGAGGGTTCGCGATGGGGACGACGCCAAACAAGTTCGGACCATGTATTGTGTCAAATGCAGCGATGTGAAGGGGCAGCAGAAGTCGCGCCGTGCCAACGCCGAGCGGGCCGAGGTCGCGGGCAAAGTGCGCTTTTCGAATGACGGCTGTCCGTCGCTATTGCCAGAGGAGGCGGACGTTTTGGTAGCTCAGAAGAAGCACAAAGCAGCAGGGGAGAGGCTGTGTCAGAGGTGCGCGGAAGAACGGGAGAGGATGACGCGCGAGTCGAATAACAGGAAACGCATGGTGCGTTGTCCGAATCAGCCTGGCGTACTTGATGATTACCATGATGTTGCCGTGGCCTGTGTTCAAGTCGATTCGGGATCGCGATCGATTGGGTCCGTAGTGCGCGTTGCCGACATCCATGTGTGCGTTGACGGCCGCGAGGTCGTTCGTGAGAAATTATTCGTGCACGCAGCGGCCGAACTCGGTCTCGTCGCTGGCGCGGCGGCGTCCAACCGCGGCGCCAGTGTGGAGTTGGCGCGCTCGTCGCCCCAATCCTTGGTTGAGGTCCGTAAACAAGATGGGCGTGACTCGCGTAGGCGCGCCCGTCATAGTCTTGAGTACCCATGCCCATCGACGACGGCAGCCCACTTTCCATGAGTGATGTTGGCCTGCTCCGCTCGGTCGAGGTGGGAAGTATGCCGTTCTTTGTTTTACGCGTGTTGGGTGAACCTCCCACAGATTGCGGACCATCGCGGCCTGGTTCGTTGCGACACACTATCAAACATCTCGTTGCTGATCCCTGTAGCCGGCATAAGCGCGACGTTGCTATTCACATTGACACCTTGGATGACAGGAGATTCCGTGCTGTTGAGCTCTTGGCTGCCGCATTGCTCGAGTTCTGCCAAGTGGATGTGCCGCTCGAGAAGGTGCTCCATAATTGTGGATTGCGCATGGCCCATGCATCCAGTTATTCTTTTTCTTCGGTGAGCCTGGCGCCCGCTCCTGTTCCTGATCAGGTCGCCGGGGCAGTGTTGGCATTCAGGACGCAGGCTGCGCGCTACGAGCAGATGTCCCACAACGAGCTTATTCATGAAGTGGTGCGCGCTGAGAAGGACAAGCGTCAACTTAATGCAGAATTGACTGAAAGTCGCCGACGCGTTCGACGAGCTACGCATCGCGCTGACAGGCTGGAGGCAAGATTGGTTCAAGTACAGGCTGCGGCTGGAGATCTAGCACTACTGGTGAATGCCCGCACAGGGCCAGCCGAAAGGAAAATATCAGTGCATGCCCGATGATACAGTTTTGCTATTCGACGCAGTCGCGTCGGCAATGCAAGTCGGACGGTTGCTATAGTCATGATGGCATACGACATCTTTGGAGCTGTGAAATCTCACGGATCATCGCAAAGTGCGAGCACTGTACTGCTGCGGCATGCCGTTCTTCAGCTACGTCATCGGTAGAGGATTTCGACGTCTAGACGCGCGAGCAGTTAGATCTACACCGAGACGGATCAGTGTAAGAGGTTTTCAGCGGGCGTTGGCAATCCCATTATACATGATGTTTATTGTTAGCAAGTTGCACCAGCTATTGCACCTCGCTTCAAGTCCGATGCCACCACGAACCAAGAGGCGATTGGCAAGAGAAATATTCACTTGGCTACTTTGCGCGCCCTGTTCGTTGCAGACCTACGCGGCGAAGTGGCGACGAAGGCTGACCCAGATGTTGGCATGGACACTTCTAATGGCTTACCTCGGCGGAGCAACTGGACCGAGGCCGCGGAGCAACTGAAACCAAGCGGCGGAGCAACTGACACCAAGCGGAGGAGCGGCGGAGCAACTGAGCCAGTTGTTGGCCCAGTTGCTCCGCCCGCCCATCTCAGTTGCTCCGCCCGCCCCCCGTCCCCCCTGCGCCTCTGGGGCAGTCTCAGTTGCACCTGGGGTGGTTGCAGTTGCCGCAACAGAACCCAAGCGGCGACAGGCCACATCGCCGTCCCACTTCCGACCCTCGTCGTCGCCGCCGCCGTCGTCGTCGCCGTTTCCGTCGCCGCCGCTGTCGCCGCCGCCGCCGCTGTCGCCGTCGCCGTCGCCGACGCCGCCGTCGTCGTCGTCGTCGTTTTTCGTCGAGGATCGAACTTCGAGGTCCGAGAAGGTTTTTGCTGGGTTTTTAAATGTTCTCGGCCTCGGGAGGCCGTTTTCGGGCCCCGGGACTGGGGCGAAAAATTCCGTTCTGGGGATGCTGGAATCGCCACGAACGGCCGCCGGAGAGCCGACGGCGTGTCGCTGGGGAGGCGACGGCGGCGGCGGCGGCCCGCCGCGGTCCGTGTCGCTGGGGAGGCGACGGCGGCGGCGGCGGCAGTGGCGACGACGACGACGACGACGACGATCAAGACGACGACGACGACGACGACGATCAAGACGACGACGGCGACTACGAGGGAGAAAATGATGAGTGCGTTTTTCCCGGCCGTAAGCACCCTTACGGCCTTGAAAAAAACACGACGACGACGACCACTACGACGACCACGACGACGACCACGACGACGACGACGACCACGACGACGACGACGACGACGACGGCGACGGCGTCGACGACGACGACGACGACAGCGACGACGACGACGACGACGGCGGCGGTGACGGCGACGGACAACTGGTGCGTTTGGACCCCGGGAGGGATCTGGGGACCCGTCTTTGGGCCCCTCCGAGGTCTCTGGGAAGGGTCCAAGAGGGCCCCTAGAGAACTCCCAGAGGCCCCCAAGGGGGCTCCAAGAGGCCCCCAAGAGGGCTCAGGAGTACGTTATAAAACAGGCTGTTTTTATAAGCTGTCCTGGGGCCCTCTTGGGCCCGTCTTGGGGCGCCTCTGGGCCCCTCCGAGAGCCCTGGGAAGGGTCCAAGAGGGCCCCTAGAGGGCTCTCCCAGAGGCCCCCAGGAGGGCTCCAAGAGGCCCCGAAGAGGGCCCAGGAGTACGTTATAAAAACAAGCTGCTTTTATAAGCTGTCCTGGGGCTCACTTGGGCCCGTGTTGGGGCGCCTGTGGGCCCCTCCGAGAGCCCTGGGAAGGGTCCAATAGGGCTCCTAGAGAGCTAGCTCCCAGAGGCCCCCAGGAGGGCTCCAAGAGGCCCCGAAGAGGGCCCAGGAGTACGTTATAAAACAAGGTGTTTTTATAAGCTGCCCTGGTGCCCTGTTGGGCCCGTCTTGGGGCGCCTTTGAGCCCCCCCCGAACCTTCTGGGAAGGGTCCAAGAGGGCCCCTAGAGGGCTCCCAGAGGCCCCCAAGGGGGCTCCGAGAGGCCCCCAAGAGGGCCCGGGAGTACGTTATAAAACAATCTGTTTTTATAAGCTGCCCTGGTGCCCTCTTGGGCCCGTTTTGGGGCGCCTTTGGGCCCCTCCGAACGCCCTGGGCAGGCTCCGAACGTCTTGGGCCTGTCTTGGGGCCGCCTTTGGGCCCGTCGGAAGGCTCTGGGAGCCCCCCGCCCTCCGTCGAGGCCCCCCGCGGCACGCGCGGCCCCGGGTGCAGCTGGGACCGGAGCGTTGCCCCCTGCAAGGGTCCAGGAGGGCCTCTCTCGGGCCCTTCGCGGAAGCCCTCTTGGCGCATGGGGCAGTCTGGAACAGTCTGGGTCAGTTGGGTCAGTTGGGTCAGTTGCTGGCCCAGTTGCTCCGCCCACCCGTCTCAGTTGCTCCGCCCGCCCCCCGGCCCCCTTGGCAGTCTGGGGCAGTCTGGGGCAGCCTGGGGCAGTCTGGGGCCTGTCTGGGGCCAGTCTGGGGCAGTCCGGGGCAGTCTGAGGCAGTCTGGGGCAGTCTGGGGCAGTCTGGGCCAGTTGGGGCCCTCTGGGGCAGCGTGGGGCAGTCTGGGGCAGTGTGGGGCAGTCTGGGGCAGTCTGGGGCAGTCTGGGTCAGTTGGGTCAATTGGGTCAGTTGCTGGCCCAGTTGCTCCGCCCACCCGTCTCAGTTGCTCCGCCCGCCCCCGGCCCCCTTGGCAGTCTGGGGCAGTCCGGGACAGTCTGGGGCAGTCTGGGACAGTCTGGGGCAGTCTGGGGCAGTCTGGGGCAGTCTGAGGACTCTGGGGCAGTCTGGGCCAGTCTGGGGCAGTCTGGGGCAGTTGGGGCGGTCTGGGGCAGTGTGGGGCAGTCTGGGTCAGTTGGGTCAGTTGCTGGCCCAGTTGCTCCGCCCACCCGTCTCAGTTGCTCCGCCCGCCCCCCGGCCCCCTAGGCGCCACCGGGGGCGGTCTCAGTTGCACCTGGGGTGGTTGCAGTTGCCGCAACAGAACCCAAGCGGCGAAGGGCGTGGAGGAGGGGGAGGAGGCGGAGGAGCGGAACGGGAGAGGAGGAGGAGGAGGAGGAGGAGGAGGAGGAGGAGGAGGAGGAGGTGGAGGAGGGCTATCGGAAGCGAGCGGGCGAGAACGCAAATAACATTGATTTTCTCTGGGTGTTTGAAAGTTTTTAGCTTCTTGAGCCTCCTTGGGAAGCTTTTTGGACTCCTGGAGCCGGCTCGGGGCGGTCTTGGGCCCTGTTGGAGCGTCTTCGGTGCCATCTTGAAGAATATTGCGCCATCTTGGGCGAAACAGTACCCTCTGGCACCTCGCGGGGCGCCTCTTGGGCCCGTCTTGGGGTTCCTCTGGGCCCCTCCGAGGGCCCTGGGAAGGGTGCAAGAGGGCCCCTAGAGAACTCCCAGAGGCCCCCAAGGGGGCTCCAAGAGGCCCCGAAGAGGGCCCAGGAGTACATTATAAAACAAGCTGTTTTTATAAGCTGGCCTGGTGCCCTCTTGGGCCCGTCTTGGGGCGCCTTTGAGCCCCCCCGAACGCCCTGGGAAGAGTCCAAGAGGGCCCCTACAGAGCTGCAGGAGGCCCCCAAGAAGGCTCCAAGAGGCCCCCAAGAAGGCCCCGGAGTACCTTACAAAACAGGCTGTTTTTATAAGGTGTCCTGGGGCCCTCTTAGGCCCGTCTTGGGGCGCCTCTGGGCCTCTCGGAAGGATATGGGAAGGGTCCAAGAGGGCCCCGAACGGGCGGGTCGGGTCGGGCCGGGCGGGACATTAAAGTATGATGCATCATCGAGTTGGCACGCGAGTACCCTAACGGGCGGGTCGGGTCGGGTCGGGCGGGCGGACCCTAACGGGCGGGTCGGGTCGGGTCGGGCGGGACATTAAAGTATGGTGCGTCACCGAGTTGGCACGCGAGTGCCCTAACGGGCGGGTCGGGTCGGGTCGGGCGGGCGGACCCTAACGGGCGGGTCGGGTCGGGCCGGGCGGGACATTAAAGTATGGTGCATCATCGAGTTGGCACGCGAGTACCCTGACGGGCAGGTCGGGTCGGGTCGGGCGGGACATTAAAGTATGGTGCATCACCGAGTTGGCACGCGAGTGCCCTAACGGGCGGGACGGGTCGGGTCGGGCGGGCGGACCCTAACGGGCGGGGCGGGGCGGGTCGGGCGGGACATTAAAGTATGATGCATCATCGAGTTGGCAAACGAGTACCCTAACAGGCGGGACGGATCGGGTCGGGCGGGCAGACCCTAACGGGCGGGACGGGTCGGGTCGGGCGGGCGGACCCTAACGGGCGGGACGGGTCGGGTCGGGCGGGCGGTCCCTAACGGGCGGGTCGGGTCGGGTCGGGCAGGACATTAAAGTATGATGCGACATCGAGTTGGCACGCGAGTACCCTAACGGGCGGAACGGGTCGGGACGGGCGGGCAGACCCTAACGGGCGGGTCGGGTCGGGTCGGGCGGGCGGGCCCGAACGGGAGGGTCGGGTCGGGCCGGGCGGGACATTAAAGTATGGTGCATCGCCGAGTTGGCACGCGAGTGCCCTAACGGGCGGGTCGGGTCGGGTCGGGCGGGCGGACCCTCACGGGCAGGTCGGGTCGGGTCGGGCGGGACATTAAAGTATGTTGCATCACAGAGTTGGCACGCGAGTACCCTAACGGGCGGGACGGGTCGGGTCGGGCGGGCGGACCCTAACGGGCGGGCCGGGTCCTACCCTAACGGGCGGGTCGGGTCGGGTCGGGTCGGGCGGGACATTAAAATATGATGCATCATCGAGTTGGCACGCGAGTACCCTAGCGGGACGGGTCGGGTCGGGTCGGGCGGGCGGACCCTAACGGGCGGGTCGGGTCGGTTCGGGCGGACGACCACGACGACGACGACGACGACAGCGACGGCGACGACGACGACCACGACGACGACCACGACGACGATGACGACGACGGCGACGACGGCGGCGGCGGCGGCGACGACGACGACGACGACGACGACGACGACGACCACGACGGAGGGGGTGGAGCCAGCTCCCCGCTCGAGATTTCCGCGGGCCACTGCGACAGGCCACATCGCCGTCCCACTTCCGACCCTCGTCGTCGCCGCCGCCGTCGTCGTCGCCGTTTCCGTCGCCGCCGCTGTCGCCGCCGCTGTCGCCGCCGCCGCCGCTGTCGCCGTCGCCGTCGCCGACGCCGCCGTCGTCGTCGTCGTTTTTCGTCGAGGATCGAACTTCGAGGTCCGAGAAGGTTTTTGCTGGGTTTTTAGGTGTTCTCGGCCTCGGGAGGCCGTTTTCGGACCCCGGGACTGGGGCGAAAAATTCCGTTCTGGGGGTGCTGGAATCGCCACGAACGGCCGCCGGAGAGCCGACGGCGTGTCGCTGGGGAGGCGACGGCGGCGGCGGCGGCCCGCCGCGGTCCGTGTCGCTGGGGAGGCGACGGCGGCGGCGGCGGCGGCAGTGGCGACGACGACGACGACGACGACGATCAAGACGACGACGACGACGACGACGATCAAGACGACGACGGCGACTACGAGGGAGATAATGATGAGCGCGTTTTTCCCGGCCGTAAGCATCCTTACGGCCTGAAAAAAAGCACGACGACGACGCCGACCACTACGACGACCACGGCGACGACCACGACGACGACGACGACGACGACGACGACAACGACGACGACGGCGACGGCGTCGACGACAACGACGACGACGACGACGACGACGACGACGACGACGACGACGACGGCGGCGGTGACGGCGACGGACAACTGGTGCGTTTGGACCCCGGGAGGGATCTGGGGACCCGTCTTTGGGCCCCTCCGAGGTCTCTGGGAAAGGTCCAAGAGGGCCCCTAGAGGGCTCCCAGAGGCCCCCAAGGGAACTCCAAGAGGCCCCCAAGAGGGCTCAGGAGTACGTTATAAAACAAGTTGTTTTTGTTATAAGCTGTCCTGAGGCCCTCTTGGGCCCGTCTTGGGGCGCCTCTGGGCCCCTCCGAGGGCCCTGGGAAGGGCCCAAGAGGGCTCCTAGAGGGCTCCCAGAGGCCCCCAGAGGGGGCTCCAAGAGGACCCGAAGAGGGCCCAGGAGTACGTTATAAAACAAGCTGTTTTTATAAGCTGTCCTGGGGCTCACTTGGGCCCGTGTTGGGGCGCCTGTGGGCCCCTCCGAGGGCCCTGGGAAGGGTCCAATAGGGCCCCTAGAGGGCTCCCAGAGGCCCCCAGGGGGGCTCCAAGAGGCCCCGAAGAGGGCCCAGGAGTACGTTATAAAACAAGGTGTTTTTATAAGCTGCCCTGGTGCCCTGTTGGGCCCGTCTTGGGGCGCCTTTGAGCCCCCCTTCTGGGAAGGGTCCAAGAGGGCCCCTAGAGGGCTCCCCCCAGAGGCCCCCAAGGGGGCTCCGAGAGGCCCCCAAGAGGGCCCAGGAGTACGTTATAAAACAATCTGTTTTTATAAGCTGCCCTGGTGCCCTCTTGGGCCTGTCTTGGGGCGCCTTTGGGCCCCTCCGAACGCCCTGGGCAGGCTCCGAACGTCTTGGGCCTGTCTTGGGGCCGCCTTTGGGCCCGTCGGAAGGCTCTGGGAGCCCCCCGCCCTCCGTCGAGGCCCCCCGCGGCACGCGCGGCCCCGGGTGCAGCTGGGACCGGAGCGCTGCTCCCTGCAAGGGTCCAGGAGGGCCTCTCTCGGGCCCTTCGCGGAAGCCCTCTTGGCGCATGGGGCAGCCTGGGGCAGTCTGGGTCAGTCTGGGTCAGTTGGGTCAGTTGGGTCAGTTGGGTCAGTTGGCCCAGTTGCTCCGCCCACCCGTTTCAGTTGCTCCGCCCGCCCCCGGCCCCCTTGGCAGTCTGGGGCAGTCTGGGGCAGTCTGGGGCAGTCTGGGGCCTGTCTGGGGCAGTCTGGGGCAGTCTGGGGCAGTCTGGGGCTCTGGGGCAGTCTGGGCAGTCAGGGCAGTCTGGGGCAGTCTGGGTCAGTTGGGTCAGTTGGGTCAGTTGGGTCAGTGGCCCAGTTGCTCCGCCCACCCGTCTCAGTTGCTCCGCCCGCCCCCCGGCCCCCTTGGCAGTCTGGGGCAGTCGGAAGCAGTCTGGGGCCTGTCTGGGGCCAGTCTGGGGCAGTCTGGGGCAGTCGGAAGCAGTCTGGGGCAGTCTGGGGCAGTCTGGGCCAGTTGGGGCCCTCTGGGGCAGCCTGGGGCAGTCTGGGGCAGTGTAGGGCAGTCTGGGGCAGTCTGGGGCAGTCTGGGTCAGTTGGGTCAGTTGGGTCAGTTGGGCCCAGTTGCTCCGCCCACCCGTCTCAGTTGCTCCGCCCGCCCCCGGCCCCCTTGGCAGTCTGGAGCAGTCTGGGACAGTCTGGGGCAATCTGGGACAGCCTGGGGCAGTCTGGGGCAGTCTGGGGCCTGTCTGGGGCACTCCGGGGCAGTCTGGGCCAGTCTGGGGCAGTCTGGGGCAGTCTGGGACAGTGGGGCGGTCTGGGGCAGCGTGGGGCAGTCTGGGTCAGTCGGGTTAGTTGCTGGCCCAGTTGCTCCGCCCACCCGTCTCAGTTGCTCCGCCCGCCCCCCGGCCCCCTAGGCGCCACCGGGGGCGGTCTCAGTTGCAACTGGGGTGGTTTCAGTTGCTCCGCCAATTGCTTCCGGTCTAATGATTGGTTCTCGACTCCTGGTTCTTCGAGCGAGGCCAGCCCCGCTTGCGCCATGCAACGCGTTGAATATATGGTTCGGCCGAGGAGCTACACAGGCTAATCGCGCAGCAGTTTGCCAGCGTTGGTTGTCCTACCTGGGAATGTCGATGCGCGCTTGCCGCCCAGTTACCATAGCACTAGAGTGGCCCTGATGTCAAGTGGCCAGTCGCTTGCTACATCTTTTAGTTCGGCTTCGACCGCGGCTCGGAGAACACACCCTTTGTGAGAAGTGTGCATTACTTGCTGTAACCTGTTCCATTTGTCTTGGTGGTGGCCGCCTTCTGCTTCCTCCATCAACACCACTTGTGCATGACGACGTTTCTGACCAGAGTGGACAACTCATCTGAAACGTTTGCCGGCGCAGATCCACCGCGCGCTCGGGACCTTCGCGGGTGCGCATATTTTCACTGCTGGCCACGATTGCGAACGTGTGGAGGGGAGCCGGGATTGAGACCAAGTTGATGAAGGTTGCTGTTCTCTTGTTCGACAAGGAGCTGGGTGCGCCTGATTTGATCACTAAACTTCCTGGCGGATGCTTGCGAGGTCGCTGAGGCAGCGTGGACGAGGTTGAGGGTGCCATCCTTAAGGTACCGTTGCACTTCCCTGCCCTTTTCAAGCACATCTCTGTGGACGCCAAGCGCAACAAGCGGGCTCGGCCAGCTGGGCCAGGAGCTGACGAGGACCAACAATATGGATATCAGCAGAAACAGTACCAAGAGAACGCCACGAATGCCGTGGCAAACCCGCTGGCCATGGCCATGCTGCGTGCATCGTTCGTCGCCAAGGTAAGTGCGCATATACAATTCACCATCTATCATGTTAGAGATTTGCTAGCGGGGGCATGGGGGGCAGGGGGCAAGAGAGAACCCCTAAACCAGAAAAATCCGTAACGCTAGAAACCATGTAGGAATGATGGATCAATTTGTTATATGCGTCGTTCTGCTGCCCTTTCCAAGGGACCCATGAGACATATCCTCCATTGGTTTCAAAAGCTGAAGGTAGCCACGAACCAGCGAGTCAAGCAGGCTGATGAACAAGGTCGTTTCTACTCGGGGCCCACATGTGCATCGAAACTAGTGACAAGCATGGCATCACACGCTCCATGAGATTTCTGATCTGCTCCGCGATGGCAGCATGGGGGGCAATGAAATGTTGGCTGGTGCACTTGCCTTACTACCGACTCCCGCTCACAAGCCACGCGTTCGGCCACGTATTGTCTCATCTGTGTTGGAGATGGCTTGCACGCGGTGGTTTCGGTGTTCTCTGAGATGTAGCTCTGTCCCTTTGAAGTTGTGGACCCTCGTTGACAAGAGCGCCACCGTTCCAGAAACACGTCGGGTGGAGCTTGCACGGAATATGTTGCAGATGACCGACAGAGACATGCAGTTGCAGTGGGACAACAGCAGCGCGAAGAAGATCCGCATACTATGCAGGAGCGAACTCCGATCCATGGCCGAGGACGGTCTACGCGACACAACGCTATACACCTGTGCGCTGATATGCAGGGCAGCGCTGCCTGGGGACACGCAGGACATTGAAGGTTTGAACAGCCAGCTGCAGTGGATTGTAAATCTCGCTCGCGCCATGGAGCAACCATCAACTGATGCACGCCGTTGCATCCGAAATGGGAGACTGGCAGACGCAGATTGGCTCGCACAGTTGCATGTTCGTACGTTGCACTTCATGGACACTGATACCCACCTCATGCGATATGCACCTGTGCCAGGTGGGACAGGCCCTGATGTTCTTGCGCCTCTTGCTTTTCCAAGCGAAGTAGAGATGGGTCACCTGTTGTCGGAGCTGTTCTCGACAAGTGCGAAACGACGAATAGATTGCTGATGTGAGGGGGTCGTCTTTGTTGATCACGTTCATCCAGGCGCCTTTACGATAATTGCATGGCCCTGCTATCCTCAAGTGCTCTGCGTATCAGCGGAGGCGAAACGAACGGGAGGCAGGTTGCTGCGCTGTATACATTGCCCGCTTCGGGCACATATGTGTTCGGACATATTGCGGATGGGCGCCGGCAGCTGCGCAGCTGGCCAGACACCCCATCACGCATCGGAAGATGGCACGAGAAGGCAATGGAACAAGACGCCCCACTTGGAAAGGGCGCTTGTTGAGCGGGAGACGCTGCTGCAAGGCAGCTAGGATATCACTGAAGCAACTGAATGCACGCTCGATGCGAAAGCCCCCGCCAGACCCCCCCGCCCGAGGGCGGCTGCGTCTGAGGCTGGTCACGGAGACCCAGCGCCAATGGCTGATGATGGAGGGGAACACCGCCGATATGCTGAAGACGACGACGGAGACGGCGCTAACCCCTTAGCCGAGATGCTCGAAGAAGTGGTTGAACAGCCATTTGGAGTGGACGATGGAGATGATGATGACCTCGCTCAGGAGGCCCGCCTACTTGGTGGTGATGGATTGGACGATCAGCCAGAAGACGATGGTGGCATGGGCGACGGAGCTGCATATTCTGATTTTGTTGAAGCTCACGCCCTGGTGGATGCCGGCACCTTTGCCTGGCGCAGCTACGCGAAGAGCCCCAGGCAGCGACAGATGAGCTGGCGAGCTGCAAGCTGCGCCTATCTGCGAGCTGGCGAACACGCAGAGCTGGAAGATAAGAACATATCTTGGACTGTGCATCGTGATCAGGCCATGCGGGTGATAGTGGTAGTCGTAGTAGTGGTAGTAGTGGTAGTAGTGCGGTGGGCGCATGGGAGCGCAGCCACGGGGGCCTTCGGTGGAGCTCCCTATGGGGCCACGAAACGTGTGAGGGGTGTGCCGAAATGGGTGCGGTGGGCGCATGGGAGCGCAGCCACTTCGGGAGCTCCCTATGGGGCGCTGGATGCGCAGCCACTGGGGCCTTCGGTGGAGCTCCCTATGGGGCCACGAAACGTGTGAGGGGTGTGCCGAAATGGCGGTGGGCGCATGGGAGCGCAGCCACTGGGGCCTTCGCTGGAGCTCCCTATGGGGCCACGAAACGTGTGAGGGGTGTGCCGAAATGGTGCGGTGGGCGCATGGGAGCGCAGCCACTGGGGCCTTCGCTGGAGCTCCCCATGGGACCACGAAACGTGTGAGGGTGTGCCGAAATGGGTGCGGTGGGCGCATGGGAGCGCAGCCACTGGGGCCTTCGCTGGAGCTCCCTATGGGGCCACGAAACGTGTGAGGGGTGTGCAGAAATGGGTGCGGTGGGCGCATGGGAGCGCAGCCACTGGGGCCTTCGGTGGAGCTCCCTATGGGGCCACGAAACGTGTGAGGGGTGTGCCGAAATCTGCGCGGTGGGCGCATGGGAGCGCAGCCACTGGGGCCTTCGCTGGAGCTCCCTATGGGGCCACGAAACGTATGAGGGGTGTGCCGAAATGGGTGCGGTGGGCGCATGGGAGCGCAGCCACTGGGGCCTTCGCTGGAGCTCCCTATGGGGCCACGAAACGTGTGAGGGGTGTGCCGAAATGGGTGCGGTGGGCGCATGGGAGCGCAGCCACTGGGGCCTTCGCTGGAGCTCCCTATGGGGCCACGAAACGTGTGAGGGGTGTGCCGAAATGGGTGCGGTGGGCGCATGGGAGCGCAGCCACTGGGGCCTTCGGTGGAGCTCCCTATGGGGCCACGAAACGTGTGAGGGGTGTGCCGAAGTGAGGCAGATGATGGTGATGATGATGATGGCAGGAGGGAGGGGGCAGCGGGAGGAGGAGTGAACGCGGGGCGCTGTCTCTTCAAAACGAGGACCCAACACCACAGGATGGTTGGGAATAAGGAGCACTGGATAATCTATACAAGGGCTAAGCAATGGATACGTTTAGACGTGTACGCGTAGACGGGGGGCGCAAACACGCAAATAAATAGATAGAGGTATATGGAAATGCATGTACGTATCAACATATAAGTGTTATTATATTTTAGTTACAGGAATTGGTATGAAGGGGTATTTCAACTGATACAAAAAGTAGGTGATACTAGCTATGAACTAAAAAATGCTTATTCGGAAGGGCGAATCAAGCTAAAAGAAGGAATCCTAGGTGGATAAAATGGGCCTTAGCTTTTGCGCTGGCCAAAGGAATCATCCTCCTCCTTCAAAGTTATGTCATACGCACCATCCTCCTCCTCCTCCTTCTCCTCTTCCTCCTCCCCCTCCTCCTCCTCCTCCTCCTCCTCCTCCTCCTCCTCATCATCATCATCATCATGTTCCTTTTCCTTTTCCTCCTCATCCTGCTCCTCCTCCTCCTCCTCCTCCTCCTCCTCCTCCTCCTTTTCCTCCCCCTCTTCCTCCTCCTCCTCTTCTTCCTCCTCCTCCTCCTCCTCCTCCTCTCCTCCCTTCTCCCCTTCCTCCTCCTCCTCCTCCTCCTCTTCCTCCTCCTCCTCCCCCCTCCTCCTCCTCCTCCTCTCTCCTCCTCCACCTGCTCCTCCTCCACGTCCTTCTCCTCCTCCTCCTTCCCCTCCTCGGCCTCCTCGTCCTCCTTCTCCTCCTCCTCCTCCTCCTCCTCCTCCTTCTCCTCCTCCTCCTCCTCCTCCTCTTCCTCCTCTTTCCTCCTCCACCTGCTCCTCCTCCACGTCCTTCTTCTCATCCTCCTTCCCCTCCTCCTCCTCGTCGTCCTCCTCCCCTCCTCCTCCTTTTCCTCCTCCTCCTCCTCCTCCTCCTCCTCCTCTCCTCCTCCTCCTCCTCCTCCTCCTCCTCCTCCTCCTCCTCCTCCTCCTCCTCAGCCCTTTGCTGACCGCTGTGCCGAGCGCCCCAACCAGCCCAGCGGGGTGACCCGCCACCGCCGTGCTCCTGGGCGGCCCGCCGCCCCCAGAGCCAGAGACGCGCCGGCGGCCGCAGCGGCGGCAGTGCCCGCTGGGCGCGGCGGCGCTGGCCGCAGCGGCGGCCGCGGCCGCCCTGGGCGGACGTTCGTCGAAGAAGAAGGAGCGGCATAAACATAAACATAAACTTTCGGCGCTGCGAGCATATCTCTTGGATCGGCGCGGGGCCCCCCTGGCGGCGCCATCGGCGCCAGCCCTGACGCGTTCCGCTCTCCAGGGAAGGGCTCCTCAGCGCAGATCCAAGAAGTCCGCGCGGACCCCCAAGAGGTCATGTTTATGCCGTTGCTTCCTCTAGTCCGGCGGCGTGCGCAGCCGCAATGCCAGCGGGCGGCGGCGTCGCCGTGGTCTGGTTCCGGAAGTGCTTGCGGGTTCACGACAACGCCGCGCTGTTGGAGGCGGGGAAGACAGCTGAGCACGTCTGCCCGGTCTTCGTGATCGACCCGCACTTCGGCCCCGGCAGCGTCGGCGTGAATCGCTACAATTTCTTGTTGGAGAGCCTCCAAGATCTCGACGCTCAGCTGCGCAAGCTGAAGAGCCGCCTTCTGGTGCTGCGGGGCAAGCCGGAGAAGGTCTTGAGCGACCTCGTGAAGACAGGCAAGCCACTAATGAAGGGCAAGCCCAGGATGGTGCTCTGGGAGAAGGATACAGAGCCCTACGCGCTCATGAGGGACTCTGCAGTGACCAAGGCCGCGGAGGCGAGCGGCGTGGAGGTCCGCACATTCTCGGGGCACACCCTGTACGATGTGGACGAGGCGCTGAGGAAGAACAAGGGGAAGGCGCCCTCGCAAATGCCAGGTATGGTGACGCTGGCGAAGGCACTGGGGGAGCCAGACCAGCCGCTGCCGGCACCCTCCAAGTTGCCTGGGCTTACCAAAGAGGCGTTGGCACGAAAGGATTTACGGGTGCCGACATTGAAGGAGATGGGCTACAAGGAGCTTGCCGAGCATTGCGGCTTCCACGGTGGGGAGACAGCGGGCCTCGCCAGGCTGGGCGCCAAGCTCAAGGACACATCTTACATACGCAGCTTCGTCAAGTCGCAGACGCAGTCCACAGCTTTCTCACCACCGTCGACTACGGTGTTATCACCTTACCTGAAGTTTGGCTGTGTCAGCGTGAGGCGGTTTTACCATGCGCTGAGGAAGATTGAGGCAGGCGGGAAGCATTCCGAGACGCCAGGGTCTCTGGTGGGCCAGCTCTACTTCCGTGAGATGGCCTACTTGATGGGCGCGTCAATTCCAAATTTTGATAGGCAAGCGGGGAACCCATCTTGCAAACCCATACCCTGGGGCAGTAGCTCGAAGCAGCTGGCGGCCTGGGAGAAGGGTCAGACTGGCTACCCCTACATTGATGCGGCTATGCGACAGCTGACTCGTGCAGGCTGGCTCCACCATCTCGCCCGCCACGCCGTGTCTTGTTTCCTCACGAGGGGCGACCTTTGGCAGCACTGGGAAAAGGGCCGAGACGTATTCGACAGGCTCCTCCTAGACTCCGACTGGGCCGTTAACAACATGAATTGGTTGGCGCTTTCAGGCGTGGCGCCTTGGTCGCCGCCGTTCTTTCGCGTTTATCACCCCGTGCCCAAGATGGATAGTTCATTGAACGTGCGAGACCCGGACGGAAAATATATCAAGGAATTCGTCCCGGAGTTGCGCAAAATGCCGAGCAAGTACATCTACGCTCCGTGGACGGCGCCGTTGGAGGTACAGAAGCAGGCCGGATGCATCATCGGCAAAGACTATCCTCATCCCATCGTGGACCACACCAAGGCCAGCACGGCGAATTTGGCTGCCTTCAAAAGGGCGCTCGATGCTTCCAAGAATGCCGCGCCTGCGCCTGCGCCGACGACAGGGGCGGGCGCCAGAAAGCGGGCAGCTGGCTCCGCCAGCGCGCCCGCGGCGAAGAGAGGCAGAGCGTGGAAGTGAGCGCTTGGCGCCCTGCCTGCCTGGCGGGCCCGAGCGGGGGCGTGCGGTAGCCAGAAGTCGAGGAACAAGTAACGACGTAGACATAAGCTTCTCGAGGTCCGCGCGCTGATTTCTTGGATCGGCGCTGGGCCCCCCGTCCCTGGCGCGCGGAGCGCGCCAGGGGCGGCGCCGGAGGCGCCGCCAGGGGGGGTTCCAGCGCCGACACAAGAAGCGGCGGCGAGCAAGGGGGGGAGTGAGAAGGAGAAGGCATGTTCACAAGGCGGCGGGGCTTCTCAGAAGCCCTCGCACCTTCTGAGAAGTTTTGTGTGTCTTAGGGAAAGACACAGAAAACCTGTCAGAAGGCCCGAGAACTTCCGAGCCTTCTACGAAACCCGGCCCCTTCTCACTTCCCCCCCAGGCTCGCCGCCAAAAGGAATCCGCGCGGAGCTCCAAAAGATTATGTTTGAGCCGTTCCTGATCCTCCAGTGCGGTAGCCAGGAGCCGGGCAAAGCGCGGAGGAGGTCAGGCGCCAGTGCAGCCCCTCGGTCGCCGCTGCACGCAGGGCGCCTGCGCGCCGCCAGCACAGCCCGCTTGAAAGGCTTGCATGCTGGGGGCCCGTCCGCATTTGAGCGACGCCAAACAACGGGGTCGTCTTCACCGACATTGGCGCGTAAGCTGCCCGAGTAAGGTCGCGCGTAAGCGCCCTCGTCTCCAATCTGGAGTGCCGCGCTAGCGGCCCGCGTAAACCGCGGCGTAAGTTCGTTTGTCATCTCGCGTAAGACCCATTTATTGTCGTCGCTCACTTGCTACCGTCGAGAATTCGGGTTTACTGGCCCACCTCGCTGCGGCGCGATACGCCAACCACTTTCCGGTCCCCGAGTGTCAGTATCTCGAGTTTTTCCCAGCATTCCGCTTGTAAGGCGTAGCGTGTCGCGACACCGTGTATCTATTGCGAAGGCCTTACGGCCGTTGCCGCCGACCCTGAAGATGACGAAAGACAACACGAGGGGGGGGCAGGAGGAGGAGGAGGAGGAGGAGGAGGCGGAAGGGAGTAGGAGGAGGAAGGGTGAAGGGGGAGGAGGAGGAGGCCTTATGGATGTTGGTTGGGATCTCGTGGTTGACCTCTCGGGGGCGTCTGGAAGGCAACTTGAAGCCTCTTGGGGGCCGTTGTGGGGCCTCTTGGGGCCTCTTTTGGGCCTCTTGGGGCTTCCGGAGGCCGTCTTCGGCGCATCTTGGGGGCGTCTTGGCGCCGCTCGGGGGCCTCTTGGGGCCTTTTGGGGGCCTCTTGGGGCTTCCCGGGGGCCTCTTAGGGCGGAAGTCTCGAATTCTCGGTTCCTCGTCCCCCTCTTGGCCGTTTCTTGGGCCCGTCTTGGGGCCCTATTGGGCCGTCTTGGGCGCCTCTTAGGCTGTCCTGGGGCCTTCTTGGGCCGTCTTGGGGCCCTCTTGTAGGCCTCTTGGGGCGCTCTTGGGGGCCTCTTGGGGGCCTCTTGGGCCATCTTGGAGTGTCGGAAAGCCGAAAAGGCGAGAAGGCCAAAATCATTAAAAAACCGATGTAAAATTTACGATTTTGGCGCCTGGGGCCCTCTTGGGTGTGCTCTTGGGGCTCTCTTGGAGCGTCTTGAGGGCCTCTTGGGCCGTCTTCGGGCCGTCTTGGGCGTCTTGGGGCCATCGTTCGTCGAGTCGAGGCCCTCTTGTACCCTTTTGGGGGTGTCTTCTGTCGCTCTTGGCTCGTCTTGAAGCTTTTCTGAGCTCCAGGACCCCCCGGAGAGGATGCGTATCTGGGTGGCGACCCCCCCCGGCGACCCCCCCGGCGACCCCCCCCGGCGACCCCCCCCCCCCACCCCCCCACCCTCCCCGGCGGGGAGGGTAGGGAGGGGCTTCGCCACGACTCAGCTACGACATTGCTCAATGTCGCTTTGGCTCGCGCGCTCAAGGAGACGGGGAACGACGAAGACGACGAGGGACAACGGAGACGGAGACGACGAGGACACGACGGAGACGACGACGACGACGACGACGACGACGACGACGACGACGACGACGACGACGACGACGACGACGGTGATCCACGCAAGACGACGACACCGGGATGCGTCTTCCACACGCCGACAGGGTCGGCGGATTTCGGCACGTTGCGCAGAATCATATCGCCGCAGGCTTTGCGGGCGCTTCCCTTGTGGCGCCTCGTCTTGCTCGTGCGCACCCGATTGGGGCTTGTTCTCAGCCAGAATCAGCCAGCCGCGCCCTTTTTCTCGCGCCTCTTAGGCACACACGCGCTCTCTTTTCGTGTCGGCGAGCGCGGAGCTTTCGTTGCAGCTCGAGCTGCATGTCCGCAAAGAACAATCCTCATCTTCGTCGTCGTCGTTGTAGTCGCCGTCGGCCTCGTCATCATCATGCGCAGCATCATCATCAGAAAAAGTTTTGGCTCGAGGACACGCCCACTCGTGCAGAGTCGCCTCTGCGAAAGCGAGCGATGACAGACTCCGATGACAAGCTTGCGCGGGTGCCGATTATTCAAAGTGATGATCCAGATGTAGAATCAGTGGCGTGGTTGCTCCTCACGATTGCTCCACACTGCTGCGCCACTGCAGGTGAGGCCAGAAAGCAGAGGTGGTTGCTCCGCACTGCCCAGAGCTTAGTAGCAATTTGCCTGTACGCAGCGAGCATGTGGATACAACAATTGACGCAGCAGGTCTGGTTAGACTTCGCGCTAGTGTTCATCTTCATACCACCTTGCATCACGGAATGGTGCCGGTGACTACTACAACAACTTCCTAGAGCAATTCACGGAGTTGCCGCAGCACTTGCGAGACATTCGCCGCCGTTTCGCAAATGATGGAGATTACCAGGAGAACATCGAGCGCGAGCGTGAGAGTGGCACGGTTAGGACTGTTAACGCTGTGGAGTCGGGCATATTGCTCTTCGGTGTTAAGGAGGGAAGCTTGCTCCTCGCCGCTACGGCTCTCGGCTGACACCGCGGCCTGCCACACATGGATCGTGCTTGCGGCCGCGTGTGGCTTGCTCTTGAGGCAGTTGCGTTTTGCGTTGTTCACCGAACAGTGGGCGCGAACGTCTTCGGGGGCAGCTACGGGGGGCTCATCCAGCCAGAAGGAATGTGGAAGCTCTCCAGTGTGAGGGACCTTGGGACAGGCAAGGTCACTTGCACCGCGATCCCCCTGGAACGGCACCCAGACCCTTCGTACTGATAGCTTACATGGAGAGTTTGAAGTTCATTCCAAGCTCACGCGCACACCGTGAAGTGAGTGTCAGAATGCAGGGCGTGGATTGCTTGCATTGCAGAGCCATGGTTCCAGACGGCGTCGTCATCTATGATAGCTTGCGCAGCGTGAAAATAACGCGTCAACAGTGACGACCTCGGAGAGTCGGTCAAGGCAGAATTACAAAAGCATGTGGGAACGCATCGGCATGACATAATCTCCTGCCCGAGCTCCGCTCCCATCTTCCTGGACGGGCAGGCAGATGCATGATGCCCATGACTGCTGGGTTAAAGGCTCTTTCAGTTGTTGTGGCATGTGCGGCTTCTGACCGCAGAGGACTTCGAGACTAATTCTAGACGCTTCGCGTAACCCCACCAGGTCCGTAGCCCCCTCTGGCTCAGCAGGGGTTGCAGAGAGCGCGATGCACTCTGTGCGAACATGGACCTTTTCACGGAGCATGCTATAGGGGTTCGCCTGCGCCGCGGCGGCCGCCTGGCCTGCTGGCCGCACCGCTGTGGCTTCATCTTCAGCATCGGCTACGTGGCGTTGGCAGGGCGGTAGTATAGACGCCAGAAGACTCGAGGCCATCTCTACGACGGCTGGAGCTACGACAACCGAGACCACGACAAGCCCAACCAATTACGTTTTGTTGGCACTTGGCGAGACGTGTGCGTCCGAGGGATACGAGGAGATCTCAGATCCGGCGGAGTGTTTCAATGAGGCAACTCGTAGCATCGAGGAGATCGCGGATGTTGACACTGAGGACATAAGTGGCCCGTTCTCTTGTGTGTTTCAGTACGGGAAGCTTTGGTTCGGCGACGGAGTTACACAATCACAGACCTCCACCACAACTGCAAGTACGACATCCGAGACATCCAGCACGACAGTGTCCTCCACGTCTGTATCTACCATGTCTGGAAGCTCGTCGACCACTGGGAGTACGACATCCGAGACCTCCACCAAGAGCGTGTCAACGAGCTCAGAGACCTCAAGGACGACTCTGACTACGACATCCAAGACTTCGAGCACGACCGTGTCTTCCAGCGCCACGTCCAAGACCAGTACCGCGACGGTGTCTTCGAGCACGACCGTTTCTTCGACGTCGGGAACCTCGACTACGACCACTGCGAGCACGACATCCGAGACCACTGCGAGTACGACACTGACTTCCATTTCGGGCAGCTCCACCACAACTGCGACGACTACGCCGCATTACGTCTTGCTGGGAGTTGGCGAAACGTGCGCGTCGCAGGGGTATGAAGAGATCGGAGACTCGACTGAGTGCTTCGAGGATGCGAAGGACAGAGTTACGGAGCTCAACAGCGTGGTGGAAACTCTGACAGAAAACAGCCCGTTTGCATGCGTGTTCCAGTACGGGGTGCTCTTCTTCGGCGACGGAAGCGCAGGCATTGCTGACGTCAGTAAGCAATATGTCTGCAAAGGGCCCGACCAGTTATCAACGACTACTACCGGGACGACATGGAGTGCGTCCGCGACAACAACCACCCAAAGATACGACCCTCAGAACGTCAAGTACCCAGACCTTTGCCACATATGGTATTTCCATGTCGTCAACGAGACGTCGACAGCGCGTCGCCAGGAGGCTTGCTTTACTGCAGCCGACTCAATGGTAAGCGTCGCAGCGTGGGGGCAGAGCTTCATAAGCGTGGATCCCGGGACAACTCTCGGAGGCTGTATCTTCACCCGCGGCGGTGATATCATCAATTTTTACGACAGGGATGCTCAAAATGCCTACGAGATTTGGCTCGACATTTGCGATGGCCTGACCACATCCACCGAGACGTCCATCACCACAGCGTCCGGCACATCAACAGTGTCGTCCACCACGTGGAGTTCAAGCAAGACCCTATCTTCGATCACAGAGACCTCCTCCACGACAATGTCCTCTACATCGACCAAGAGTACGACATCTCGGACTTTCACTACGACTGCGAGCACGACATCTGGGACCTCTTCCACGACATCGTCATCGGCAACCGCGACCTCGACGACGACATTGACTACGACATCCACGACATCCAGCTCGACAATGTCAACGACATCAGAGACCTCTATTACGACCAGGAGCACGGTATCCGAGACTTCTAGCACGACCATGTCTTCTAACACTTCGGTCACCTCTTCCACGACACTGTCATCGGCAACAGAGACCTCCGATACCTTAACGGTGTCTTCAAGCACGACCGTCTCGTCCACATCCCGAACCTCGACTTCAACTGTAAGTACGACATCCGCGACATCCACCACGACTGCGAGTACGGCGTCCAAGACCAGTACCACGACGGTGTCTTCAAGCACTTCCTTGTCTACTAGCACGTCATCCAAGACTTCGAGCACGACCGTGTCTTCCAGCGCCACGTCCAAGACCAGTACCGCGACGGTGTCTTCGAGCACGACCGTTTCTTCGACGTCGGGAACCTCGACTACGACCACTGCGAGCACGACATCCGAGACCACTGCGAGTACGACACTGACTTCCATTTCGGGCAGCTCCACCACAACTGCGACGATTACGCCGCATTACGTCTTGCTGGGAGTTGGCGAAACGTGCGCGTCGCAGGGGTATGAAGAGATCGGAGACTCGACTGAGTGCTTCGAGGATGCGAAGGACAGAGCTACGGAGCTCAACAGCGTGGTGGAAACTCTGACAGTAAACAGCCCGTTTGCATGCATGTTCCAGTACGGGGTGCTCTTCTTCGGCGACGGAAGCGCAGGCATTGCTGACGTCAGTAAGCAATATGTCTGCAAAGGGCCCGACCAGTTATCAACGACTACTACCGGGACGACATGGAGTGCGTCCGCGACAACAACCACCCAAAGATACGACCCTCAGAACGTCAAGTACCCAGACCTTTGCCACATATGGTATTTCCATGTCGTCAACGAGACGTCGACAGCGCGTCGCCAGGAGGCTTGCTTTACTGCAGCCGACTCAATGGTAAGCGTCGCAGCGTGGGGGCAGAGCTTCATAAGCGTGGATCCCGGGACAACTCTCGGAGGCTGTATCTTCACCCGCGGCGGTGATATCATCAATTTTTACGACAGGGATGCTCAAAATGCCTACGAGATTTGGCTCGACACTTGCGATGGCCTGACCAGATCAACCGAGACGTCCATCACCACAGCGTCCGGCACATCAACAGTGTCGTCCACCACGTGGAGTTCTTCCACTACGACTGCGAGTACGACATCTGAGACTTCTTCCACGACATTGTCATCGGCAACAGCGACCTCGACGACGACCAAGACCTCCAGCTCGACAATGTCAACGACCACGACAGTGTCAACGGAAACGGAGACGTCAGCGACATCGGGGACGTCTTCCACGACCGAGTCGTCGACAAGTGAGACCTCCAGTAAAACTTTGAGCACGACTTCTGGCACCTCATCGACTACAGGGACGTTCTGCACATCTGCGTCTACGACGTCCGTGACATCCAGCAGCACTGCGACTTCGACATCTGCTTCGTCTTCGACTACACACACGTTTGGCGTATACTTTCGCTTTGTCTGCAAAGGGGAACAGGCATCCTTCTCCCAGACGACCTCATCCACGGAGTCGTCCACGAGCACGGCTTCCAGCCAAACGGAGAGTTCCACCACGACTGCGAGCTCGTCATCCGATTCCTCTAGTACGACTGTGTCAACGAAAACAGATACGTCGACCAATACCGTGACCACGAAATCTGAGACATCTAGCATGACAAACACGCAAACGAGCATGTCGGACACCTCGACCAGAACCAAGACCTCCGACACGACTGCGACCAGCACCACTGCGACCAGTTCGAGTACCACACTGTCCACGACACTGTCAACGAAAACAGAGGCCTCAACCACGACTGCGAGCTCGTCATCCGATTCCTCTAGTACGACTGTGTCAACGAAAACAGATACGTCTACCAATACCGTGACCACGAAATCTGATACATCTAGCATGCCAAGCACACAAACAAGCATGTCGGACACCTCGACCAGAACCAAGACCTCCGACACGACTGCGACCATCACCACTGCGACCAGTTCGAGTACCACCACGACCTTCTTTTCGACCACGGAGACACTGTCCACGACACTGTCAACGAAAACAGGGGCCTCAACCACGACTGCGATGACGTCATCCGATTCCTCTAGTACGACTGTGTCAACGAAAACAGACACATCTACCAATACCGTGACCACGAAATCTGAGACATCTAGCATGACAAACACACAAACAAGCATGTCGGACACCTCGACCAGAACCAAGACCTCCGACACGACTGCGACCAGTTCCACTGCGACCAGTTCCAGTACCACCACAAGTAGCACCACTACGCCGCTTTACGTCGTAACGAGTTCCATGTGGTTTGAAAGCTCTGGTTCCGAAGAGGAGGTGACAATTGCGGTGACGTCTCACCTATTGAACTTCTATGATATAGCTGAGGAACAGTTGTTTGTAGCTGTCGTCGCTAACGCGTCCGCACCCTCGTCCAGGAGACTTTCCAGCTCGTATGGTGTCGACATTGAGATAGTCGCCCCCATCGATGCTGCCCAGCAAATCTTTAATGTGACAAACAGTATGTTCAATGATGCAGCTAATTTCACAACGTCTATGCAAGCCACTTTCCAGTCGCGCGGTATAAATTTGACTGCATCTTCTTTCGATATTGCACAACCAGAAATGAAGATTGTTACTGCCACCATGACAACCGTGAGTGCCACCCAGACCAGCGCAACGGCACCCAGCACCTCTCTGACGAGCAAGACCAGCTCGACCAGCAGCCCTGTGCCAACCGGAACAGGAACTTCTGTCACAACTCGGAGTGTGGCTTCCGAGACGGCAGGTGCCGTCAGTACAACACCGCCCGGAGACAGCACAGTTCAGGTGGGGACAATTGGTGACGCCATTACAACAGTGCCCGAGGAGTCGATCAGCTCCGTGGCGGAGACGACAGGTGCCGTCAGTACAACACCACCTGGAGACAGCACAGCTCAGGCGGGGACGACTGGCGACGCCGCAGCGCCCGGGGAGTCGACCACCCCGGTGGAGGAGACGACAGGTGCCGTCAGTACAGCACCACTCGGAGACAGCACAGTTCAGGTTGGGACGACTGGTGACGCCACTACGACAGTGCCCGAGGAGTCGATCAGCTCCGTGGCGGAGACGACAGGTGCCGTCAGTACAACACCACTCGGAGACAGCACAGTTCGGGTGGGGACGCCTGGTGACGCCACTACGACAGTGCCCGAGGAGTCGATCGGCTCCGTGGCGGAGACGACAGGTGCCGTCAGTACAACAACGCTCGGAGATAGCACAGCTCAGGCGGGGACGACTGGCGACGCCGCTACGACAGCGCCCGAGGAGTCGACCTTTTCCGTGGCGGAGACGACAGGTGCCGTCAGTACAACAACACCTGGAGACAGCACAGCTCAGGCGGGGACGGCTGACGACGCCGCTACGACAGCGCCCGAGGAGTCGACCTTTTCCGTGGCGGAGACGACAGGTGCCGTCAGTACAACAACGCTCGGAGACAGCACACTTCAGGTGGGGACGACTGGTGACGCCACTACGACAGTGCCCGAGGAGTCGACCTTTCCCGTGGAGGAGACGACAGGTGCCGTCAGTACAACAACGCTCGGAGACAAAACAGTTCAGGTGGGGACAATTGGTGACGCCACTACAACAGTGCCCGAGGAGTTGACCATCCCCGTGGAGGAGACGACAGGTGCCGTCAGTACAACACCACCTGGAGACAGCACAGCTCAGGCGGGGACGACTGGCGACGCCGCAGCGCCCGAGGAGTCGACCACCCCGGTGGAGGAGACGACAGGTGCCGTCAGTACAACACCGCTCGGAGACAGCACAGTTCAGGTTGGGACCACTACGACAGTGCCCGAGGAGTCGACCTTTCCCGTGGCGGAGACGACAGGTGCCGTCAGTGCAACACCATTCGGAGACAGCACAGCTCAGGCGGGAACGGCTGGCGACGCCGCTACTACAGCGCCCGAGGAGTCGACCACCCTGGTGGAGGAGACGACAGGTGCCGTCAGTACAACAACGCTCGGAGACAGCACAGTTCAGGTGGGGACGACTGGTGACGCTACTACGACAGTGCCCGAGGAGTCGATCAGCTCCGTGGCGGAGACGACAGGTGCCGTCAGTACAACAACACCTGGAGACAGCATAGCTCAGGAGGGGACGGCTGGCGACGCCGCTACGACAGCGTCCGAGGAGTCGACCCTGGTGGCGGAGACGGCAGGTGCCGTCAGTACAACAACGCTCGGAGACAGCACAGCTCAGGTGGGGACGACTGGCGACACCGCTACGACAGCGCCCGAGGAGTCGACCTTTTCCGTGGCGGAGACGACAGGTGCCGTCAGTACAACACCACCTGGAGACAGCACAGCTCAGGCGGGGACGGCTGGCGACGCCGCTACGACAGTGCCCGAGGAGTCGACAACCCTGGTGGCGGAGACGACAGGGGCCGTCAGTACAACGATTCTCGGAGACAGCACAGTTCAGGAGGGGACGACTGGTGACGCCACTACGATAGTGCCCGAGGAGTCGACCACCCTGGTGGCGGAGACGACAGGTGCCGTCAGTACAACGACTCTCGGAGACAGCATAGCTCAGGAGGGGACGACTGGTGGCGCCACTACGATAGTGTCCGAGGAGTCGACCTTTTCCGTGGCGGAGACGACAGGTGCCGTCAGTACAACACCGCTCGGAGACAGCACAGCTCAGGCGGGGACGGCTGGCGACGCCGCTACGACAGCGTCCGAGGAGTCGACCACCCTGGTGGCGGAGACGACAGGTGCCGTCAGTACAACACCACTCGGAGACAGCACAGCTCAGGCGTGGACGACTGGCGACACGACCGCGCCCGAGGAATCGACCACCCTGGTGGCGGAGACGACAGGTGCCATTAGTACAATACCACCGGGAGATGGCACTGAGACCAGCACAAGTGGCACCACTGACACGCAGAGCAGCACCAGCGCAACCAGCACCACTGTGACCAGCACTACTGCGTCATTCACGACTGTGAGCACCGCATCGACGACCTCAAGCACAACAGTATCAACGAAAACAGGGACTTCCAGCTCCACTGGCACCTCCAGCACGACAGTGCTAACTGGAACAGAAATTTCTGCCACAACTCGGAGTGTGACTTCCGAGACGTCGAGCAAGTCAGAGTCAACGACATCGGAGATTTCCACTACGACTGCAAGCACGACCTCCATGAGTGGCACGACTGCAAGTACGACTTCAGATACGTCTAGTTGGACGATCACATCGAGCACCTCTATTTCGACACTGTCAACGAAAACATTGACTTCATTCACGACTGTGAGCACCGCATCGAAGACCTCCAGCACAACAGTATCAACGAAAACAGGGACTTCCAGCTCCACTGGCACCTCCAGCACGACAGTGCTAACTGGAACAGAAACTTCTGCCACAACTCGGAGTGTGACTTCCGAGACGTCGAGCAAGTCAGAGTCAACGACATCGGAGATTTCCACTACGACTGCAAGCACGACCTCCATGAGTGGCACGACTGCAAGTACGACTTCAGATACGTCTAGTTGGACGGTCACATCGAGCACCTCTATTTCGACACTGTCAACGAAAACATTGACTTCATTCACGACTGTGAGCACCGCGTCGAAGACCTCCAGCACAACAGTATCAACGAAAACAGGGACTTCCAGCTCCACTGGCACCTCCAGCACGACAGTGCTAACCGGAACAGAAACTTCGGCCACAACTCGGAGTGTGACTTCCGAGACGTCGAGCAAGTCAGAGTCAACGACATCGGAGACTTCCACTACGACTGCAAGCACGACCTCCATGAGTGGCACGACTGCAAGTATGACTTCAGGTACATCTAGCAGGACGGTCACATCGAGCACACAGACGTCGAGCAAGTCAGTGTCAACGAACACTGAGTCTTACACCACGACTGCGACTAGGACATCCGGTACGTCTGCAACGACTTTGAGCACGTCATCCGAAACCTCAATTTCTAGCACGACTGGGACTACAATAACCGATACCTCCAGCACCACGGGGACCACCCAGAGTTCCACCACCACTGGGACCACGACAACCAAGACCTCTACCACGACGGTGTCTGCAACCACCGACAGCTCTACTACGACACTACTACGACAGGGACCTCGCCAACAAGGACCTCTACCAAGACGGGAACTACCACGTCCAAGTCTTCAAGAACGACTGTGTCTACAACCACTGAGTCCTCTACAACCACTGAGATTTCGACAAGCGAGACTTCCAGCAAGACCGGGACTATGACAAGCGAGACCTCCAGCGCGACAATGTCGTCCAGCACCTCGCTGACAATTAGTTCGGGCACCATTTCCACGACAATGTCATCGACAACAGAGACCTCTGGCACCACAACGGCGACTTCAAGCACGACTGCCTCGTCCACGTCTTGAACGTCGACCTCGACTGCAAGTACGTCATCCCTGACATCCAGCACGACTTCGAGTACGACGTCCGAGACCTCAAGTGCAAGCATATCCTCCACGTCTGTGACCGCGACTGCCACCATAGAGCGGTTCTCCGAGATCCGCAGTACCCTTCGGCTTACATTCGGCACCAACGTCTCCACAGCTGATGCTGCGGCCGCTGCACAGTGCGCCGTTGCGTCGTATCTGAACACGTCGGAGTCGCTGGTCGTCATCGACGCTGTAACCGTCAATCAAGCAGGCGTATCTCGCAGCGGACGGGGTGCGAGAGCACTGAGCAGCCTCGCATACGAAATTGCTTACATTCTGTTGGTAGGGGGATCCGACATTGAGAGGCAGGAAGCACGCTTGACTGAGCTGTTCCACGATACCAGCGCCATCGCTTCGACACTCCAGGTGGTGGTCGCGCAAATGGGTCTGCTTACTATAACATCCGTAGTTGCAACCATGCCAGAAATTCGCTTGTGGTCTCCACCGACGGCAACACATACGTCAACGACGGATCTTGCCACGAGCCTCCCAGAGCTTCCGATGGGCGCGTGCGTCGGTGGCCCAGATTTGCCGATCGGGTATGAGTTCTGGGATCCGGGCTGCGTGAATATGAGCTACCTGGACGTGTGTAATATCTCATGCTCCGACGGTTACGAACATCTGGGGGGCCCAGTCCAGATCGACTGCTCTGCCACAGCGGGTTACAGCTGGGTCAACGGCTCGGGAGCTTGCACCGAGAAGTCATGCTACGCGACTCGGTGCCAGACATGTGGGGTGTGGCCAGTGCTTCTTCTTGCGTCGGCACTGCAAGCGGCACAAGCTGCTCGCCAGTATGCAACGGTTCGTACGAACTGATCGAGCCAATGAAGTGCAACAAGGGTCACTTCGACGAGCTGCCATTGATGTGTGTACCCTCCAACCACGCAGAGACGCTCGAGGTCGTGGATACATTTCTCATTGAGATGACAATCGCCACCAACGAGTCCCAGTCGGGCTTCACCGCCGAGTGGGCCAGAAGTGCGGGAGGCGAGGCTGCACTCAAGAGCTCGATCGGCAAAACCTTAGGCCTGCTTCAGGGGCAGATCTTCCTGAAAGGGAAGGAGGACCTGACCTCCGACTGGGGCCGTGCCGTGCCAGCGCGACGCCTCACGACATCGCAGGGGCTGTTCTTCGAGGTCGTGCTCCAGCCGTACCCGATTGACAACGTGACGGACCTGGAGCATCGCATCCTCGCCCTGGGCGGGGGCAACTTTACCCACGAGCTCGACGCGGCCCTAAGAAGCTCCGGAACCAGCGCCCTGCCTGGCCTCGCCGCGGCCACGATCGTCGTCGGGGCGCCCGCGCAGGTCAGCTTCACCCTTCCCGTGGCGCGAGGGGTCGCCCTCGGCGACTGGGCGTTGTGCCGCAATCTCTGCGGCCCGGGCGTGCGCACCCGCCCTGTGGAGTGCCTAGGCGCGTGGGGGGGCGACGCCGTCGACCTGTGCAACGCCAACGCCGCCCCAGGATTCACCATGGAGTCGTACATGCCCGCCTCCGAGCCCTGCGAGCAGTACATATCGTGCGCCTACGACTGGAGCTGCCCCGGCGGCCCAGATCCCGTGACGGGCGAGGGCTGCGAGGCGCAGGCATCGGGCGTGGCAGTTGCGCTCTCTGTCACGCTCCTTTGCTGTGTTTGCCTGCTGTGCCGATTGGCTCGGAGAAGGTACAAAATATCGATGCTGGCAAACATACTGTGGACGAGGGAAGGAGGAATCGACGACGGCGGCGGGAATCTTCGACAGACGAGCGATACAGCTCCAACGGCAGCTACGAACGACATGGGTTCGGTAACCAGCACTTCCAACGAGTTCTTCCACAAGGGGCAGACGGTGGATTATTGGTCGGGCGCCACAAAGACATGGCTGCCAGCCGAGATCCTCGATGTTAGGGACGCCAGCTACGACATACGGGTTGGGGCTGCCGAGCAGACAGTGCACGGCGTGAACGTGAAGGACCTGCGCGTGCCATTCGACGAAGTCGACTCGGCGAGCGCGCACGAGGTTCCTCCCCCCACACGGACTACATCCAGCGCCGCAGGGACACCAGAGTGTGCTACCACGGACGATGGGCCGGCGGCCGAGGAACGCTTCACGGTCTGATTTTTTTGTTCGGTGTCCGAGACTTCTGTCTTGCATGACGTAGCGCGCGCCCTGCGCTGTGTATGGTACATTGTGCACGACGGCCTGGATGCACTTCCGTATTACCGCTCTCACATTTTTCTCTCGGCGCTTATTCGGTAGAGGGTACCACATGCATACTACGGCGCCCGGACAAAAAGTGTCCACACCCATCGCGCTAAGATGATACGACATCGAGTTCACTCGAACAAATATCCGTAGCCCCCGCCCCCCCAAACTCAAAGTTGGCGGGGTTAGCTGCGAGGCAACGCGCGAGGGACAAAATGTGGACACTTCAACTTTGAATTTTGGGGGGGAGGGGGGCGAGTCAAATGTATATTGCAATTGTTGTTGCCATCATGTCTGACTGCCTTCTCGCCGTCGGTGTGGACACTTTTTGTCCGGGCACCGTCTGGGTAAGCAGGTTTTTATTGTTTCATGGATGTGGGTATATGAATTTATGTTGATGTTGTCCTAGTTTATGTTAGAACATGTCGAAGGTGTGATTTGTTATTGGAGTTGATGATCGATATGCCGAAGTTGTTTTGTATAGTGACGCTTCGTATACGTTGACCGTTCAAAGACTTGTAATCATTTTGGAGTTTACCTAGGATGTCGTTCTCTTACCCAGTAATGCATGTGCTGTCTCTGGGCGTCCTCCGCAAGCCATGCTACCTCTCGCCGCGACTCCGCCGAGATGGCGAGGTCGCAGATGGCACCGAGGCCCCCGTCAGGTGGCGACTGCTTCCCCCGCGCGCCGGGGGCGCGGCCCCCGCGCGGCGCCCCTCCTCCGCCATGGTGCCCAATGAGCGCGCGCGCCCCCCGTCGCCGGAGTCAGCGCCTGCGGGCGCTGCCTGCGCCTGCGGCGCGCCCTGGGCCGACGTGGCTACGGGAAAGACACGGGAAGGGTCCACTGCGCGCACCTGGCAAACCTTGCTCACCTGGCGCACGCGTCGCACCTGGCGGGGACTGGGTCGGTGCTCCTGGAATGTTGAAATATGTGATGCTCCAGGCGTCAGGATGACGTGAGTCCACGACTTGCCCGGGAATGCCGTAAAACTTGTACAACTTGTAAAACTTATGCGTAAAACTTGCTGGCAAAATACGCAAAGTTCGTAAAACTTGTCAGAAAGAAATCTTTTTGTATATTGAAAAGCTTCTTTTCTATACGTTTTACAAGTTTTACGTATTTCCCCAATAAGTTTTAAGCGCAAGTTGTACAAGTCGTACAAGTTTTAAGCGTTTCCCCGATGCGGCGCAACTGGTCATCGCGCGGCGCCCCCCCCCTCCCCCCACCAGGGGTCGGGCGGACCGCGCGAGAGCGGCTGCCCCATCGTCCTCGGTTCGTCCTTGGAGACGGGCGTGGCGGGCGCGCCTGGCGAACTTGGAGCGCGGCGTGCACCTGGCAAACCTTGCTCACCTGGCGCACGCGGCGCACCTGGCAGGGACTGGGGCGGTGCACCTGGGATGTTGGAATTTATGATGCTCCAGGCGTCCGGATGACACATGTGCACGAACTAACTCCCTCACATGACAATGGTGGTGGCATCGGCGTTGTCGATGGTGATGTTGGAGGCGCATGTGGTGACGATGAAGTTGGCGTGCGGGAGTCGTTCCGTAATAGTGGTGGTCACCACATTCCGAACTTCTTGAAAAACCAGCGCGCCCTTGGACAGACGACGCGCCCTGGCAGGCCCGCGCCCTCCTTCCCTTTGCGTGGGGAAGTGCATGGAGCTGGTGCAACTGGCACAACCAGTTCTTTGCCGGACCTGATTTTTGGTTAGCAGTTCGTGGACCAAGTGCATGGCCAGTTCTACGACCAGTTCTGTCCAATTGTACCAGTTCTGCGCAAGCAGAGGCATGCGACGGGGGCGCAGCGCCCTGGCTCACTCCTCGAAGTCCGCGCCCTTCTCGGCCAGCAACGCGGTGCAGCGCCGCTTCATGGACTTCGCCAGTGGCTCAAGTGTGGCCGAGGGGGCCCGCATGATGGTGCGCTTCAGGCGCCGAATGGAGGCGGCCCTGCTCTCCCTCTTGGACGGCGGGAACTTCGCCTCCTGGCCCCGCAGGCGCTCGTTGATCATGGACCAGAAGCCGTAGTCAAGGGGGTTGAGGTCCGGGCTGCGCTTGGGGAAGGGAATGCACTTCACTTTCTCATTCGCCTGAAGGCAGCCCGCGCCCGCCCAGCAGGACCGCCCCCCTGAGCGCGCCTTCGCCGAGCCGCGGGGCCAGCGGGCCCGCGGCTTCGAAGGAGGCGCGCCCAAGATGGAGCCGCCGATTGGACCCGAGAAAGCCTGGAGACGGCCAATGAGGGCCCCAAGACAGCCAGGAGGGCCCTCAGAGACCCACAAGAATGCTACAAAGAGGACGTCTGGGTAAGCAGGTTTGTATTGTTTCATGGATGTGGGTATATGAAGTTATGTTGATGTTATCTTAGTTTATGTTAGGTCATGTCGATGGTGTGATCTGTTGTTGGATTTGATGCTAGATATGCCGAAATTGTTTTGTATAGTGACGCTTCGTATACGTTGACCGTTCAAAGACTTGTAATCATGTTGGAGTTTACCTAGGATGTCGTTCTCTTACCCAGTAATGCATGTGCTCTCTCTGGGCGTCCTCCGCAAGCCATGCTACCTCTCGCCGCGACTCCGCCGAGATGGCGGGGTCGCAGATGGCACCGAGGCCCCCGTCAGGTGGCGACTGCTCCCCCCGCGCGCCGGGCGCGCGGCCCCCGCGCGGCGCCCCTCCTCCGCCATGGTGCCCAATGAGCGCGCGCGCCCCCCGTCGCCGGAGTCAGCGCCTGCGGGCGCTGCCTGCGCCTGCGGCGCGCCCTGGGCCGACGTGGCTACGGGAAAGACGCGGGAAGGGTCCACTGCGCGCACTTGGCAAACCTTGCTCACCTGGCGCACGCGTCGCACCTGGCGGGGACTGGGTCGGTGCTCCTGGAATGTTGAAATATGTGAAGGCTCCAGGCGTCAGGATGACGTGAGTCCACGACCTGCGCGGGAATGCCGTAAAACTTGTACAACTTGTAAAACTTACGCGTAGAACTTGCTGGCAAAATACGCACAACTCGTAAAACTTGTCAGAAAGAAATCTTCTTGTATATTGGAAAGCTTCTTTTCTTATACGTTTTACAAGTTTTACGTATTTCCCCCATGAATTTTCAGCGCAAGTTGTACAAGTTGTTCAAGTTTTAAGCGTTTCCCCGATGCGGCGCAACTGGTCATCGCGCGGCGCCCCCCCCCCCCCCTCCCCCCACCAGGGGTCGGGCGGACCGCGCGAGAGCGGCTGCCCCATCGTCCTCGGGTCGTCCTTGGAGACGGGCGTGGCGGGCGCGCCTGGCGAACTTGGAGCACGGCGCGCACCTGGCAAACCTTGCTCACCTGGCGCACGCGGCGCACCTGGCAGGGACTGGGGCGGTGCACCTGGGATGTTGGAATTTATGATGCCCCAGGCGTCCGGATGACACATGTGCACGAAACTAACTCCCTCACATGACTGGTGGTGGCATCGGCGTTGTCGATGGTGATGCTGGAGGCGCATGTGTTGACGATGAAGTTGGCGTGCGGGAGTCGTTCCGTAATAGCGGTGGTCACCACATTCCGAGCTTCTTGAAAAAACCGCGCGCCCTTGGACAGACGACGCGCCCTGGCAGGCCCGCGCCCCCCTTCCCTTTGCGTGGAGAAGTGCATGGAGCTGGTGCAACTGACACAACCAGTTCTTTGCCGGACCTGATTTTTGGTTAGCAGTTCGTGGACCAAGTGCATGGCCAGTTCTACGACCAGTTCTGTCCAATTGTACCAGTTCTGCGCAAGCAGAGGCATGCGACGGGGGCGCAGCGCCCTGGCTCACTCCTCGAAGTCCGCGCCCTTCGCGGCCAGCAACGCGGTGCAGCGCCGCTTCATGGACTTCGCCAGTGGCTCAAGTGTGGCCGAGGGGGCCCGCATGATGGTGCGCTTCAGGCGCCGAATGGAGGCGGCCCTGCTCTCCCTCTTGGACGGCGGGAACTTCGCCTCCTGGCCCCGCAGGCGCTCGTGGATCATGGACCAGAAGCCGTAGTCAAGGGGGTTGAGGTCCGGGCTGCGCTTGGGGAAGGGAATGCACTTCACCTTCTCCTTCGCCTGAAGGCAGCCCGCGCCCGCCCAGCAGGACCGCCCCCCTGAGCGCGCCTTCGCCGAGCCGCGGGGCCAGCGGGCCCGTGGCTTCGAAGGAGGCGCGCCCAAGATGGAGCCGCCGATTGGACCCGAGGAAGCCCGGAGACGGCCAATGAGGGCCCCAAGACAGCCGGGAGGGCCCTCAGAGACCCACAAGAATGTTACAAAAGAGAACATCCTAGGTAAACTCCAAAATGATTACAAGTCTTTTGAACGGTCAACGTTTACGAAGCGTCACTATACAAAACAACATCGGCATATCTAGCATCAAATCCAACAACAGATCACACCATCGACATGACCTAACATAACCTAGGATAACACCAACATACATTCATATACCCACATCCATGAAACAATACAAACCTGTTTACGGGCGCACGCGTCGCACCTGGCGGGGACTGGGTCGGTGCTCCTGGAATGTTGAAATATGTGATGCTCCAGGCGTCAGGATGACGTGAGTCCACGACCTGCGCGGGAATGCCGTAAAACTTGTACAACTTGTAAAACTTATGCGTAAAACTTGTTGGCAAAATACGTAAAACTCGTAGAACTCGTCAGAAAGATTTTTTTTGCATATTGAAAAGCTTTTTTCCTTATGCGTTTTACAAGTTTTACGTATTTCCCCCATAAGTTTTAAGCGCAAGTTGTACAAGGTGCACAAGTTTGAAGCGTTCCCCCGATGCGGCGCAACTGGTCATCGCGCGGCCCCCCCCCCTCCCCCCACCAGGGGTCGGGCGGACCGCGCGAGAGCGGCTGCCCCATCGTCCTCGGGTCGTCCTTGGAGACGGGCGTGGCGGGCGCGCCTGGCGAACTTGGAGCACGGCGCGCACCTGGCAAACCTTGCTCACCTGGCGCACGCGGCGCACCTGGCAGGGACTGGGGCGGTGCACCTGGGATGTTGGAATTTATGATGCTCCAGGCGTCCGGATGACACATGCGCACGAAACTAACTCCCTCACATGACAATGGTGGTGGGCAACTGGCACAACCAGTTCTTTGCCGGACTTGATTTTTGGTTAGCAGTTCGTGGACCAAGTGCATGGCCAGTTCTACGACCAGTTCTGTCCAATTGTACCAGTTCTGCGCAAGCAGAGGCATGCGACGGGGGCGCAGCGCCCTGGCTCACTCCTCGAAGTCCGCGCCCTTCGCGGCCAGCAACGCGGTGCAGCGTCGCTTCATGGACTTCGCCAGTGGCTCAAGTGTGGCCGACGGGGGCCCGCATGATGGTGCGCTTCAGGCGCCGAATGGAGGCGGCCCTGCTCTCCCTCTTGGGCGGCGGGAACTTCGCCTCCTGGCCCCGCAGGCGCTCGTTGATCATGGACCAGAAGCCGCAGTCAAGGGGGTTGAGGTCCGGGCTGCGCTTGGGGAAGGGAATGCACTTCACCTTCTCCTTCGCCTGAAGGCAGCCCGCGCCCGCCAAGCAGGACCGCCCCCCTGAGCGCGCCTTCGCCGAGCCGCGGGGCCAGCGGGCCCGTGGCTTCGAAGGAAGCGCGCCCAAGATGGAGCCGCCGATTGGACCCGAGGAAGCCTGGAGACGGCCAATGAGGGCCCCAAGACAGCCAGGAGGGCCCTCAGAGACCCACAAGAATGCTACAAAAGAGAACATCCTAGGTAAACTCCAAAATGATTACAAGTCTTTGAACGGTCAACGTTTACGAAGCGTCACTATACAAAACAACTTCGGCATATCTAGCGTCAAATCCAACAACAGATCACACCATCGACACGACCTAACATAAACTAGGATAACATCAACATAACTTCATATACCCACATCCATGAAACGATACAAACCTGCTTACCCAGACGGTGCCCGGACAAAAAGTGTCCACACCCATCGCGCTAAGATGATACGACATCGAATTCAGTCGAACAAATGTCCGTAACCCCCGCCCCCCAAAACTCAAAGTTGGCGGGGTTAGCTGCGAGGCGACGCGCGAGGGACAAAATGTTGACACTTCAACTTTGAATTTCGGGGGGGAGGGGGCGAGTCAAATGTATATTGCAAGTGTTGTTGCCATCATGTCTGACTGCCTTCTCGCCGTCGGTGTCGACACTTTTTGTCCGGGCACCGTAGTGTGGCTCTCGACGCTCGCGTCATTGTAACCTTTCTTGAACTGCTCGACTGCTCACGTGGCCTCAAGTAGGCAGAGTTTCTCCGCTACAGAATCATGTTCAATGTGCTTATCCAGCCTTCAGTTTTGTGCGATGAGATGTCATCTTGCTCCGCCCCGTTTCTGGGTTGGAATGTGCGTGTGTGAAGTATGAGACTTGGACGTATGCCATTTCCAGGAGTTTGTAGGTTCTAACTGCAATGCGCATTATTCGTACCAGGTACGCAGTGCAGGCTGCGCCCGCCCTCTGCGACGAAGTCCCTGTTACGATCGGCTGGGGCGCACATTGGATAAGAAGAGAGAGAGGAAAGAAAAAACAAAAAAAAAAAAAAAAAAAAAAAAAAAAAAAAAAAAAAAAAAAAAAACGATCAGCGCCGCCCACCGTCGCCTTGCGTCACCTTTCTGTTGACTGCGCTGCACGGTCTCGGAGTACGACGGGCACTCGGTCCTTCTCCGTTGCTCTTGCGCATTCAGGTGCGCGTTTCTCCCTGGGGCTGTGTTTGTGAGGGACTTGCTGTCTTGGGTATACGACAGTTGCTGTCCTTCGAGCGCTTCCCCGACATGGCTGCGTGAGCCGCCTGGCGCTATGTCATATAGTTGTTCGGTGCACGTCCATTCTCGAGTGACTTGCGTTCTCACAGGGTGGTTACTTGTGTACCCTTGCTGCGTCCTGACCAGACCGCTGGTCCTCTGAACGCAGGCGCATCGTTCAGCAGTGGGTCGGCGCTCGCCTTTGCCAGCTCGGCCTCAGGCTCACCCTTTCCGCCGCGGATGCGTTTTCTGAAGCTGCGACGGTTCGCTGGCGCTGTCAGAATCCCCCTCCCTGCTGGACGACGTCACCAGTTTCGGTCTGCTCATACCCGTCAGACTCCCTGGACTGACTTTCTCGCACGGAGATCGGTTCCCTCCACCACGCGGTTGTCTCGGCACGACCACGACTGGGAACGCACTGCACGCCATTTTGGCCGCTCCTGGCTTGCTCCTGGGTGACTGACCTTCAGACTCCCTGGGTTGCAGCTTGCACGACCGCCTCAGGTGACTGACTCCTCAGACTCCCTGGGCTTGCACGACCGCCTGGCCTCTCAGACGCCCTGGGTTGCCGCCCCCCCCGCCGCCTGATCCGCGGCCCCCGCGCGCGCCCGGGAATTTAGTCGCGGCCGCAGCCCGACCGTGACTGCTCGCCGCCGGCGCTTCCGCCTGCGGCTGGAAAGAAAAACAAAAAAAAAAAAAAAAAAAAAAAAAAAGGTTCCTGTGCCGTCCCAGAGCCGGTCGCCGCGCTGATCCCCACCCGTCGGGATGCTCGGCTCGATCACTTGGTCGCGCTGTTCGCGTCCTCGCTTGTGGCCGACTGGAGCTTGGCGCCAAAGGGCGACTAATGTAGGTCATTTCGCCCCTTGCATGTGCACTCGCCTCTGCGGCCAATTATCTTCGTTCAGCGCCCCGAACGTTGCCCCGCTTCTTGACATTCGTCCTGGAGCCGCCCACCAAAAAAAGTAACCCCACCAGCTGTTTGGACGGCATCCAGCGTCTCCCGGTGCGCTTGCGATCAAAAAAGTCACCCCACCAGCCCATCCAGAAACGATGTCCAGGAGAATGGTATTGATGAGGGATGTGGAGGAGCACGCACTGGAATAAAGGGCTGGAAAAGCCGTCACACCCCAAGGTGAGGAAGGATGGAGGAGTAATTGGAGGAGGAGGAGGAGGAGGAGGAGGAGGAGGAGGAGGGGGAGGAGGAGGAGGAGGAGGAGGAGGAGGAGGAGGAGGAGGAGGAAGAAGAAGACGAGGAGGAAGAGGAGGAGGAGGAGGAGGGCGAGCAGAAAAGCCAGAGGCCTCTTAAATACCTCTCAGAGTCTCTTCGGATGTATCGTGGGAGCTTCTTGGGGTACTCTTGGGGCGTCCTGGGGGCAGCCGTCCTGGAGGTTTCTTGGAGGGTGTTTGGAGCGTTGGGGAAGCTTATTGGGGGTCTCTTGGGAGCCTCTTGGGGACCTCTTGGGGGGCTGTTTGGCCCCCTGGGCACCTTTTGTAGCCCTCTCTGGGCACTTGTTTAGGCCTTGGGGGCCATCCTGGAGGAGCTCGATCGGGGGGGGGGGGTCAAAATTAGTGTCTCCCCCCCCCCCCCTCCAGATGCCGAAGTTGGTTCAAATCCGAGGAATACAACCGTGCTTGCCTTCTCGCTGAGGCCTTGTTTGGACGCTCCAACGACCCGCGCCCCCTCCCCTCCAGGTCCAGGGAAGGGGCAGGGGAAGGGCAAACCCCTCCCCGAAGGGGAAGAAGGGAGGTTGGAAGAGGAAACGCTCTAAACCACTGACGCCCTAAAAGGCTGGTTGGATTCTCGATCGTTGCGACGCCATGATCAAAGGCGTCGCTAATTTCACCAGTTACCAGCGTGAGGGGCTGCAGAGGCTCAAACGAGGCCTCCCCCGAAGAAGCTGTGCAGTGGCTGGGGTCCTCACCTGGAAGGCCAGAGTGAGTTATAGCATCTTAGTTTGTAAAGCTTATGCGTCAAACCGCTATGATATTTAGCTTGTAGACGCGCACTGCAGAAAGCATGCACTGGCTCTTTCTGTGCGACTTCCTCCCGTTGCCCAGGCAGTGCTCGCACTTAGGGGCTCTTGCCTGTGGTCGCAGGAGCTGGCCCTGCCTGTTGCACTTCTCAATGGCCCCTTGGACCCATTTGGCGTACCATCCTATTGGCCCTGAGTATCGCGCATGCTGGAAATGGTCTGGATCATTACGGTAACTGCATTCGCATGTGTTCGCACCTACAGTTGCACACACACAGGGTTCTGTACATGTAGCAGGTACGAAGTGTCTGGAACCTGCGCGTTGGCCCCATTCCTTCTGCTTGGATTGTTCACATTCAGTCATCGCTCTCCGTCTGAGCTTAGCGGAGTCAGGGTGCGCCATCCTGCATCACCGGGACATTGTTCGAGGCTTCTCTCGTGCCTTCCGCTGCCTCCTGCCCGAGTCCGTGGCCACTGCACGCGATCACGGCTTGTCTACCCCAAGGTTTGTTTCCCAATCAGAGCTTGCCTCTGCAGGGGCCCCAGCGGGTGCATATGGTTAAGTGAGCTTCGCCGCCGATTTCCGCGGTCCATCCACGTGCCCGGGTGCCTTATAGTCGAATAGCCGTATAGCCCTATAGCATTGTAGTGTTATAGCCCTAGAGCCCTGGAGCCTTATAGCTCTATAGCGCTATAGCCCTATAGCCCAATAGCCTTACAGCCCCGTCGCCCTATAGCCCTATATCCCAATAGGCCAATAGCCCTATAGCCCTGTAGCCCTATATCCCTATAGCTCTGTAGCCATATGTCCCTATAGCCCTATAGCCCTATAGCCCAATGGCTAGATGCCTATAGCCCTATAGCCCCATAGCCATGTATCCCTATAGCCCTATGGTCCTATAGCCCTATAGCCCCATAGCCCTATAGACTCATAGCCATATGGCCCTATAGCCCTATAGCCTCAGAGCCCCAGAGCCCCAGAGCCCATAGCCCTATAGCCTTATAGCCCTATAGCCCCATAGCACCATCGCCCATCGCCCTATAGCCCAATAGTCCCATAACCCTAAAGCCCTAAAAAGATGTTGATTTGGAATTTTCTCTGGTATCTTCAAATGTCTACCATGTTGACCGCAGGGCCCACCACCAAGGCACGGCACGCCTCCTTTGCAGAGGTGCCACGATTGCACGGCAACGACACGCGCAGCACAATAAGGTCGAAAAGATCATGGTTGGTTTTGCTGCTATGGTGCCTTGTGGTACCCGTGGGCCCTTGATTCCTGAAAGCGCCTGCGGTGCCCGTACTCGTTATGCGTGGGATGCATATGGGGTGCCCGTGCTGCCGCTGTTGTCTCGTGGTGCCCGCAAGGCCGCTGGGTCGGCGACCTGCCCGAAGTGTTCGCGAGCACGTGGCAAGCCGTGATCGGGCGGGTGGAGGTGTCGTGTTGGGTTTGCGCCGTGCAGTATGCAAGGCATTACGGTGCGGCACGGCCCAGAACCACGGTATGACATGGCACGCGCAGCGGAATCCGCGGCGAGCCCCACGGCGTAGCACGGCACGCGCAGCAGGATCACGAGTCGGTGATCTCATCTGTGGTTGGCCAGCCATCCTCGCGAAGGCCGCGGCCAGGAGCGTCGTGTCGTTCCAGAGGCTCCCCCTGCACCACGGGAGGTGGTCCTCGGTGGCGGCCGAAGGTCTCTGGAGGGTCAACAGATATAGCCAAGCAAAGGACCCAACTTGTTGCAGCTGCGGGTAACGCAAGGGTGTGACCTTCTCCTCAGTATATACTTCCCGCCGCTGGACGGAAGGAGTTGGAGCTTCTGATGGGGCACGATCCGTATGATGGGTGTGCCGACGTAGGCGCGCCGACGCCATGCGATATTCCACACTGTGGCCTTACGTGAAGCTCACCGTGGAGCACGGCCCACGGGCGCGGCACACTTTTTTGCACCAGCTCGATAAAGTCGCCCCGTGGCTTAGGCTGAATAGGAGAGCAGCAGGGGAAGGAAGAGCAGGAGGAGGAGGAGCAGCAGCAGCAGCAAGCAGCGCGGCAGGTCGAACCGCGCCCCGTGCTGCTGGACGGCCGACCGCACCCTTTAGGGAGCGTCTGTGAGGAGATGAAAACAACCTCCCCCTTCGCTTTCAGCAAGGAGGAGGTGCGGCTGGGAATTGGTGGATAGCGTGTCGCGCCGCCGGCTTTGGCCCATCACATTTCGGCGCGACGCGCTATCCACATCCCAGTCCCCAGTCGTCAACGTCCCGATCGTTTCCCAGTCTCCCGCGGAGCGGAGCGACACGCCATCCGCTCGCAGGGTATAGCGGCGTCTCGCCGGGGCCGCCGCGACGACATGCTATGCAAAAGTTCCTGACCGTAGACCACCGAGGGGTTATCATCCAGCGCATCAAAGTTTCTCTCCCGAGAGGTGGGGACTTGCTTGCACCATGACAGCCCACCATCCGTGCGCGGGGCGGCCCCTGTTCGGGCGACCCGATCGCGGGACTCTCGAGCATCCCGACCCGTGGGTTCGGGTTATTTTGGTGTAACGCCCCCCTTTCACGACCCTTGATCCAGGGTCCGTGTGGCGGCCCAGGAGTGATGCTCGGCCTCCAGCGGGGGGTGACTGGACCGCCCTCCGCGATCCCGGGCTGCCTTCGGTGGTTGGGGCGCGTTGGGCGCTACCCGCACGTCTCGGGCAACCATGTACGACGTGATGGCTCTGCGCCATCGTTCCCTCCCCAGTGCCCCTCCTCCCAGAAAATGTGAGCTGGCAGAAGATATCTTTGGCACCTGTGGCGCGTGGAGAGGCTGACCGCCCTCGCGAGGGTGGCTGGGCTCCCAAGCGCTGCAGGGACTTTTGGGTTACGCGACTCCTCGTCTTGGGCGTTGCTGCGCCCTGGCGCCACCCTCGCCGGGGGCGGCGTGACTGCACAGCAACCGTGGGGCAGCCTGCTCGAGAGCACGGGCATCTTGCCCCCAGAAGGGGCGGCCTAGGGCTAGCAATGGAAGAACGAGAAACGAGACGCGGGGGCGCTCTGAGCGGAGCGGGCCCTTGCCGCACGACTCTGCGGTCTGACGGCCTGTCTGCGGCCGCTTGGCCGCCTTCGTACAGTTGTTGGGCTCCCAACGTTAGGCGGGGGGGCGGCGGTTCACGGCCTCGATGCTCTGACGACCAGTTCGAGCGATCGTTGAAACACCCCCGTGAGGTATCGCTGGTTTCTGTTACTGAAACTCTCATTGGAGTCCCAAGCGTAAGGCAGGTCACCCTCCCACTGACACCTTGGTCCGGGCGCTTGCTGAGAAAGGGGCAACAGATATTCCAAAGGAAGGGACACAGAGCCCTCCCCGTTTAAATGCCTTGGGAAGGCCTCGCGCCTGGTGCCGCCGACCCCGAAGGGGGGCCGACGACGGCGACGACGACGACGACGCTCACGCTCTGGAGCCCTCAATGGGGCTCTTTTGGGGGGGGGGAGCCTCTGGGCAACTTCTTGGGAAGCTCCGTGGTCACTTGGAGCCGCCTCGGAGCGGATCTGAGTGGAGGCATGTGGGCCAACGCGCAGCACCGCGCAACAGCAGGCACACGTAAGGAGCGTGCCTCCCGTGGGAGGGACGCAATAGGATCGCAGCCAGTGGGGCCTACGGTGAGGCTCCCGATGAGGCCACGAAACTTGTGTGGAGTGTACCGAAGTTGGTGGCGGGGACGCATGTGATCACAGCCACTGGGGCCTTCGGTGGCGCTCCCCATGGGGCTACGAAACGCCGTGCTGGGTGGCGCGAAACGCATGCCATCACAGCCATTGGGGCCTTCGGTGGGGATTCCCATGAGGCCACGAAACGTGTGACGGGGGTGCCGTAATTGACGGCGTCGACGCATGTGGTCACAAACATTGGGGCCTTCGGTGGAGCTCCCTCGGGGGCCGCGAAACGTGTGAGTGGCTTGCCGAAGTCGGTGGCGGGGACGCTTGTGATCACAGCCATTGGGGCCTTCGCTGGAGTTCCCTAGGGGGCCACGAAACGTTTGAGGGGTATGCCGAGATGGATGGCGGGGACGCGTGTGATCACAGCCAGTGGGGCAGTGGGGCCTTCGGTGAAGCTCCCTGTGGGGCCACGAAACGTGTGAGTGGTCTGCCGAAATCGGTGGCGGAGACGCATATTGTCACGACCACTGGGGCCGTCGGTGGAGCTCCCTATGAGGCCACAAAACGTGTGTGGAGTGTGCCGAAGTGGGCCGCGGGGACGCATGTGATCACAGCCACTGAAATGGTGGACATGCGGAGTGCAGAGGCATGCATGGGAGGAGGGAGGAGGGGGAGGAGGAAGGAGGAGAAGAGAGGAGGAAAGGAAGAGACGCGGCTGCTGTCTCTTCAAATCGAGCCCAACACCACAAGAGAGACAACGCCGAGAGAGGCAGGGAGAGAGAGAGAGAGAGAGAGAGAACAAAAAGAGAGAGAGAGAAGGAGATATATATAGAGAGAGAGAGAACAAAAAACAAATAGTAATTTATAGATATCTAGAGAGAGAGAGAGAGAGCGAAAGAGGGAGAGAAAGCGAGAGAGAAAAGGAGGGAGATCAGGAGGAAAGAGAGAGAGAGAGAGAGAGATGTCGATACACTGAGAAATAGATAAGATGTTTGAAGGCAAGGTATGGGATAAATATATATATATATATATATATGTATATATGTGTATATATACACATAGATTCGTGCAGCAATCGGTCTCGATGGCTTCGTGCGTCTGGAAGCACAGATGCCAAGCAGTCATCCGGCGTTTCGGACGGGAGTGCATCAACGATCAATCGATCCGTACGTTTAATCGTGTCTAGAAGACCATGTGTACACAACGTCTCCAAGTCCGGAATACGTAGTTCGGTATCAAATCCGCATGTGCGTCCAAAAATGCACGGTTTTGACCGCTGGTGTATCTTCTCCGGTTTATCCGTGACAAGTCGCGTACACCATGCAGCACGTGTTCCGAATGGTTTGGAAGCATCCGTTCATGTACAGCCTAGTTGGCGTCCGGACGATCATCACGTCGTTATTCCGTACGGGTGAACTGTTTGGCAAGCAAATTCTGAGCTCGCAATGTTGCATACAATTTGATTACCACGTCTTCTTATCTCCACAACGCTTTGATGGAATTGCTTCCGCTTGTTTAGAGGATATCGCATAGCCAGAACTCTCAGGATGCTTCGTACGCGTCTTGCGCTGATGATACTTCATCATTGCTGGAATGCCTATTCGTTCAGCCTGGACACATTCAATGATGTCGCTGGCATTCACGCATCAGACACGACGAGTACCAATCCAGTGCGGCCGCGAAAGCATCCCTACGCTTAAAAAGTGAGACCTTGGCCGAATGACTGTTCTGAGCATAGCGTTGTCACAATTGACTTGGGGCAGCGAGGCCCACTGGTGCCAGCAGTGAACCGCTAATTCGGCGTCCGCCGGGAAGACGTGCAAAGTTTCGAAGATGTGAGATCGGGACGCCGTCACGCCGGGTCGATTTACAGCTTGCGCCACTCGAGGCGAACAGTGTTGCTATTGACTTCAATTTCTGCGAGATAAGCATCTCACATGTGTTTGATCAGGAAACCGTGTTTGGGCCGTTCTGGTGTAATTGTCCCTTCGGTCATACGCGTGTTGGGATCGTACAACAGATGTTCAAGAAATGCGAATGCTGAAGATTTACATGAAATTAGTGCGTCATTATTATCTGATTGCCTCGCCTTTAGGTTCTGCCCCGTCCCTAGCGCAGCTAACTTCGCATTTGCATCAGAGTTACTGTAATCATTTACGATAACACGTGTTGTAAATTATGCCCACCGAGCGTCTTAGTTGTCAAAGCGCGCGCGACGCATTTTTATACGTCCGCTTTTGTTGGTATCGGTGTTTCGTTCAGCTCATATGAATTGGTGCTCGTGTGAAGGCGAGGGGAGTAGGGGCGTGCATATCTCAAGTACGGCAGCACGTAACACTTGATATCGAAACGGGGAGACCGCAGCCACATCGCATTCAGTGCGGCTTGCCAGCAGTGACTTGCCGCGGCGTGCAATGGCCAGTGAGCGAGCCAGCTTGAGGTGGCAAGCCTGAGCAGCTACCAGCAAGGAGACGCCTGTGCATTGCAAGCAGCGGCCCAGGACGGCGAAATAAGGGCGTCTGGTTTGTCGTTCGTTGGCTAGCCCCCTGGAACGAGTCAGCCACCCGATGGAGAGGCCAAGGAAGAAAAAAATCCTCTCGCCATCGGCCATAACGGCGACGTCCCGCGCACGAAGCCGAAAGAAGCCACCGCAGCCACATCGTTTAGTGCAGCTCGGCGGCATAAAACTGCCGCGGCACGCCAAAGCTCTCTGGCAAGCCAGTCTGAGGTTGCAAAATCAGATATTCCTGCGGAGGGACGCCGATGCATTGCATACAGCGGCCTGGCACGGCGACGTTCGGGAGTCCTGTGTGTCGTTCGTTGGCTGGTCCCACAGGCTGAGCCAGCCGACCACTGGCGAGGCCGCAGGTGTGAAGGGCTGTCCGTGGGGCCGAGGCCCATGCCCGAAAGCGGGAGAGCCGCGGACAGCGCGGACAAAGTGCTACGTAACCCAAGCCAAACGTTGAGGGGAAGATGGCACGGGCCAAACCACAGCGAAGGGGGGCGGACACGAGCCCACGACGACAGCGCGGTTACACGCACACACAAACACACACACACACACACACACATACTTTTACTTTACGTCAGCGGGGACGCCGAACTGCAATAGCGAACGGCGATCCGAGGCAACCGACACGCGAGTTGGCCAGAACACACACACACACACACACACTTACTCCCGTTTCACGTCGGCAGCAACGTGCGCAGCAACGCGTCAGTCACAGCACGCGCGAAACAGAGAGGCACAGAGAGCGACAAGGAAGGACGGGCCTGGAGAAACGGCGGCCGGGGCGGCGAGAACGGTCGACTGATGCGCGCAGGGAAGGGCGAGAGGGAAAGCGGGGGCAGGGCAGGGACCGGGAAGGGGCGGACGGAGGGCAGGAGAGCAGAAACGGGCAGGGATCAGGGACCAAGCGCAGGAACAGACAGGATGGACGAGGCAGCGCAACGGTACGGCGGAAGAGGAGAAAATTGAGAAAAATTGGACGCTCTCACACTCAGACTGACTCGCACGCAGATCCAATGTTCAACCCTGTTCGGATTGACGCATTCATGTTCGGACTCGCTCATGCCCGAGCACACTCAAATCGGAATCAACCAAAACGAAGTCTATTCATAATCACATTCGTTTATCCTCGCCTATTCATATCCAGACCCACTTATGCTCATATCCAATTCTGTTCACACCCACGAGTACCGAAGCAATCATACTCAGAATCACCCCCGCACAGATCCATGCTTACCCACCCCCATCATATTCAGGTTCGCCCAAGTTTGAATTCACTCATATCCGTTTCCAGTGAAACCCAGACCCATTCATATTCTTGGCGCCGCGTATGCCCACCAGCCCATCCAAAAGCTATGCCCATGCAAGTTGTCTTGATCATGGACGCGTAGAAGCAAGCAGTGGGACAAAGAAAGGAGCCAGTCGTCCAATCGATACTCGGGATTTGATTGAGCACACCCAGGAATCAACCATATGTGGCCATTGTGACGGCCGCACGGCCAGTGCAGCCCACCCTGAAGGCGGAACTTGCCCTGGCACTCCCGCTGGCGACCTCCCCAGGGACCCGCCAGGACCCATGGGGGGGCGGAAATTCCACTTGCGACCACCACCACCCACCTTAGCAGGACCTCCCCTGGGGACCCAGCTGGCGACCCTCCCCAGGACTCCCCAGGACCCCGGGGGCGGGCGGCATTCTGACCCGGGACCATCCCGCCCGACCACAGGTGGGACTTCCCTTGGGACCTCCACTGGCGCTTCCCCTCCTTCCCTGGGAGCCACCGGGGCCCTGGGAGGGGGCGGTATTCTGAAGCGGGACTACCCCCCCACAACCCCACCCCCCAAAAAAGCGGAGTTTCGCCAGGGACCCCCGTGGGCGAACCCCCCCCGACCCGCCTGGAGGGGAGCGGCATTGTTCGAACCCGGCCCCCCCCCCAACCCACCCACCCCCACCAGAGGAGTTTTGTTTCGTCCGCTGTTGTTTCGTCTGTTTTTGTTTCGTCCGTTTTTGTTTCGTCCGCTATTGTTTCGTCCGTTTTTGTTTCGTCCGTTTCGGTGTCGCATGCTTCTGGTTTGCGTATTTCGTGCGCAAGACAAGCAAATCGGAACCGGACGAATTTACACGGGGGGTTCAAGCCGGATTAATTTACGCCAGGCAAATTAAAACAGCATGAATTCAAACCGTGGGAATTAAAACCGGACATGTTCAAACGGGCGAGTTTAAACAAGATGAAAAATCAATTGGACGATTCGCAATTGTGTGAATTCGAACGGGCGAATTTAAGCCGGGAGAATCCAATCCGAGCGAATTCAAACCGGATGGTGTTAAACCAGGCGGATCAAACCCCGACGAGTTTAAGCGGGCGAATATTCGACGCAGTTTGCGTCGTTAGTTCGCCTTTGGTTGGCCTGAGGGTGGCAGGGGGGTCGCCATTATGGTTCCAAGAGGCCTCATGATTGCCCTCCGTAGCCATAGTGTCTCGAGCCTTGGCTCAACCAATTTGGCTTCAATCACGTTTGCAAGTTACAAGCTCGTGCATCTGGTATGCAGTCCAGGTGAGTCTAGTACACGAGCATCCATTAGAGATGGAGGAATGGAAGGTGGATGTTTCGACACGGAGGGCACCGCCGCTCAGTAGCATGATTATTCGCACGCGATTTTATTAGTTTATTCACAACAGTAGAAGGATTCGCTACAGGGTGCAGTCCGAAAGCAGAGCAGGTACTGCGCTGGGCAGCAGCAATTGCAATTACATCGTGCGTGGCAGTTCTGGAGAACAACGACAAAAAATAGTATCTTGGTTATGTCGTGCCTATCGGTCTATGTGCTCCTTCTTGCATGGCGGAACTCTGGGGACTATTGTGACATTGCGTTGCTTCATGTCGTCGGCATTTGAGGAGCACCTGTGTATCTAGTTTGCTGGACAACGCCAGCGCGGTCCATCGAGGAGATGGAGATGACGGCCAAGATGTATGACGGACATGGGAGTCGATTTGTTGTGCGGAGACGAACTCGATCCAGCATGTTTCAAGACGGCAGGTCTTTTGGGGGCAGAACACTACACAGCTTTGTTCGTTGTCACAAAAACGCGTACCTAGCAGCGTTTCTCCGCCCCCCCCCCCACCCCCACCACCACCGCGGGCACCGCGAATCGCCGCGCGGCCCGCGGGGGGGGGGGGGCGGGGGGGCGGTTGGGTAAGAGGTTGGAAGAGGGGGGCGCGCTCAGGTTCTCGTGTACTTCGTGTTCTGGGCGTTGGTCCTTTTCATGACTTTCTTCACGCGGTGGGGGGAGGGTAAACGCACCCCCGCGCACGACGCGCGGCGCAGGGGCGCGCAACGGCCCATCGCGAGGTTTGCGCGCTCCGCGCGCGCGTCGGCTTTCCGCGGTTGCGGCGTTCTCCTTTAACGCGGCCACGAGTGCCAAACGCAGCCAGGGGCGCCAAAACGAGGCCTAGAGCGCCTAAATTGGCAAATTGTGCCAAACGCGCGACCGTGTGAGGTGACCGCGTATAATTCGACATATTTAGATCGTGTCAAGCGACCGCGTGTCGACCGTTCGGCTTCTTCGTGACCCTGTCCAGAGGATCGCATCGACACGACCAAACTAGGCGATCGCGGTGACGACCCCGCTCAATGCGAATGCGTCGTCGAACACAAGCGCACGGCAACGCGCGGTGCGGTTCCGCGCAAGCGCAGGCAGTTCTGCGGCCAGAAGTCGCGGCGGACGCGCGCCATTGCGGCAAGTGCGGCACGCGGCAAGATAGCCGTTAATACGCTCAACCTGGGCATGTCTCTGCTTGAATTCCTGGCACCTCATGACGATGCCAAACGCGGCGGAGAGTGGATTGACAATTGCGCGCGCTTGCCAGGCGACACGCCCGCCCGCGGGCGCGGCGATGGCGCGCCTGCTCCTTTGCAGAGGAGAACGAGCTGACGTCCGCGCGCGATTTGGCTTTCGCAGCCGCGGAGTCGCTGACGGGCAATCTGACTGCAGGCAAGCGGTCCTTCTTCGCCAGGGTAATGTACGACGCGAAGACCTTGCTCGAGGAGGAGCGGCGCGCGTCGGGCTCGGCCTCCGCTGCCAGCGCGCCCCGCGGCGGGGCCGCGGCCGAACCCTGGCCTCACGTCGACCTACAGGGGACGTTGAAGAGCGGCCCCATCAAGGATTTAAGCCAGCCTTTCTGGGCGCGTTCCGCGGCGGTGGATGCATTAGACAACGAGGCGAAGAAGCTGCTGCGCCGCGGCGTCAGGCGCCCGTTTGTTGATTCAGACTTAAAGAAGTCTTTGCCCACGTGGGCAGGGCAGAAGGCGCGAAGGATGCAACTGAGGACGAGGGCGCCTTCAGCTCGGTCAAGTCCAGATCGCTGACCTTCTCGCAATGGCACTCAGCGTTCGAGATGTGCGCGACAACTTGCTTGCGCCGCGCGCACAACTAAGCGCGGCTTTCGCCTGCGCGCAGGTGCGCCATAGCCTGCGTCTGCACCGGTCAGATGTCGTTGGCCGCGACGGTCAGCCACCGTCAGATTGCCCTCAAGACTCGCGATTCGCCAAGCGCACAAGGGGTCGCGCGACGCGCGTGTTCTGCGCGCGGCCCGCGCCAGGTGGCCGCTCCGGCGCCGCGGGCCAATCGGGGTGGTCAGCTGGCGCCCGTACATGAAGAGCTCTGCCGGCGCAACTGGGCTGAGAGGTCTCTTGCGGGCGACGAATCGTTCAACATTGAGACAGCCGCCACTGCGGTGGATGCGACTTTTCTCCAAACAGCGGAAGGTGGGCACGACAGCGACGCGAAGGAGCGCGCGGCATTCCGCGGGGGCAAAGGCGGCATGGGTGGCGCCATAGGCGGCAAGGGCAACGGCAAGAGCGCAAAGGGCGCCAGCAGGGGCAAGGCCTTTGCCGCGCGGGGGGGGCGATCGCGGTGACTACGAAGAGCCGCGGGCCAAGAGGGCCAGATATCAGGAACGCTGACTTGACACGTGGCGCCTGGCAGGCGCCGCGTGTTCCGCACGCGCGCGACGTCGGCCCCAGTCTAACAGGCGTTGCTCAGAGCCCAGAGGTGGCCTTCGAATGGCCGCGGGGGCGAGGCTGTCGAGCTAATCGCAGGTTCCCCTGCGGAGCTTGAGGCCCCCCGCGCGGCGCGCCCAAACGATCGGGGGCGCGCGCTGCGCCGCCTGCGCCGGCAGCGCCACCAGGATGTTGCGCCCGCGAGGGCCCACCCGCGACGGGCATGACTCGCGAACACTTGAAAGGCGACGCCGCGGCCAAGCAGCGGCTCGAGGCGCGCGCGCGCGCGCCGCGGCCCGTCGCGCGGCAGGCAAGTGCGTCACGGGTGACGAGAAGAAGATTGCATTTATCACCTATGCACTCAAAGATGGTTTTCCTACCGCGCCTTCCCCAGGTATCGGGGAGGACGTGCGCAGCGCCATTGAATGGGAAGCGTCCATGGGATGCGCTGAAGTAATGCGCCACCGAGGCAACATCTTGTCGCGCCTGTAAGACTGGGACCAAGCGCTCCGCCGGGACGGATCAGTGCAACGCTGGTTCGACGGCGCGGACGAAGCGACGAGAGCCATCTCCGACGGCGTCCACGGGCCGCTTTTGGCCGAGTTGCTCGACATAACGAGCTACGGCGACACGGGCGCGGCTGACTTGTTTCGCAACGGCGCGCCTCTCCTCGGCAAGTTGCCCCACGCGGGGAGCGGCCCCCCGAAGGCTTTCCCCGAGCCCATTTCCGCCGAGACCTTGCGGACCTCGTCCGCAGCGCACAACAGAGAGAGTGTTTCGTCTCTAAGGGAGGATGCGAACTCCTCGGCGCTGCACGATGGCGCGCTTGCCGACGCAGCCATGTCGCGGATGACGTCTCCGGTTTTCGTAGCCGACGCTGACCTCGGCAGGGTGCGCCTCTCGCCACGGTTTCCAATAATACAGGGCGCAAACGAGGATCGGGCGCCAAAAATCCGCGTTGTGGACGACGAGTCCAGGGGCGGCGTCAACGCGGCGCGCCAGCCTGCGGAGCGACTGCAATTCGACGGCGCAGACGCACTCGTCGACGCGATACGCTTCTTTCGCGATCGGCATGGATGCGCGCCGGCTTTGTTCAAGGCGGACATAGATTCCGCCCATCGTCGAATCCCCATTGCTCCTGAGCAAAGGTGGGCCGCGCACAGCACCTACGCGCATGACGGGAACACTTGGGTCACGGGTCATTCAGCGATGATGTTTGGAGCGCTGGCCGCGGCATTCGGCTGGGACCGCGCGGGCGCAGCCCTGGCTCATCTCGCCCGAAAACTTTTACGAATCGCTACCTTCCGATACGTGGACGACTTCTTTGACCCGTGCGCGCCTGAAGCAAAGGAGCACACCATGGCCTCTCTGGCCAGACTCGTGCGCGCGTTGCTGGACCCAAGAGCAGTATCCGACAGAAAGTTGGAGTATGGCGACGCGCTGGAGATCTCAGGCTTGCACGTTTCGTTTTCTCTGACTGGCATCCACCTGTTCCCGGCGCCAAAGAAGGTGCGCAAATGGGTGCAGTTGACCAGGCAGGCGCTCGACACCGAGAAGTTATGCGCCGGCCAGGCCAGCAAGTTGGCTAGCACCCTCAGCTGGGCAGGGCAATACTGCTTCGAATGGCTAGGGCGTGCGATGCTCCAACCTCTGTTCTCGCAACAGGATTCGCGGCGTGGCGAGGTCCGAGGACCGCTGGCTCTCGCGCTTTCCTGGTGGGCGGACGTGCTGGACCTCAGAGTGCACCAAGCAAAGCCGTGGTTGTCGCCAGAACGGCAAGAGGCGCACCTTTTTGCAGACGCCCGTGGAGGGTCCGAGCCGAGGCTGGCCGCCGTTTTACTCATCGACGGCCTCGCCTTTTGGACTGACGCCCCGCCAGACGACGGCTTGCTGGCGGATCTGGCACCGCGCAGCGACTCCCAGATCATGGCGTTCGAGTTGCTCGCCATACGGCAGAGGGAAACAATTACTGAACACCCCCCGTCCCCCAAAACTCGATGTTGGCACGCGCGGGGGGGACTGCGGTCGAAGTGCATCTCGCCAGACCCACCGCCAATTTTGAACATTGGGGGGAAGGGGGAGGCGTTGACTGATGAATCTGGCATGAGTGTTCGCTAATGTGTTCCGTGGCTTGTGGGCATGTTGCCCGGCACGTGACCACGCTCGAACTGATTGGGGGCGCAGAAATACAGGGAGCGGTACACGGGAAATGCTCGAAAGGAAGACTGAGACAGAGTCGTCTCAATCACTGCGAAAATCGAACCGTCAACCGTGGACTTACTTACCCCGGGCGCCAAGCAAGAAACGGCCAAAGCGGCTGCACGCTGCCATGTCTAGCGCCTACCCGACGGCCCCGGGGGCCGCCCGGAGACGCTTCGCGCATCCCACCGTGTTTGTCACGCATTATTCGCATCACTCGTCCCAGCACTTCTTACTTGTTACATATTACTCGTAACACTCGTAAGAAAAATGAAAAAGCTTAAGAATATTAGTGTCTTTCTACGAGTGATACGAGTAATATGTGAAAAATACGGAGCGATGGGACGAGTGATACGAGTAATACGCGACGAATAAGGCGCGGCACGACTCGGGCGCTAAAACATTAAAAAGGGGATATGCATGTGTGCATATATTTAGATATATATATATATATACACATACATACATACATACATACATACATACAAACAAACAAACAAACAAACAGACATACATACATACATGTGTACACATACATACATACATACATATCTGTATATAAATATATCCATGTATATCTCATAATGGTCTCGCAGAAATCCTTGCCCGCAGAATCGCTGGGCCAACTCGCACTTGACGGGGTAAACTAAAAAATGAGACGGTAGAGGGAAACAATTACTGAAACTTAATGTTGACACGCGCGGGGGGGGCTGCGGTCGAAGTGCATCTCGTCAGACCCACCGCCAATTTTCAATTTTGGCGGGAGGGGGGAGGCGTTGACTGATGAATTTGGCACGAGTGTTCGCTAATTTGTTCCGAGGCCTGTGGGCACGTTGCCCGGCACGTGACCACGCTCGATTTGATTGGGGCGCAGAAATACAGGGAGCGGTACACGGGAAAATGCTCGAAAGGAAGATTGAGACAGAGTTGTCTCAATCACTGCGAAGATTCAACTGTTTACCGTGGACTTACTTACCCCGGGCGCCAAGCAAGAAACGGCCAAAGCGGCTGCACGTTGCCATGTCTAGCGCCTGCCCGACGGCCCCGGGACTGTCCGGAGACGCTTCGCGCATCCCACCGTATTTTTCACGTATTACTCGCATCACTCGTCCCAGCACTCCCTATTTGCTACATATTACTCATAACACTCGTAAGGAAAAGAAAAAGCCTAAGAATATTATTGTCTTTCTACGAGTGATACGAGTAATATGTGAAAAATACGGAGTGATGGGACGAGTGATACGAGTAATACGCGACGAATAAGGCGCGGCACGACTCGGGCGCTGAAACATTTGAAAGGGGATATGTATGTATGTGTTCTTATATATACATACATACATACATGTGTACACATACATACATTCCTATGCATATATATATATATATATATATATACACACACATGTATATCTCATAATTGTATCGCAGAAATCCTTGCCCGCAGAATCGCTGGGCCAACTCGCAATTGACGGGGTAAACTAAAAAATGAGACGGTAGAGGGAAACAATTACTGAACATCCCCCCTCCCCCCAAAACTCAACGTCGGCACGCGCGGGGGGGGCCGCGGTCGAAGTGCATCTCGTCAGACCCACCGCCAATTTTGAACAGTGGGGGAGGGGGGAGGCGTTGACTGATGAATTTGGCATGAGCGTTCGCTAATTTGTTCCGAGGCCTGTGGGCACGTTGCCCGGCACGGGACCACGCTCGAACTGATTGGGGCGCAGAAATACAGGGAGCGGCACACGAGAAAATGTTCGAAAGGAAGACTGAGAAAGAGTCGTCTCAATCATTGCGAAAATCAAACCGTCAACAGTGGACTTATTTACCCCGGGCGTCAAGCAAGAAACGGCCAAAGCGGCTGCATGTTGCCATGTCTAGCGCCTACCCGACGGCCCCGGGACCGCCCGGAGACGCTTCGCGCACCCCACCGTTTTTTCACACATTACTCGTATCACTCGTCCCAGCACCCCCTATTTGTTACACATTACTCGTAACACTCGTAAGAACAAGAAAAAGCTTAAGAATATTATTGTCTTTCTACGAGTGATACGAGTCATATGTGAAAAATAAGGAGTGATGGGACGAGTGGTACGAGTAATACGCGACGAATAAGGCGCGGCACGACTCGGGCGCTAAAACATTTAAAAGGGGACATGTATGTATGTATTATGTGTATATATATATACATACATACATACATACATACATACATACATACATACATACATACATACATACATACATACATACATACATACATGTGTACACATGCACATATCTATATATATATATATATATATATATCATAATGGTCTCGCAGAAATCCTTGCCCGCAGAATCGCTGGGCCAACTCGCAATTGACGGGGTAAACTAAAGAATGAGACGGTAGAGGGACAATTACTGAACACCCCCCTCCCCCAAAAATTCAACGTCGGCACGCGCGGGGGGGGCTGCGGTCGAAGCGCATCTCGTCAGACCCACCGCCAATTTTGAACATTGGGGGGGGGGGGCGTGGACTGATGAATTTGGCATGAGTGTTCGCTAATCTGTTCCGAGGCCTGTGGGCGCGTTACCCAGCACGTGACCACGCTCGAACTGATTGGGGCGCAGAAATACAGGGAGCGGCACACGGGAAAATGCTCGAAAGGAAGACTGAGACAGAGTCGTTTCAATCACTGCGACAATCAAACAGTCAACCGTGGACTTACTTACCCCGGCGCCAAGCAAGAAACGGCCATAGCGGCTGCATGCTGCCATGTCTAGCGCCTACCCGACGGCCCCGGGACCGCCCGGAGACGCTTCGCGCATCCCACCGTATTTTTCACGTATTACTCGTACCACTCGCCCCAGCTCTCCCCATTCGTCACACATTACCCGTAACACTCGTAAGACAAAGAAAAAGCTTAAGAATATGATTGTCTTTCTACGAGTGATACGAGTCATAGTGCAAAAATAGGAGTGATGGGACGAGCGATACGAGTAATACGCGACGAACAAGGCGCAGCACGACTAGGGCGCTAAAACATAAAAGGGGAGATGTATGTATGTATCTATGTATATATATACAGACATACATGTATAGACATAAATATATATATATATATATATATATATATATATATATATATATATATACATACATACATACATACATACATACATGTATGTATCATAATGGTCTCGCAGAAATCCTTGCCCGCAGAATCGCTGGGCCAACTCGCAATTGACGGGGTAAACTAAAAAATGAGACGGTAGAGGGAAACAATTACTGAACACCCCCCCTCCCCAAAAAATTCGACGTTGGCACGCGCGGGGGGGGCTGCGGTCGAAGTGCATCTCGTCAGACCCACCGCCAATTTTGAACATTGGGGGGACGGGGGAGGCGTTGACGGATGAATTTGGCATGAGTGTTCCCTAATTTGTTCGAGGCCTGTGGGCACGTTGCCCGGTACGTGACCACGCTCGAACTGATTGGGGCGCAGAGATACATGGAGCGGTACACGGGAAATTGTTCGAAAGGAAGACTGAGACAGATTCGTCTCAATCACTGCGAAAATCAAACCGTCAACCGTGGACTTACGTACCCCGGGCGCCAAACAAGAAACGGCCAAAGCGGTTGCACGTTGTCATGTCTAGCGCCTACCCGACGGCCCCGGGGCCGCCCGGAGACGCTTCGCGCACCCCACCGTTTTTTTCACTCATTACTCGCATCATTCATCCCAGCACTCCCTATTTGTTACATATTACTCGTAACACTCGTAAGAAAAAAGGAAAAGCTTAAGAATATTATTGTCTTTCTACGAGTGATACGAGTAATATGTGAAATATATGGAGTGATGGGGCGAGTGATACGAGTAATACGCGACGAATAAGGCGCGGCACGACTCGGGCGCTAAAACATTTAAAAAGGGGGTATGTATGTATATATATATATATATATATATATATATATATATACATATATATATATATACATACATACATACATACATACATACATACATGTATATCTCATAATGGTCTCGCAGAAATCCTTGCCCGCAGAGTCGATGGGCCAACTCGCAATTGACGGGGTAAACTAAAAAATGAGACGGTAGAGGGAAACAATCAGTGAACACCCCCCCAAAAAAAAACTCAATGTTGGCACGCGCGGGGGGGGCTGCGGTCGAAGTGCATCTCGCCAGACCCACCGCCCATTTTGAACATTGGGGGGAGGGGGGAGGCGTTGACTGATGAATTTGGCATGAGTGTTCCCTAATTTGTTCCGAGGCCTGTGGGCACGTTGCCCGGCACGCGACCGCGCTCGAACTGATTGGGGCGCAGAAATACAGGGAGCGGTACACGGGAAAATGCTCGAAAGGAAGAGTGAGACAGAGTCGTCTCAATCTTGCGAAAATCAAACCGTCAACCGTGGACTTACCCCGGGCGCCAAGCCAGAAACGGCCAAAGCGGCTGCGCGTTGTCATGTCTAGCGCCTACCAGACGGCCGCGGGGCCGCCCGGAGACGTTTCGCGCATCCCACCGTATGTTTCACGTATCACTCGCATTTCTCGTCCCAGCACTCCCTATTTGTTACACATTACTCGCAACATTCGTAAGAAAAAGAAACAGCTGCTGAATATCATTGTCTTTCTACGAGCGATACGAGTAAAATGTGAAAAATAAGAGCGATGGGACGAGTGATACGAGTAATACGTGACGAATAAGGCGCGGCACGACTCGGGCGCCAAAACAAAAAAGGGGATGTGTGTATATATATATACACATACATACATACGTACATACATATCGATATACATATATATATATATATATATATATATATATATATATATATATATATACATACATGCGTACACATGCGTACATATCTATTTAGATACATATACATAAACATGTATATATCATCATGGTATCGCAGAAATCCTTGCCCGCAGAATCGCCAGGCCAACTCGCAATTGATGGAGTAATCTAAAAAATGAGACGGTAGAGGGACACAATTATTCAACGCCCCCCCAAAAAAAAAACACTCAACGTTGGCACGCGCGGGGGGGGCTGCGGTCGAAGTGCATCTCGCCAGACCCACCGCCCATTTTGAACATTGGGGGGGGGAGGCGTTGAATGATGAATTTGGCATGAGTGTTCGCTAATTTGTTCCGAGGCCTGTGGGCACGTTGCCCGGCACGCGACCGCGTTCGAACTGATTGGGGCGCAGAAATACAGGGAGCGGTATAGGGGAATTTGTCCGAAAGGAAGAGTGAGACAGAGTCGTCTCAATTACTCCGAACATCAAATTGTCAACCGTGGACTTACTTACCCCGGGCGCCAAGCCAGAAACGGCCAAAGCGGCTGCACGTTGTCATGTCTAGCGCCTACCAGACGGCCGCGGGGCCGCCCGGAGACGCTTCGCGCATCCCACCGTATTTTTCACGTATTACTCGCATCACTCGTCCCAGCACCCCCCATTTGTTAGATATTACTCGTAACACTCGTGAGAAAAAAAAAAAAAAAAAAAAAAAAAAAAAAAAAAAAAAAAAAGGCTATTGTTGTCTCCCTACAAGTGATACGAGTAATACATGAAAAGTAAGGAGCGATGGGACGAGCGATACGAGTAATACGCGACGAATATGGCGCGGCACGACTCGGGCGCCAAAACATTAAAAAGTGGGAGATATCTATATATATATATATATATACACACATACATATATAAATATATATATATATATATAATATATATATATATATATATATATTATATATATATATATATATACATGCATTTACATACATACACGTGTACACACATATATATATATATATACACACACCTGTATATCTCATAATGGCATCGCAGAAATCCTTTCCCGCAGAATCGCTGGGCCAACTCGCAATTGACGGGGTAAACTAAAAAATGAGACGGTAGAGGGAAACAATTACTGAACACCCCCCCCCAAAAAAAAAACTCAATGTTGGCACGCGCGGGGGGGGTTGCAGTCGAAGTGCATCTCGCCAGACTCTCCGCCAATTTTGAACATTGGGGGGAGGGGGGAGGCGTTGACTGATGAATTTGGCATGAGCGTTCGCTGATGTGCTCCGAGGCCTGTGGGCACGTTGCCCGGCACGCGACCGCGCTCGAACTGATTGGGGCGCAGAAATGCAGGGAGCGGTACACGGGAAAATGTTCGAAAGGAAGACTGAGACAGAGTCGTCTCAATCACTGCGAGAATCAAACCGTCAACCGTGGACTTCCTTACCCCGGGCGCCAAGCAAGAAACGGCCAAAGCGGCTGCATGTCGCCACGTCCAGCGCCTACCCGACGGCCCCGGGGCCGCCCGGAGACGCTTCGCTCATCCCACCGCTTTTTTCACGCATTACTCGCATCATTCGTCCCAGCACTCCCTATTTGTTACATATTTCCCCACATCCTGAGTGGGGTTCTTGTTCCCCACATCCTAAGTGGGGTGCTTGTTTTCTCTGCGCACCCTCCGCGCAGGATCTCCTCCTCCTCCTCCTCCGTCTCCTCTGCTCCTCTTTGCTTCCTCCTCCGCATCATCATCACCATCACCATCACTCCCCACTCATCATCATCATCACCATTAGCATCACCATCACCATCCAACGATCACTCACTATCATCGGCATCGAACTATCATCATCATCATCATCATCATCATCATCATCATTATCATCATCATCACTACTCGCTGACTTGAGGCCTGAATATGGAGGAAGTATCAGGCGGGAGCCTCGTCGGTGAGTGAATTGCGAGGAAGTCTCAGGCGGGAGCCCCCTCCCTATAGGGCCAGCATTTCATGTTGGTAATCCGAGCGGGTCATCCGAAACGTGTAACTGTCGTCACTTTTGGGCTCCTGAGGCTTGAATATGGAGGACGTGTCAGGCGGGAGTCTCGTCTGTGAGTGAATTGCGAGGAAGTCTCAGGCGGGAGCCCCCTCCCTATGGGGCCCGCATTTCATGTTGGTAATCCGAGCGGGTCATCCGAAACGTGTAACTGTCGTCACTCTTGGGCTCCTGAGGCCTGAATATGGAGGAAGTATCAGGCGGGAGCCTCGTCTGTGAGTGAATTGCGAGGAAGTCTCAGGCGGGAGCCCCCTCCCTATGGGGCCCGCATTTCATGTTGGCAATCCGAGCGGGTCATCCGAAACGTGTAACTGTCGCCATTTTTGGGCTCTTGAGGCCTGAATATGGAGCTGAAGAAGAAGTTGGGGCTCGTGCAGGAGCAACGGGCCACCATCGCGCCCTTCGAGATTCACGCAGACGACGAGCGGGACTACGAGGAGCGCGCGCCGGGCCAGCTCTTCCGCCCCCGCTACCTACCGCAGGGAATCTGGCTGCAGGTGCACGGCTCCCAGGAGCCCCCGATCTACAAGGAGGTCGCCGAGGTGCTGAAGCAGCGCGCCGATGGCGCTGGCGACGACGGCGAGGCCGAGGCGCGGGCGAGGAGCTTGCTCATGTTCAGGCCCAGCGAGCAGGAGTTCACGCGGCAGCTCGGGGGCGCACACTGTGCGCCGCTCGGGGTTCACCCTGACGAATGCGTCCTACCTGACCTCCACGCTGTCGCAGGGCCAGACGCTGCGCAAGGGCGTCACCATCGACTGCGCCAGGGGTGAGGACGCTGGCCGCACGGGCATGTCGGACGAGATGTGGTGGCTGCACCTCTACGTTATGTTCCCCCGCACCACGTGCATGCGGAACGTGCTGATCCTGCGGCCGCCCGCGCGAGAGTTCCTGGAGCGCGGGCCGCCGGCGTCCCCGCGGAAGGCGCTACAGGAGTTTGACAAGAGAGCGGTGGGCTCCAGGGCTGAGGCGGAGCAGCTCGCGGCAGAGCTGGGCTTCGCGCCGTCACCCGCTTGAGCGCCGCGGCGCGCACCTGGAGGCCCGCAGGGGTTGTCCCAACGGCTGGCCCCCGCGCCCCTGCGGCCTGCAAGGTTGCCCCAACGGCCTGGCCCGAAGGGTTGCCCCGACGGCTTCGCGACCTAGCCGTCGGCAAACGCGCGCGCGCTGGCCGACGCGGCGACGGCGCCGAGGAAAATCGAGTTGCTTGCCACGACCAGGGGGAAAGGAGGTGCACATGGAGAAGAGGCAGGAGGATGAGGAGGGAAGGGGCATGGGGGGGGGCGACGACGAGGAGGAGGTGGCGCGAGAGGAGGAGAAGGAGGAGGAGGAGGAGAAGGAGGAATAGAAATAGAAGGAGGAATAGAGGGCAGCGCAGAGGGCGAGAGGAGAGGGCGCCCGCCAGGGGGAGGCGGAAAGGGCAAAGGGTAAGCTAAACAGGTTCTCATGCGGGGTCCTACCGTCGGAGTAATTTTCTCTGCACACCCTCCGCGCAGGATCTCCTCCTCCTCCTCCCTCTCCTCTGCTCCTCTTTGCTTCCTCCTCCGCATCATCATCACCATCACCATCACTCCCCACTCATCATCATCATCACCATTAGCATCACCATCACCATCCAACGATCACTCACCATCATCGGCATCGAACGATCATCATCATCATCATCATCATCATCATCATCATCATCATCATCATCATCATCATCATCATCATCATCATCATCATCGCTGACTTGAGGCCTGAATATGGAGGAAGTATCAGGCGGGAGCCTCGTCGGTGAGTGAAATGCGAGGAAGTCTCAGGCGGGAGCCCCCTCCCTATAGGGCCAGCACTTCATGTTGTTAATCCGAGCGGGTCATCCGAAACGTGTAACTGTCGCCACTTTTGGGCTCTTGAGGCCTGAATATGGAGGAAGTAGCAGGCGGGAGCCTCGTCTGTGAGTGAATTGCGAGGAAGTCTCAGGCGGGAGCCCCCTCCCTATGGGGCCCGCATTTCACGTTGGTAATCTGAGCGGGTCATCCGAAACGTGTAACTGTCGTCATTTTTGGGCTCCTGAGGCCTGAATTTGAAAGAAGTGTCAGGCTGGAGTCTCGTTTGTGAGTGAATCGCGAGGAAGTCTCAGGCGGGAGTCCCCCCCCCTATGGGGCCCGCATTTCATCTTGTTAATCCGAGCGGGTCATCCGAAACGTGTAACTGCCATCATTTTGGGGCTCCTGAGGCCTGAATGTGGAGGCAGCATCAGGCGGGAGCCTCGTCTGTGAGTGAAGTGCGAGGAAGTCTCAGGCGGGAGCCCCCTCCCTGAGGGGCCCGCACTTCATGTTGGTAATCCGAGCGGGTCATCCGAAACGTGTAACTGTCGTCACTTTTGGGCTCTTGAGGCTTGAATATGGAGCTGAAGAAGAAGTTGGGGCTCGTGCAGGAGCAACGGGCCACCATCGTGTCCTTCGAGATTCACGCAGACGACGAGCGGGACTACGAGGAGCGCGCGCCGGGCCAGCTCTTCCGCCCCCCCCTACCTACCGCAGGGAATCTGGCTGCAGGTACACGGCTTCCAGGAGTCCCCGATCTACAAGGAGGTTGCCGAGGTGCTGAAGCAGCGCGCCGATGGCGCTGGCGACGACGGCGAGGCCGAGGCGCGGGCGAGGAGCTTGCTCATGTTCAGGCCCAGCGAGCAGGAGTTCACGCGGCAGCTCGGGGGCGCACACCGTGCGCCGCTCGGGGTTCACCCTGACGCATGCGTCCTACCTGACCTCCACGCTGTCGCACGGCCAGACGCTGCGCAAATGCGTCTCCATCGACTGCGCCAGGGATGAGGACGCTGGCCGCACGGGCATGTCGGACGAGATGTGGTGGCTGCACCTCCACGTCATGTTCTCCCGCGCCACGTGCATGCGGAACGTGCTGATCCTGCGGCCGCCCGCGCGAGAGTTCCTGGAGCGCGGGCCGCCGGCGCCCCCGCGGAAGGCGCCACAGGAGTTTGACAAGAGAGCGGTGGGCTCCAGGGCTGAGGCGGAGCAGCTCGCGGCAGAGCTGGGCTTCGCGCTGCCACCCGCTTGAGCGCCGCGGCGCGCACCTGGAGGCCCGCGGGGCTGTCCCAACGGCTGGCCCCCGCGCCCCTGCGGCCTGCGAGGTTGCCCCAACGGCCTGGCCCGAAGGGTTGCCCCGACGGCTTCGCGACCTTGCCGTCGGCAGACGCGCGCGCGCTGGCCGACGCGGCGACGGCGCCGAGGAAAATCGAGTTGTTTGCCACGACCAGGGGGAAGAGGAGGTGCACATGGAGAAGAGGCAGGAGAATGAGGAGGGAAGGGGCATGGGGGAGGGCGACGACGAGGAGGAGGTGGCGCGAGAGGAGGAGGAGGAAGAGGAGAAGGAGGAGGAGGAGGAGAAGGAGGAATAGAAATAGAAGGAGGAATAGAGGGCAGCGCAGAGGGCGAGAGGAGAGGGCGTCCGCCAGGGGGAGGAGGAAAGGGCAAAGGGTAAGCTAAACAGGTTCTCATGTGGGGTCCTACCGTCGGAGTAATACTCGTAACATTCGTAATAAAAATAATAATGTATATATATACATATATAAATGTCTTTCTACGAGTGATACGAGTAATACGTGAAAAATTCGGAGCGATGGGACGATACGAGTAATACGCGACGAAAAAGGCGCGGCACGACTCTGGCGCCAAAACATTAAAAAGTGGATATCTATATATATATATATAAACATACATGTGTACACATACATATATATATATATATATATATATATATATACATGTATATATCACAATGGTCTCGCAGTAATCCTCGCCCGCAGAATCGCTGGGCCAACTCGCAATTGACGGGGCAAACTAAAAAATGAGACGGTAGAGGGAAACAATTACTGAACACCCCCTCTCCCCAAAAAAACTCAACGTTGGCGCGCGCGGGGGGGGCTGCGGTCGACGCGCATCTCTTCAGACCCACCGCCAATTTTGAACATTGGGGGGGGGGGGAGGCGTTGACTGATGAATTTGGCATGAGTGTTCGCTAATCTGTTCCGAGGCCTGTGGGCACGTTGCCCGGCACGCGACCGCGCTCGAACTGATTGGGGCGCAGAAATGCAGGGAGCGGTACACGGGGGAATCTTCGAAAGGAAGACTGAGACAGAGTCGTCTCAATCACTGCGAAAGTCAAACCGCCGACCGTGGGCTTACTTACCCCGGGCGCCAAGCAAGAAACGGCCAAAGTGGCTGCATGTTGCCATGTCTAGCGCCTACCCGACGGCCCCGGGACCGCCCAGAGACGCTCCGCGCACCCCACCGTATTCTTTACGCATTACTCGCATCATTCGTCCCAGTACCCCCTATTTGTTACATATTACTCGTGACACTCGTAAGAAAAAGAAAAAGCCTAAGTCTAGTATTGTCTGTCTACGAGTGATACGAGTAATATGTAAAAAATAAGGAGTGATGGGACGAGCCATACGAGTAATACGCGACGAATATGGCGCCAAAACATTAAAAAATGATACATACATATATAGACATACATACATATATATATATATATATACACATACATACATACGTACATACATGCATGTGTACACATACCTATACATATTTATATACATACATACATACATGTATATATCATACTGGTCTCGCAGAAATCCTTGCCCGCAGAATCGCTGGGCCAACTCGCAATTGACGGGGCACCCTAAAAAATGAGACGGCAGAGGGAAACAATTACTGAACACCCCCCCAAAAAAAAACAAACTCAATGTTGGCGCGCGCGGGGGGGCCTGCGGTCCAAGTGCACCTCGTCAGACCCACCGCCAATTCTGAACATTGGGGGGAGGGGCCAGGCGTTGATTGATGAATTGGGCATGAGCGTTCGCTAATATGTTCCGAGGCCTGTGGGCGCGTTGCCCGGCGCGCGACCACGCTCGATTTGATTGGGGCGCAGAAATACAGGGAGCGGCACACGGGAAAATGCTCGAAAGGAAGACTGAGACAGAGTCGTCTCAATCACTGCGAAAATCAAACCGTCAACCGTGGACTTACTTACCCCAGGCGCCAAGCAAGAAACGGCCAAAGCGGCTGCACGTTGCCATGTCTAGCGCCTACCAGACGGCCCTAGGGCCGCCCGGAGACGCTTCGCGCATCCCACCGTGTTTTTCACGCATTACCCGTATCACTCGCCCCAGCACTCCCTATTTGTTACATATTACTCGTAACCTTCGTAAGAAAAAGAAAAAGCTTAAGAATATTATTGTCTGTCTACGAGCGACACGAGTAATATGTGAAAAATAACGAGTCATGGGACGAGCGACACGAGTAATACGTGACGAATAAGGCGCGGCGCGACTCGGGCGCCGAAACATCAAAAAGGGGATATGTATATATATATATATATACATACATATATACATATCTGTATATATATATATATGTATATATATATATACATGTGTACACATACATATATACATACATACATACATGTATATATCATACTGGTCTCGCAGAAATCCTCGCCCGCAGAATCGCTGGGCCAACTCGCAATTGACGGGGCTAATTTAAAAATGAGGCGGTAGAGGGAAACAATTACTGAACACCCCCCCTCCCCCCAAAACTCAACGCTGGCACGCGCGGGGGGGGCTGCGGTCGAAGTGCATCTCGTCAGACCCACCGCCAATTTTGAACATTGGGGCCAGGGGCCAGGCGTTGACTGATGAATTTGGCATGAGTGTTCGCTAATTTGTTCCGAGGCCTGTGGGCACGTTGCCCGGCACGCGACCACGCTCGAACTGATTGGGGCGCAGAACTACAGGGAGCGGAACACGGGAAAATGCTCGGAAGATTGAGACAGAGTCGCCTCAATCATTGCGAAAATCAAACCGTCAACCGTGGACTTACTTACCCCGGGCGCCAAGCAAGAAACGGCCAAAGCAGCTGCATGTTGCCATGTCTAGCGCCTACCCGACGGCCCCGGGGCCACCCGGAGACGCTTCGCGCACCCCCCCCCCCCCCCCGTTTTTTTCACGCATTACTCGCATCATTCGCCCCAGCACTCCCTATTTGTCACATGCTACTCGTAACACTCGTAAGAAAAAGAGAAAGCCTAAGAATAGCATTGTCTTTCTACGAGTAACACGAGTAATACGTGAAAAATAAAGAGTCATGCGACGAGCGACACGAGTAATACGCGACGAATAAGGCGCGGCACGATTCGGGCGCCAAAACATTGAAAAGGGGTTATATACACATATGCATATATATACACACATACATACCTGTGTACGCATACATACATATTTATATATATATATATACATGCATATACATATAATTGTATCTATCATATTGGTATGGCAGAAATCCTCGCCCGCAGAATCGCTGGCCCAACTCGCAATTGATGGGGTAAACTGAAAAATGAGACGGTAGAGGGAAACAACTACTGAACACCCCCCCCCCCCCCAAAACTCAACGCCGGCACGCGCGGGGGGGGCTGCGGTCGAAGTGCATCTCGCCAGACCCACCGCTAATTTTGAACATTGGGGGCAGGGGCCAGGCGTTGACTGATGAATTTGGCATGAGCGTTCGCTAATTTGTTCCGAGGCCTGTGGGCACGTCGCCCGGCACCAGACCACGCTCGAACTGATCGGGGCGCAGAAATACGGGGAGCGGCACACAGGAAAATGTTCGAAAGGAAGACTGAGACAGAGTCATCTCAATCACTGCGACAATCAAAACGTCAACCGCGGACTCACTTACCCCGGGCGCCAAGCAAGAAACGGCCAGAGCGGCTGCATGTTGCCATGTCTAGCGCCTACCCGACGGCCCCAACACCGCCCGGAGATGATTCGCGCGTTCCACCGCATTTTTCGTGCATTACTCGCACCACTCGCCCCAGCACTCCCGATTTGTTACATATTACTCGTAACACTCGTAAGAATACGAAAAAAGCTTAAGAATATTAATGTCTTTCTACGAGTGATACGAGTAATATGGGAAAAATATGGAGTGATTGGACGAGCGATACGAGTAATACGCGACGAATAAGGCGCGGCACCACTTTGGCGCCAAAACATTGCAGAGGGGATATATATATATGTATATATACATAAGTGTGTACAGATATACACACAGATATATATATATATATAAATATATATATATAAATATATATATATATATATTATATAATATATGTATATATATATGTATATATACATGCATACATATACATTTACATGTATATCTCACAATGGTCTCGCAGAAATCCCTGCCCGCAGAATCGCGGGGCCAACTCGCAATTCACGGGGCAAACTGAAAAATGAGACGGTAGAGGGGAACAATTACTGAACACCCCCCCTTCCCCCAAAACTCAACGCTGGCACGCGCGGGGGGTCTGCGGTCGAAGTGCATCTCGCCAGGCCCGCCGCCAATTTTGAACATTGGTTGCAGGGGAGAGGCGTGGACTGATGAATTTGGCATGAGTGTTCGCTAATTTGTTCCGAGGCCTGCGGGCACGTTGCCCGGCACGCGACCGCGCTCGAACTGATTGCCCTGAGGTCCAAAATTCAATAATTTCGAAATTACAAAAAAAAACATTGAAATAATTTCGTGTTTTCTATTTTAACTAACAGCATACTTTTTATGCGCATATACATGCGCATGGTTTGTTGGTAACTGTCTGGAGCTATCTCGGAAGTCATCTTGGATGCCGTCGCGGTCGCATCCGCCGACGACTCCCACATATGTGGGGGTGGGGGATCAATTATATTGAGGGCAGAAGGGTGAGCATCCGCCGACGACTCCCACATTTGCATGGGGTGGAGGATCAAATTATTAGGAGGTTCCCCCCACCACCCCTCCTCTCCTCCTGGCGCGCACCTCGGCGTTGTGGCTGAGGGCTTGCGCTGCCGCCCACGCGCGGGGCGATGAGCAGCAGCGCAGGCCGCCCGCTGGTGACGACGCCCAAGGCGCTTCCCTATCTTTCTCCTCCTCCCCCTCCTCCTCCCCCTCGTCCTCCTCCTCCTCCTTCTCATCCTTCTCCTCCTCCACCGCTTCATCCTTCGCCTTACCTCTCCTCCTCCTCCTCCTCGACCTCCTCCTCCTCCTCCTCCTCCTCGTCATCCTCTTCTCCCTCCGTCGTGTCTCCCTCTGCAGTGTCATTCCTTCCGTCTCCTCCTCCATCGGTCGGCTACAAGCCGCCCCCGATCATCATGCGCCCGTTCTCGCCGCCGAGGGCCAGCGTCAGCCAAGGTTCGCAGGAGCGCTCGTCGCGTGTCTTCGTCGTCGTCGCCCTCGTCCGTGTCGCCGTCACCGTCAACGCGTCGTATACGCCGTCTTGACGATCGTCGCGACCGTCGTCGTATCCTCCTCCTCCTCCTCTTCGTCCTCCTCTTCGTCGTCGTCCTCCTCCTCTTCGTCCTCCTCATCCTCCTCCCCCATCCTCCCCCCTCCCTCCTCCCTCCTCCTCCTCCTCCTCCTAACCCTCCTCGTCATCCTCCTCCTCATCTTCCTCGCTGCCAGGAGCTCGTCGCCACGCAGACGGTGCCCGACGGACGTTCTGAGCGCGAAGAGGATTGATGACGATGACGATGACGATGACGATGCGGCGATACGACGTTGGATACCGATGACGACGTCTGATGGCGGTGGGCATCGGCGCGGTGGCATATGATGATGCTGGTGATGGTGATGGTGATGGTGATGGTGATGGTGATGGTGATGGTGATGGTGATGGTGATGGTGGTGATGATGATGACGATGGGGATGAGAGGATGCAGAGAGGGTGATGACGAGATGATGGCGACGCTGAGGATGAGGAGGAAGAGTACGAAGACGAATGAGAATGAGAAGAGCTGGACCAAAGAAGGAGAATGAAGATGACAAGGAGGCGGGAGGAGGGGGAGGAGGAGGGGGAGGAGGGGGAGGAGGAGGCCGAGGAGGAGGAGGAGGCGGAGGAGGGGGGTGAGGAGGAGGAGGAGGAGGAGGAGGAGGAGGAGCGCAAACCGAGAGCTCACCCCAGGAGGAGGAGGAGGAGGAGCGCAAGCCGAAAGCTATCCGAAAGCTACCCGAAATGTACCCGAAAGCTACCCGACAGCTACCCGAAAGCTACCCGCAAGCTACCCGCAAGCTACCCGACAGCTACCCGAACGCTACCCGAAAGAATCCTACAGCCTCCCAGCAGGATGCGCCGTCAGACGAGCAGCCGTCGGCGGCGCCGACGCCCGTGATTGCGGTGGAAGACTCCGACCCGCTTGACAACAGTGGCGAGGCAGGCGTCAACACCGTGGAGCACGTCGCGGGCGAGGCCGCGGAGGCTGCAGCTGCCGAGGCACCGTACGACTCGGCGCACTTTCGGGCCCTCGACAAAGAGATCCTGGCGACAGCGGAGAGGAGGCGCCAGGCAGAGGAAGCCGAGCAGGTGCGCAAGGGGAGGGCCGCGCACCACGCAAAGATCCAGGAGGAGCTGGCGCTGGCGGAGGAGCACCACCAAGCGGCAGCCGACGACGCGATGGACGCCGCCGAGCCCACGCAGCCGCCGCCGCCGCCGACCTACCGCGATGCCGTCCTCGCGGAGGCACCGAGGGTGGGTGGGCGGGCGGCCCCTGTAAAGGTGTGTGCGTGTGTGCGTGCGTGTGTGTGTGTGTGTGTGTTTTAAGCAGGCGGCCCCGAAAGGAATCACAGTGCGATGTCCAATGAGGAGTAGGACGCTGAGGAGGATGAGGAGGATGAGAAGGAGGATGCGATTGAGGAGGAGGAGGAGGACGAGGGCGAGGAGGGGGAGGATGGCGAGAAGGACGAGGATTGGGAGGAGGTGGCGCTGTACGCTGATGACGATGATGGCGAGAGGATGACGGACGTCGCCCTCCTCCTCCTCCTTCTCATCCTTATCATCCTTCTCCGCCTTCTCCGCCTTCTCCTCCTCATCCTCCTCCTCCTCCTCCTCCTCCTCCTCCTCCTCCCCCTCTCCCCTCGATCCTCGATCCTCGATCCGCCTCCTCCTCCTCCTCCTCTTCCTCCTCTTCCTCATCCTACCCGTCATCCGTCGTGGGACATTGGCCGAGGGTGGCCGTGGTGCGTGAGGGGTGCGCCGAAGTTCGGCATGCATGCTGAAATGGAGGGGGGGGGGGGGGCGATGTGTCGTGAAACTCATCCGTCACCCATCTCCTTCAAGAGCACATTTTGGCTCGAGCGATGTCGGAGGTCACCGAGGTCCGCTGCCTCGCGGAGGCGGCAACATCGCTAGACTTCCTGAGATGGAGGAAGTGCAAGGGCATCCCGAGGGATAACATCGCCGACAACGCGACGTTGCTCGGCGCGATCTGCCAGGATCGCGTCCTACGTCGACGATGGCCTCGGCAGCAGCAACGATGGCAACGACGACGGCCCACGAGGGCCCAGGGCCCAACAGGGTCGAATCAGGGTCCGACCGAGACGGTGACTGCGACGGTGATGATGGCGACGACTACCTACGGGGACGACGGACGACTCCGCCAGGAGTTGGGGACCTTCACTGTCAAGAAGCAGGTCGCACTGGACACGCTGCACAAGGCTGTAAAGAAGCCGCAGCTCAAGTCGAAGTACAAGGGCTCGGCCGAGACCTCGGACTGGATAGCGACGATCCAGAAGCGATTGTCGATGTTGTTGCGCCAGTGCAGCCAGTACAGCGGCAGAGAGGCCGAGCCGCGATGGTTCGCCAAGCTTGCCTTAACTGCAGATCCCGACGATCAGGGCGATGACGAGTTCGAGGAAGACGGCCAGGATGAAGGAGGTGAAGAAGAGGCTCGGATTCATGATCTACCAGTAGATGACGAGGAGGCCGAGGAAGAAGATGCCGCCGCTGAAGGTGGCGGAGAGGAGTCAGACAGCGTACCGCTCATGAAGAGGCCTGCTGCAATGGCGCGCCCTGCTGCAGCAACGCCGCCAGCCGCAGCAGCCGCAGCAGCTGATGGCGACGAAGTGCAGTGGAGCTACAGCTACGACGCGGACCTCGAGAGGGCTTTCCGTCGTCGCCGCGGCGCCAAGAAGTCGGATCCAGGAGAGGATTGCGTGGAGATGCGAGCGCCTGAAAATGCGCAACCTTTCGACCCAATGGAGGCGGTCTGGGCAGACGGGTCGACGTGGAGCGTGCCTCAGACAACGGTGAAATCGTGGGCTAAGAAGAACGACAAGGGCACCAAGATGGCGACTGGTGGTGCATCATCTTCGGGTACAGGCCTTGCATCGACCAAGTATGCGTGGACGCACGTCGACGGCAACGCCGCGAAGGTATTCGGCCGTTGGAACCAACCGAGAGGCAAGAAGAGAGACAGGCTGATCTGCTTGCACCACCAGACCAAGCCACAGGTCTTCCTGGTCAACATCGACCTCTTCAAGACGGACCCATCGGACACAGAAGAGATCACGGAGCCACGGGCGTGGGAATGGATGGCCGCCATCGGTGAGAAGTACGCCAAGGGGGAGATCGACAGGGACGGCTGCGTCGAAGCGAAGAAGCAATTGCTGGCGGCGCAGGCGAAGCCCGTGGCGAAGAGGCCAGCAGCGGCTGATGGTGGTGGACCCCCGCCTGCAGCAGCCGCGAGTTCAGCGCCAGCCGCGGGTTCGGCGCCAGCCGCGGGTTCAGCGCCAGCCGCGGGTCCAGCGCCAGCCGCGAGCTCAGCAGCTTCAGCGGCGGGCGCCGTTCCCGCCATCGACAGAACGCAGATCGTGGATAGCCCTTCGACGCCGAAGAAGAAGAAGCCCAGACTGGAGGATGCGCATAAGACGGAGCCCACACATCGGCCAATCAGCCCGCCGCCGAGTGACAGTGAATTCTGGGCGGCACGCGCATGATGCTACCTGAAAGCTACCAGGCTACCCGAAAGCTACCATCAGCCAGGACCCCAGAGGTCCGAGTCAAGAGGAGGAGGAGGAGGAGGAGGAGGAGGAGTTAGACCGACATACTTCGGCATCGTGAGTTCAGTTCTGTTCTGGTCGCGTTTGGCGACCGTAGGCTGGCATCAGCATCTCGTCCTCGTCCCCACGGCATCCACGCCGTCGCCCTCATTCGGAGGAGGAGAAGGGGGAGGAGTTCACAGGAATGTCGAGGAGGATGACGGCGCGATCCCCCTCGCCTCCTCATCATCATCTTATTCCCCCTCCATTACCACAACTCCCATTTACTACTGCTACTACTACGACTACTACTACTACTACTACTACTACTACTACTAATACGTCACGTCTTCTTCTGCTATACACTACTGCTGTGGTCCTCCTCCTCCTCCTCCTCGTCTTCCTTCTCCACCTCCTCCTCATCATCCTCCACCTCCTTCGCATCCTCCTCCATTCCCATCTCCGCCCACCTTCCCGTGCCTCCTCACACATCCTCCTACACGTCCGCTGCCAATGCTTCGCGGTCTTTGTCGACCAGTGCGCTGCCGCCGCACTTTTTCAGCAGATTGTGCACAGACGGCGCACTAAGCTTGTGCGCGTCGCTTCTGCTAACGGTTGTGCACAGCAAAAGAAAGGTTCTCTACGCACGGATGACCCGACGGCAATCGGATACCAGACATTCCACGAAAACGAATCTCCGAGCAGGCATCGCAGGAACCGCACCTGACAGCTACTACCCTGTCAGCTTGATGTCATCTGGCAGTCCATGTAGATGCTTCCCCGAGTTAGACCATGCCGAAACTACAACATAGCTACCAGACAGCTACACTGAAAGCTACCCGACCGCTAATCGAAAGCTACCCAAAGGTACCCCGAAGGCCTCCCAAAGCTACACTCTGCAGCTCGGCGATCGCAGACGACGATGGCGACGATCGAGAACGGCCCCCCTCTTTGCTCGCTGTCAGGCGACGGCGCTGGGCGAGAACATCGGGGATATGGCTGGCGACGCGCTGGTCGCCGCGGAGCAGACTCGGCAGCTTTACGCAGGGCAGCTCGACGAGCGCGGGGCAGCAGCAGCCCAGGACAGCACGCACAGAAACCGCAGGATATGAGGCATGACAGGGACGAGGGGGATGAGGAGGAGGCAGGCAATGAGGACGAGCAGCGAAAAGAGGAAGAGGCTGGGGGAGAGGAGGAGGATCGAGGAGGAGGAGGAGGACGAGGAGGAGGAACTGGGATGAGGCGGAAGAGGATGACGAAGAGGAAGAGGGTGAGGAGGAGGATGAGGAGGAGAAAGACAGGGCGGCTGGGGGGGGGGTGCGAGGGAGGAGGAGGAGGAGGAGGAGGATGAGGAGGAGGACGAGGAGGAGGAGGAGGAGGAGGAGGAGGAGGACAACGAAGATGAGGAGGAGGAGGGCGACGACGACATCCTGAGACTGCAAGGGGGGGGGGGGCATTTCACGCATACGGCCCCGCATCAGCCGAGGACTCTGGCGGCATGGAGAAGGTGCTCGTGGATGCCTTTGCGAAGATGTGCCAGCGCGACGGGCAAGCACAGCACGACGATGATGACCCTGAGGATGACGAGAGCGGGCTGACGCCAACTGGCGCTCAGGCCCACGCGGAGCTCGAGCAGACGCACGACGAGTTCTTGGAGGAGGCGGCGAAATACGGCTTCAAGAAGATCCTCTCGCAGGACCCGATAGGACGGAGATGCAGCCGCTGGATCAACAGCAACACCGAGCGCTGGGAGAAGTGGACCGCGATGGACGCGCAGCAGCGCAAGCTAGACCGTGAGAAGTGGGCCTCCGAGCAATACGAATCCTACCAGGAGCCAGCTGGCATACCGAAACGTATCGCCCGTGGGCTGGAGGGGATGAGGGTGATTTGGGGGAGGGGGAGGAAGAAGAAGAGGAGGAGGAGGAGGAGGAGGACGCGGTGGACAATGAGGAGGAGGATGAGGAGGAGGAGGAACATGAAGAGGAGGAGGAAGAAGAGGAGGAAGAGGTGAGGGAGAGGAAACGGAGGATGGCAAGATCGGGGGGAGGGCGGACATGTGGAGGATGGTGGTACTGCAAACGATCGCAACCACAGGAGTCGAGGTCGAAGCTCGAGGAGACCGTCCGCGCGGAGTCCACCATCGCGAGGTGGTACAACTTCGACGGGATAGTTGGACAGGAGATGGGCGGCGCGGGTGGCATCCCAACCAAGGCGACGCTATACGGCGCCATGAACATATGCTTGGACTGCATCGCGCGGGGTCCCAAGCACGTCAAGATCAGCAAGAAGTCGAAGCGCATGATCTTCCGCTACGAGATCGAGGAGGAGAGGCGCGACAAGAGGAAGACCTGGCAGAAGGTGCGCACGGAACGCAACCTTGAGAAGGACGGGAGTGCCAACCCGATCGCCAGTAGCGCTGCTTCATCGAGTCTTGCACCGATCGCACCGAGCCCGATTGCTACGCCAGACAAGAGCGCGCCACCCCCGAGGCCTGCAGCAGCGGTGCCACCTGCACCAGTGGCGTGTGACGCCACGCAACCACTGCCGAAGCAGCCACCGATCGCGGCTTCACCGAAAGTGGCTAGCCCTCCTATCGTGAAGAGCAAGAGCGGCAAGCCGATCGCGTCGCCAGTCGCGAAGGGCAATGTCAAGGCTGGCAGTAAGGCCAAGGGTAAGGCCAAGGCTGGCAAGGCAACTCCGCCGACAATGGCCACTGCATCCAAGAAGGTCGCCGAGGTCACCAAGCAGTGGGGCGCTGTGATGCTGCAGTCCACCAACTTGTCGAACAAGATCGAGACCGAGTCGGGATGGTCGTGGGCCAACACAGACAGGTTCGGTGGCAAGCTGAAGCGCAGCATCGAGCGGTGCAACGAGACGCTTCAGGCCGACGCGACGCTCACCGCCGCCATCATGGATGGCGAGCAGCTCCCCGAGGACGTGGACATCAACGGCACGCTGAGCCGCATCGCGGCCGTCAGCACCGCGCTGGACGCGGTCAACCAGTGCGCCGAGCGCTTGCGCACGCTCGACGACGAGGACCAGCCGAGCCAGTAGATAGCGTTGCGCTCAGCATGCATAGGTAATCCTCCTCCGCACATTCCCACACCATCCATATCCTTGTCCTCGCCCATCCTCGTCCACGCCATCCTCATCTCCCGTCTCCGTTGACCCTGCCAGTATTCATCCTCCTCTTCCTCATGTATCCTCGTCCTTCTCACCACCCCTCGATCCAGACGTCTGCTATTGATATCGCACGTTGCCTACTGCTGCTGGGTTTTTTTGGATGTCGGCTTGCTGCGCGGTGCGACCCCGTGGTTGAGAGCATGAGATTGGGTCACGCGCGTCGGCCGAACTCGGCTTGAACTGGCGTCACGCGTGTTGAAATGTGCTCACGCTCTCGACGGCAATCGGTCGCATCCCCGCGGTTCCGTTTACAGCGCCGACATGCGCGCTATGTTTTGAGCGCGAGGGGCGAGTGTGACCTGGCAATGCGTTGCTCAGGCATGCAATGAACGCATCGTGTGCTGAGGCCAGGCTACCATCCCTACCCTTCAACCTCCTCAAATTCCTAGCCCTCCTCGTCCTCCTCCTCACCCTCCTCCTCTTCGCTCCCTCCCCTCCCTATCCTCCACCCCCTCTTCACCATTCGAGCCTCCTCCATGCTTCCTCCTCCTCACACTCATGTACTTGCCTCGTCTCGTTGCACTCGTTTGCCTGGCGTTGCTGATCGTGGGGCGTCGGCATGCCGCCTAGTGTACTGGCGCGTCGGTCACGCACGATTTCGAAACGCTTCTCCGTGGGATTTCCCGCGGGATTTCTGAGACACACGCTGGCACCGAACCTCCGTGGAACCGCGTGTGCACCTGAAACGGCATTCAGGCCAGCAAAACTATACGCGCGTACCGTCCCGAAGTGCACAGGACCGATAGTTGTGGCTGTTTCAAAGCCGACCGACCCGCCAACGCATTCGCGGGGCGCGATTATACGCTGGCAGGTCCGACGAGTCTTCTTCTGCGCGCTGTTCGAGCATGAAACACCCGACTGGTTGGCGGTGCGCATGCTTCTCACCCCCCAACTTAAGCATCACCAGCTCATCATGATACGATGTGTTGCCCAACTGCTTGACGAAAATGCTGCGGGTTGATAGCGGTAAGTTTTCGGGTAGCTTTCGGGTAGGTTGCGGTAAGGTCGTGGGTAGGTTTGCATTTTGTGGCACCCCTATCACACTTTCTGCCCCCCAGGGGCCGGGTAGATACCGGGTAGTTTCCGGGTGGTTTCCGGGTAGGTTGCGGTAAGGTCAGGTGTAGCTCAAGTTTGGGCATTCGATCGCCAGTGGCGGAGTTCGATTGAGGGTTTGGAAGAGATCTCATGCACGGTAGTCTCAACCTTGTGCGCTCCACGTGTCATGTTTGGCGCCCTTGCTCTGCCTGAGGGTTGTTTGATCGTGGCAGGCAGCTCACCGAGGGCCTCCTTAGAGCATGCGTGAAGAGAATTATGAGTTGTGGAGGGCGAGATACAGTGAAATTGGGGGCATGAGAGCGCGCAAGGCGTTAACATATGGAATGTTAGGAGTACGAGGGGCCGAGGAGGAGTAGAATGAGGACGATCTTCAACAGAAACAAGGATTGAGGATGAGAAATAATGCGGAGGACGCATATGCTGAGGGCTGTGACTGCAGCAGATGCAAGATATCAGACGATATGGCGTAGCCGATGCCGTCGCGCCCTGACAACGCCGCCGCGCCTGCGCAGCGCCTCCCTCCCACCCGACCGTGCCAGCGCTTGAAAAGTTCATGTCGCTGGGCCCCGCGAGGGGTCCTAGGGCCTCCCAGGGCCCAATGCGTTTTACATTCTGACAGGCCTTCGGCCCCACCCGCCCGAGACCGACTGTGATGCGCTGTTTGGGGACGTCGTGGCGGATGCTCATGCATCGCTATACTGATGTGATGTGTGGGCCCTTGACAGTCTGGTAAATAAGTTCACTCTCACGCGCTCTCGAGTCTGGGTTAACGCGTGGGGTCGCTCGCTTTCAGCACTACTCGCTCCCTCTTCCAGCTCACCCCTCCTCTCTTCACCGCTCCTTCTCCTGGCCCGTCCTGATATATCAGCCTCCGCACCACCCTCCTCCCTCTCCTCCTCCTCCTCCTCCTCCTCCTCCTCCTCCTCCTCCTCCTCCTCCTCCTCCTCATCATCATCCTCCTCTTCTCTTCATCATTCTCCTCCTCTTCTTTCTCGTATTTCTCCTCCTCCTCCTTATCCTCATCCTGGCATGCCTTCGGCCGACCCGCCAGCCTCCCCCTCCCTCTGGTGGGTCCAGGGCCTCTCAGGGCCCAGTTGGTTCAACCATATTCTGACAGGCCTTCGGCCCACCCGCCAGACTCCCCCTCTGCCCCTGGTGGGTCCAGCGCCTCCCAGGGCACAATGGGTTCAGCTTATTCTGGCAGACCTTCGGCACATCCGCCATGCTCCCCCCCCATATGGGCGCTCCAGAGGGCCCCCCAGTGATGCTCTGCAGAGGGCCGAGTGTCACGCCCTCCTCCTCCTCCTCCTCCTCCTCCTCTTCCTCCTCCTCCTCCTCCTCCTCCTCCTCCTCCTCTTCCTCCTCCTCCTCCGCCTCCCCCTCCTCCTCCTCCTCCTCCTCTTCCTCCTCCCACCCTCCTCATCCTCTTCCTTCCCCTCCTTCCTCCTACTCCTCTCTCCTCCCTCCTTTCCTCCGCACCCTTATCTCCCTCTACTCCTTTACTCCTCATCATGTTCCATCGCTCGCTGCTGTGGTTGGCGTGGTGTAGGATATGTGGTGCAACTGTCGTGGGCGTTAGGTCCCGCATCGAGTCACTACACGTTATTTCACGCACCACGCACGCACCCACGAACCTTGACATCTCAGAATCAGCTACAGTACAGCTGTCTGGGGGCTCGAGCTTTGCGAGGTTGCTGCAGATTGTACGCACAATCGCCCACATCGACCGCCATCGATGGCAGCACCCGTCGAGAATATGTCCCTCGTTGAGGGCGCGGTGTGTGTGCGGCGTTGGCTGTGGATCGAGGACATGCACACGCGGTGGCCAGGATACTTTCAGGAGGTTGGGCAGGGAGACTTCCCGATGTTCCCGCAGGCGCAGGCCATCAAGAAAGAGTTGCTGGTGATGCGGTCTGCTCTTGGCTCTGGGATCGACAACGACGTGGGGCGCATCATCGTGAAGGGCGGCTTCCTGGACTTGGACGACATCAAGAACAATGCCGAGCCCTCAGGCGGACATGTCTTGTCCGACGACTGGTACGTCAACGAGCGCTACTGCGTGCACATCACGATCGACTGGAAGGACAGCAGTGATCGCTGCGGCGCGTCCGAGACAGGCCTCCGCGCGTGCGACTTCGCTTCGCACGGCACGCACTTCGACCAGAAGGACAAGAAAGACAAGCTCGACGGCGAGAGCTACATGACCGCGTGGAGGAAGGGCTTCAAGAGTGGTTCCCAGGAGGGGCGCCGCACTGGCTTGCGTGATGTGATCAGGAGCCAGGAGTCATCCCCGCCCACCGACGCGTCGGGTTCCTGGACGCAGGCTTGAGCACCGTGAACAGCAGGGGCGCGCTACAACTTCGGTCGGTTTTCGACCGCTTCGGCACGTTGATTCGCGGCCGCAGTTGATACGAGGCGATGGTGTGCTTCGATGCGCGCCACTGACAATAAACGAAGCTCACACAGTTCACATATGCAAGCCCAAGTCGCATGCCCTTGAGAAGGTCGAGGAAATGAGAAATATGAAGTATGAGAAGGAGGAGGAGGCGGAGGAGGAGGAGGAGGTCACGACAGAGGAGGATGTGAGCGACGCCACCAAGTGGCACACACAGAGTACCACACCCGAGCCAGGACATACTCGTTACCCGCTGGTTCATACACTTGGAGCCATGTGTGTTCAGCGTCCTGTCTTTGCCAATGCATTCTGTGTTGGCAGCTAGGTCCAGTACGGATTTCAGTCAGTAGGCGATTCCCATTGGCCGTCCGAGTGCTGCGTCGTCACCCCCTACAGGAGCCATGACACCTACCAGACAGCTACCCTACCAGACAACACTACCAGACAGCTACCCTACCAGACAGCTACCCTACCAGACAGCTACCCTACCAGACAGCTACCCTACCAGACAACTACCCTACCAGACAGCTACCCTACCAGACAGCACTCCCGCAGAAACTGATATGTCCTTTCTCGCCCTCCTCCGTATAGTTTTTTGGGGGGGGGGCCAAAGATGGCCCGCAAGCGCAAGCGCAGACGACACAGCAACAGCACTAGTTCCTCGACTTCGCCGTCAGATCTCAGGCCATGGGAGCACCGCACAGGCGGAACGGCTTTCGATGTCGAAGAGCGCAACGACAATGCAGGCAAATTTTCAGATATGTTGCTGGTTCAATTTGCACCAGGCGCACTGACGGCGAAGACAGTCTGCACGATGGCTTATCATGCGGTCAAGGGCGGGATCGATCATGCAGGCTTGTCGAGCTATGCACTTCCACCAGGACAGCAAAGTGGCAAGTATTCGCAGCACCTGAAGAAACATCTTCCACTTCAATCAACCGCACCAGAGCTCAACGCACTCCAGCTGCCAATGAACATTAGGAACAGACGTGTTTCAAAGAAGGTTGTTTGCACGCCGCTGCATGAAGCGCTCGAGGCAGAACTTGACAGGCTGGAAGATCGAGGGGGTCATGTGGAACCGCCACCACAGAACGAGTGGTCCACTACTTTCAGACGGCACCCCCGCAAAGTTGCTGATGGAGATGACCGCAAGGTCTACCCCGTGGCGCTATACCTCGACGGGATCAAGTTCACGCGGAGCATTGGCCCTGGTAAAGCCGACAGCGCCATGCTTATTACTGGGTATAACCTGATGACGTACAAACGCCACGTCTTGTACGTCCTGAGCAAGCGAGAGATGTGCCGCTGCGGGTGCAGAGGATGGGACACGCTGTGGGGGTGCTTCAACCACCTTCGATGGAGTCTCAGCGCGGCTGCTGACGGCACGCGCCCTCTCGTGCGATGGGATGGCCAGCCATGGGATGCAAGTTCGATGTACGCAGCGGCAAATCTGGAGTCGACAGAGCTGAAGAACCGATACGTGGTAGTGCAGATCAAAGCAGACTTGGCCGAGCTTTGCGGGAGCCTTGGCCTCCCCACGTGGGCCAGCATCAACAACCCTTGCTTCATGTGCGGCACGTGCAAGTCGGGCATGTTCGACTTCACTGGCGTTGGCCTCGACGACAACCCATGGGGGAACAAGACAGCCACCTACAACACCGTTTGCACCAGCTGCGAGCATGAGGTACGCATTGGCTCTGACAATGATCGGAGAGCAGTGTTGCACGACGGCCAGCTCCGAAACAAAAAAAAACATAGGGCGTATCATCACTGTGGATGTACCACACCTCGGGCTACAACGGGGCGATCGCATGGTACTGAGCACGGGCCTGCACGACACGGCTGCGTTCGAGACGCGGAAGATACCGTTCACCGTAATGTTTTGGCGGTCCCACTACGATCACAAACATCGGAAGCTTGATTGGACAAACTGTCGGAACCCGCTGTTTGCACCTCAATTGGGAATATCAATTGACACGCTACGGTTAGACACGATGCACACGCTTTACCTCGGCGTGTTTTCGAGATACGTTCACGCAGTCATTACTTCAGTTATCCAGGAAAACATGCATGGCATTGATGGGCGAAAAGAAGACGTTGAGGACGTCGCGCGCAGGCTGCTATTCAACGATTACAAGCAGTGGTGCATCGAAAACCAGATTGACCTTTCTTACCAGCTCAGCACTCTGTTGCCCACCATGGTGGGCGTTGACGGACCATTCATCAAAGCGAAGGCAGCCGAGACAGGCGTTCTGTTGAGATGGGCAGCTGGGTTTTGTTCAAGTGAGGGACGCAGGCTCAACAACGGTGAGCTCCTGCGTGTTGCGGGTGATACACTCGTGGAATATATTGATATGTTGAAGGCGTCTGCGTTCAAGGTGCCATGGAAGACGTGCCAGGAGTTGCTGGATTTGTGCTTGAGGCACATCTTTGTGATGACGGAGATGGGCTTCTCATTGACACCAAAGTTTCACATGTGGGTGCACATGACGTGTAATATACCACAGCATGGTAACCCAGTGTTCTACAGCACGTTTGTCGACGAAACCTTGAATTTGACAGTCGCCCGCATGTCGGCGTCTGCGCATCGTGCCACATGGGAGGAGAGCATCTTCCTGCGGTGCAGATTATTGCCTGTCTTGCAGGCTGACACTTACTTGGCATGTGTTTAGCATATCGCCTGAACAACAATAGCACGGCCTCCATCCTGTGAGCGTCCCTCTCATCCACCGTCCTCCACCCCGAATACTACGTCTTATATCGGGGGACAACCCGTGTTCGTGCCGACAGAGCCCCAACATGATTCAATGGTGTGTCCATGCTACCCGACGGCTAACCCCGTGCCCACGATAAGAACGGCCCTCCTCCTCTCTCTCCTCCTCCTCATCTGCCTCATCCTTTTCCGTCTCCCCCTCCTCCTTCTCATCCTCCTTCTCATCCTCCTCCTCCTCCTGTTGCTCCTCCTCCTCCGCCTCCTCTTCCTACTCTTCCTCATCCTCCTGTTCCTCCTCCTCCTCCCCCTCCTCCTCCTCCTCCCCCTCCCTCTTCCCTCCTTCCTCCTCTCTCCTCCCGCCTAGGAGGAGGAGGAGGAGGAGGAGGACGTTCGCTTCGCTTCAGCATGTCATCGCCCCCCCACATGCTGACCACTGGTGAGCAACATTTATCACCACACTGAGACCCCTGAATTTTACAATCCGCCGAGGTTTAGCATCGGCAGCCCTGGGGTGCCTGAAAGCTACCCGAAAGCTACCCGAACGCTACCCGACCGCTACCCGAAAGCTACCCGAAAGCTACCCGAACGCTACCCGAAAGCTACCCGACGGCTACCCGAAAGCTACCCGAAAGCTACCCGAAAGCTACCCGAAAGCTACCCGAACGCTACCCGAAAGCTACCCGAAAGCTACCGAGCATAGCATGGCATAAGCATATGTCAGCCTGGTGGCATGCGTATGTCTTGTGTCTAGCCCCATCCAGTTCGGTAATTTTGTATATCTGGGGCAACTGGGACAAGACCTGGAAAGAAGCCACGCGAAGCCCGAACGGTTCCTAGATATCAGGAAGCAATGCCTCACACCCCTGAGACGGATGGGGGGAGGGACAGGATCTGTATTTCAGGCTGGAAGTCCAGGACGGGCTGGGAGGGCATGGGAGGGGAATGGACGTGGTATATGAGAGATACGGGATGGATCATCGGAGGAACGGGGAGCGCAGGGGAAGTGAGACGTAGAATAAGAACAGGGAGACATAGAGAGAGGGAGGGAGAGAGAAAGAAAGAGACGGACCTGGGCGGTTGTGGTGATTGATATGTTGATGTTTTTGTCGTTCGAGCGTGCGCTCGTTCTGAGAGCGCGGGGCGAATCGTTGGCCCCATAGGGCGCAACGATCGGGTTACACGCTTTTCAACAATCATGGTTCTCACTTTGGACGCCAGCTCCGACTGGCTGCATATACAGCTCTGATCGATGGCCTCGAGGAGAGCCGGGCGTTCGTAGCCATGCTCGAGACGGGGATCGGCATTGCCCCAGATCTCGCGGGTGCTTGAACCGACCACGACCAGACGTGCACATGGCGCATCGCTTCCCGCCATTGATCCTTGGGGCACACAGAGCCGACCAAGAAGAGCTGTGACAGCACAGCTTGAGCAACCGAAGCCTGTATCGCGCTGGAGACATCATGCGGGCGCAGCACGGCGTCATCAGGGCGTCCGCAGAGGACGTGGAGGCCTATGAGCGCCAGCACCAGCGGCAGCAGACCGACCGACGCCACCTGTATCGCGAGCGAGCCGAGCGAGTCGGCCTGGACATTGGTCGCAGCCCGTATACAGACATCTGGTGTCAGGACGACGACTGGGACCCCGCTGACGACGAGCTGGTATCCGACGAGACAACGCATGCTGGGGATGAAGACCTCAGTACCCAGACCAGGCTGCTCATCGCCAGCTTGGACAGGATGTCAGCAGCCCTGGACGAGAGGGATCGCGCGGGCGTGACCCGCCGCCAACACGCAGAAGCCACGGATGGCACCGCAAACAACGACAGCACCGCGGGGAACCCATCCATCAGCAGCTCCAGGCAGCAGACAGTGCAGAAACACACCGAGACCGACGCCCAGAAGCAAGAGGACCAGCAGAACGCCTCGGAGTCCGACGGGTCCGATCGGACCCGTCGGACTCCGAGGACGAGACCAGCGGCCCCCGCATCCGCGGCATCAAGGCGGTCCAGAAGCGCACGGGCCACGGCAGCGATCTCGACTATAGGAGACCGCTATGCCACCAAAAGAATACGGAGGATGATG
>CAUYUJ010016956.1:237647-254488 GCA_963575745.1 Prorocentrum cordatum
CGGTCGAAGTGCATCTCGTCAGACCCACCGCCAATTTTGAACATTGGGGGGAGGAGGGAGGCGTTGACTGATGGATTGTTTGGCATGAATGTTCGCTACTTTGTTCCGAGGCCTGCGGGCACGCTGCCCGGCACGCGACCGCGCTCGAATTGATTGGGGCGCAGAAATACAGGGAGCGGTACACGGGAAAATGTTCGAAAGGAAGACCGAGACAGAGTCGCTTCAATCACTGCGAAAATCAGACCGTCAACCGTGGACTTACTTACCTCGGGCGCCAAGCAAGAAACGGCCAAAACGGCTGCACGTTGTCATGTCTAGCGCCTACCCGACGGCCCCGGGACCGCCCGGAGACGCTTCGCGCATCCCACCGTATTATTACAGGTATTATTCGTATCACTCGCCCCAGCACCCCTTAGTTGTTACATTTTACTCGTAACATTCGTAAGAAAAAAAAAAGCCTAAGAATATGATTGTCTTTCTACGAGTGTTACGAGTAATATGTGAAAAATAAGGAGTGAGGGGACGAGCGATACGAGTAATGCGCGACGAATAAGGCGCGGCACGACTCGGGCGCCAAAACATTTAAAAGGGGGATGTATATATACACATACATACATGTGTACACATACATATATGTGTATATATAAATGTATATACATATACATGTATATCTCATAATGGTCGCGCAGAAATCCTTGCCCGCAGAATCGCTGCCCCCAACTCGCAATTGACGGGGTAAACTAAAAAATGAAACGGCAGAGGGGAACAATTACTGAGCACCCCCACCCACCCCCCACAACTCAATGCTGGCACGCGCGGGGGGGACTGCGGTCGAAGTGCATCTCGTCAGAATCACCGCCAACTTTGAACATTGGGGGGAGGGGGGAGGGGTTGACTGATGAATTTGGCATGAGTGTTCGCTAATTTGTTCCGAGGCCTGCGGGCACGCTGCCCGGCACGCGACCACGCTCGAACTGATTGGGGCGCAGAAATACAGGGAGCGGTACACGGGGAAATGTTCGAAGGGAAGACTGAGACAGAGTCGTCTCAATCACTGCGAAAATCAAACCGTCAACCGTGGACTTACTTACCCCGGGGGCCAAGCAAGAAACGGCCAAAGCGGCTGCAGGTTGTCATGTCTAGCGCCTACCCGACGGCCCCAGGACCGCCCGGAGACGCTTCGCGCACCCCACCGTATTTTTCACGCATTACTCGCATCATTCGTCCCAGCACCCCCTATCTGTTACATATTACTCGTAACACTCGTAAGAAAGAGAGAAAGCCTAAGAATATGATTATCTTTGTACGAGTAATACGAGTAATATGTGAAAAATCAGGAGCGATGGGACGAGCGATACGAGTCATACGCGACGAAAAAGGCGCGGCACGACTGTGGCGCCACAACATTAACAAGGGGAGAGAGAGAGAGAGAGATATATATATATATATATAATATATATATATATATATATATATATATATATACATACATACATACATACATATATATATATACAACATGTGTACACATATATATATATATATACACACTTATACATGTATATCTCATAATGGTCGCGCAGAAATCCTTGCCCGCAGAATCGCCGGGCCAACTCGCAATTGACGGGGTAGACTAAAAAATGAGACGGTGCAGGGAAACAATTATTGAACACCCCCCCCCAAAAAAAAAAAACCCAAAAAAAAAAAAAAACAAATGTTGGCGCGCGCGGGGGGGCTGCTTTCGAAGTGCATCTCGTCAGACCCACCGCCAATTTTGAACATTGGGGGGAGGGGGGAGGCGTTGACTGATGAATTTGGCATGAGTGTTCGCTAATTCGCTAAGAATATGACTGTCTTCCTACGAGTGACACGAGTAATATGTGAAAAATATAGAATGATGGGACGAGTGATACGAGTAATACGTGACAAATAAGCCGCGGCACGACTCGGGCGCCAAAACATTAAAAAGGGATACCTGTATAAACATATAAATGTGTACATATATATATACATATATATATATATATATACATATGCATATACATATACATATATACATGTATATATACACAAATATATACACATAAATGTGTACACATATCTATACATACACATAAACATGTATATCTCAACGGTCCGCAGAAATCCTTGCCCGCAGAATTGCTGGGCCAACTCGCAATTGACAGGGTAAACTAAAAAATGAGACGGTAGAGGGAAGCAGTTACTGAACACCCCCCCTCCCCCCAAAACTCAACGTTGGCACGCGCGGGGGGGGCTGCGGTCGAAGTGCATCTCGCCAGACCCACCGCCAATTTTGAACATTGGGGGGAGGGGGGTGGCGTTGACTGATGAATTTGGCATGAGCGTTCGCTAATTTGTTCCGAGGCCTGCGGGCACGTCGCCCGGCACGCGACCACGCTCGAACCGATTGGGGCGCAGAAATACAGGGAGTGGTACACGGGAAAATGTTTGAAAGGAAGACCGAGACAGAGTCGTCTCAATCACTGCGAAAATCAAACCGTCAACCGTGGACTTACATACCCCGGGAGCCAAGCAAGAAACGGCCAAATCGGCTGCACGTTGTCATGTCTAGCGCCTACCCGACCGCCCCCGGGCCGCCCGGAGACGCTTCGCGCATCCCCCGTATTTGTCACGTATTATTCGCATCACTCGTCCAAGGACTCCCCGTTTGTTACACATTACTCGTAACACTCGGAAGAAAAAGACAAAGCCTAAGAATATGATTGTCTTTCTACGAGTGATACGAGTAATATGTGAAAAATAAGGAGTGATGGGACGAGCGATACGAGTAATACGTAACGAATAAGGCGCGGCACGACTTGGGCGCCAGAACATTAAAAAGGGGATCTATATATATATATATATACACGCACATACATGTGTACACACATATATATATATATATACATGTATATCTCATAATGGTCTCGCAGAAATCCCCGCCCGCAGAATGGCTGGGCCAACTCGCAATTGACGGGGCAAACTAAAAAATGGCACGGCAGAGGGAAACAATTACTGAACCCCCCCCCCAAAAAAAAAGAGCCAATGTTGGCACGCGCGGGGGGGGGGCTGCGGTCGAAGGGCATCTCGCCAGACCTACCGCCAATTTACAACATTGGGGGGGGGGGAGGCGTTGACTGATGAATTGGGCATGAGTGTTCGCTAATTTGTTCCGAGGCCTGTGGGCATGTCGCCCTGCACGCGACCACGCTCGAACTGATTGGGGCGCAGAAATACAGGGAGCGGTACACGGGAAAATGCTTCAAAGGAAGACTGAGACACAGTCGTCTCAATCACTGCGAAAATCAGACCGTCAACCGTGGACTTACTTATCCCGGGCGCCAAGCAAGAAACGGCCAAAGCGGCTGCATGTTGACATGTCCAGCGCCTACCCGACGGCCCCGGGACCGCCCGGAGACGCTTCGCGCACCCCACCGTATTTGTCACGCATTACTCGTATCACTCGTCCCAGCACTCCCTATTTGTTACATATTACTCGAAACACTCGTAAGAAAAAGAAAAGCCTAAGAACATGATTGTCGTCAACCGTGGACTTACTTACCCCGGGCGCCAAGCAAGAAACGGCCAAAGCGGCTGCATGTTGCCATGTCTAGTGCCTACCCGACGGCCCCGGGGCCGCCCGGAGACGTTTCGCGCACCCCACCGTATTTGTCACGCATTATTCGCACCACTCGTCCCGGCACTGCCTATTTCTCACATATTACTCGTAACACTCGTAAGAAAAAGACAAAGCCTAAGAATATGATTGTCTTTCTACGAGCGATACGAGTAACATATGAAAAATAAGAAGTGGTTAGACGAGTGATACGAGTAATACGCGACGAAAAAGGCGCGGCACGATTCGGGCACCAAAACATTTTTTAAAAAGGATATATATATATATACACACACAAATGTGTACACATACATATATAAATATATATACATATACATGCATGTCTCATAATGGTCTCGCAGAAATCCTTACCCGCAGAATCGCCGGGCCAACTCGCAATTGACGGGGCAAACTAAAAAATGAGACGGTAGAGGGAAACAACTACTGAACGCCCCCCCTCCCCCCAAAATTCAAACGTTGGCACGCGCGGGGGGGGGGCTGCGGTCGAAGTGCATCTCGTCAGACCCACCGCCAAGTTTGAACAATGGGGGGGGGAGGCGTTGACGGCTGAATTTTGCATGAGTGTTTGCTAATTTGTTCCGAGGCCTGTAGCGCTAGGACTGGCTACTTGTTGCGAAAGGTTGGCAAATCGTCGTCGAGTTGTCATTTGGCCCGACAACGTTGGAGCGGAGGCAGCGGCGCGCAGTGGCCGCGCCTCCGCTTGGGACCACTCGCGAATTATTCATGCGCTATGGCACCTCATCGCGCGCATCGGATGCGGAGCCTGGTTCGACCGAGCGCCGTCGGAAGAGAATGTCGCCGACCTCCCGTCGCGAGAGAAATGCGAATGATTGTGTCTGCTAGGAGCGAACTCTGTGGCGCTCAGCTGAGCGCGGCGGAGTTCTTCGCTCCATGCACATTCCCTGCCCGCGCTCTCTCGGCGAGCGCGCGCCCGAAAGTGGCAGGGCGCAGCGCGGGCGCGGCCGCGCGCGGGCCACGGCGTGAAGCGCAGCAGCAAGGTTTTCAGTGCGGTCATTTCGTTCCAGTACGAGGCGAGCCTAGCCTCGCGCGGGATGGGGCAGAATTGTCGCGCGCTTTGGCAAATCCGATTTCGCTGGGGGGGTCGCGGTCTTGCCCCAGCGCTAGTCGCGCCGCTGCACATGTCACATCGCTGCCGACGCAGGTTCGAGGCAGAGATCTCGACCAGAAGGGAACCATGCCGCTGCTTCCTGAAGTGCATCATGCCTTGCCAACGCGCTAGTTTCGCGCTGGTGGAGCTGCTGGGGCTACACGATATACTCGCGCTGCAGGATCTGCAGTTCGCGCGAATCGGATGTTTTGAGCCCGTTCCCGACGCAGACAGCGAGCGAGGCGTCAGTCCCGACGCCTTGCGGAACAGCTCGTTGGCACTAATTAACGCGGCAAAGAAATTGCTTGCAGCCGCGCGGAGAGCGGGTGGCGAGCGCCCTCCCGCGCCTGACGCGCCCGAACGCGCGCCCCGCAGCTGCAGTCGCCGCGTCCGACGGAGAGCGGCCACATGTGCTGATTTAGCCGCTGAGTGCGGCGCCACGCGGAGTCTTGAGTTGGCCATCAGCAGTGCGAGCCAGCACGCGATTGTGCCGAGCGCGGGCCCTCGCCGCGAGGTGGGGGCCCTGCGGCAGGGGATCGCAATGCGCGGAATAAACGATTCGTCAAATTCAGCCAGAATTGCCGCAATGTTGGGTCGTTGCCCTAAGACGTGGCCCAGCGTGATGAGGGGCTTCCGCTGTTGGGCAACATTTGCAATGACAGTGCTCGTTTGTGACGCGGAATCCATCATCCCACCCACGCCAGACGGCTTGGCGTTGTGGAGCACGTGTTTTCGTTGCAAAGGCGCGTTCGACAATTATTTCTCGCGCGCAAGCTTAGCGCGCATCGTATTACGCGTATCGGTCGACGCTTTTGCAGACCATGCAGTCGCGCGCGCAGCTCGAGCAGCGCAGGCGCGCAATATTTGGCAAGGTCGCCCAAGAATGTTCATTCGCGACGCGCTTCTCGCAAAATTGCCGAAGCATCTCGCCCACCAGCCTTGCGGACGCGCGCTGCGAATGCTTCTCCCGGAGGCGTATGTATTATTGTTGCCCCTGCCCTCTGGAGCTCTTCCGATCACGTCGCTCGTGCAAGCGGTCCACCGAAGGCGGGCGAGCCGAAGTCCTGCCGACGGTTTGACGGCAATTCGACGTCGCATGCTCTGCGCTGGCGCAAGAACCGCGCCTCGCCGATCACGATGTCGCGGACCTGTTCGCGCGCGCACTGTAGAGCAACGTGTCCCGTGTACACGTTGGGCAACTTTTGCGCCGAGGTCGAGTCCGGACAGCCTTTCGCGAATTTCCGCCCAGACGTGGTCTTAACGGCGCTGCGCGCAGCCCTGCAAGAGCTCGTGGCGTCCGAGCATCATGCGCATTGCACGCACGATCTTCGCAGGGGTCACGCGAAGGACATGGCCGTCCGCGGTTCGCGGCTGGCAGACATCCTACGAACCGGAGATTGGCGTTCTGCGGCTTACCTGTCCCATTTAAATACGGGCGAAGTGAAGGCGGCTGCCATCAGGGCAGCGCGCGGCGACCTGTCGTCCAGCGACGATGATGAAGGCTAAAGGAGTAGCATTTTGGGCACCTCACGCGAGTGCGGCGATGGGTGTTCCCTCGCGCGCCAGTGCAGCAAGTGCCTTGGGCGTCGCTGCACCCGCGCGTTCCCGCGGGGCGCGGCGACGCGAGCAAGGTGTCGCGCGCCCGCCCCGCGGGCGCGGGCCTACCCCATGAGCAGCGTTCCCCGCGCTCCCCCCAACCCTTTGCAAAGCTGTCTAGGGTAGCGTCCTTTGTGTGGCAGAACACTACGCAGTTTTGTTCGTTGTCACAAAAACGCGTACCTGGCAGCGTTTCTCCGTCCTCCCCCCCGCCGCGGGCACCTCGAATCGCCGCGCGGCCCGCGGGGGGGCGTGGCGGGCGGGGCGGCTGGGTAAGAGGTTGGAAGAGGGGGGCGCGCTCAGATCCTCGTGTACTTCGTGTTCTGGGTCGTGGTCCCCTTCATGACTTTCGCCCCGCGGTGGGGGGAGGGCGAACATACCCCCGCGCACGCGCGGCGCAGGGGCGCGCAACGGCCAATCGCGAGGCCTGCGCGCTCCGCGCGCGCGTCGGCTTGCCGCGGTAGCGGCTTTCTCCTTTCCCCTCACCCTTCGCCGCTCCTGTGGTTGGGGCGGGTTGCGGGGCGTCGCTGCACCCGCGCGCTCACGCGGGGCGCGGCGACGCGAACAAGGCGTCGCGCGCCCGCCCCGCGAGCGCGGGCCTACCCAATGAGCAGCGTTCCCCGCGCTCTCCCCAACCCCCGCAAAGCTGTCTCGGGTAGCGTCTTTTGTGTCCAAGCGCTTGCCATAGGTATTCCTGGATATCTCTTGAGCTAAGAGGGTCTCAGATTAGAAGCCAGCAGCGCAGGGTGGCCTGGCAGCTCTTTCCGGCGCCGGCCCAGAATGCCCGGAGCGCTTTGCTTGAATTCGCAGCGCGTTCTGGCAAGTTCCCCCGACTTGTTCCCAGCACGCATGACCGAATTTTGTTGCACCGCTGCTTTTTCGAATCTTCACGGGGGTTCCTGCGAAGCCCCATTTCCCCAGCTCGCGAGCTCCCAAGGCATCTTTCCCAGCGCCCTGGCAAGCGTCTCTCACCGACGTCTCGCGCACTTTAAACGGCGCCGCTATCTGGTTGTGGACGCTTCGAATACCTGGAAGTATGCCAGGCGCTCATTCGGGTGCTCTTTTCAGGATCTCGACTCGCAGAAATTCCCTGACAGCGCAGCAGCGGAAGCTAAGAGCACTACGGGGCCAACGGCGGGCTAGGCGGCCCGAAAACCTCGCGATACAAATTCATGACAACTGCCCTGTTGAACATGTGTTGGAAGACGTTTGACAGTTCGTTTTGGGTGGGAGATTTGTCCCGGACAGTCTCGATGTTCTTCTTGTTCGCCATTTCGATTTCATTTCGATCGGGACATTTCAATGAGCGGGATTTCCATCAGGGCGGCATCTCGCACGGCGATGTGTTTCGCGCGCGTTCGGTTGACGGGCTTGATCTTGAGACCAGACCAGCTACAGAGCTTTGGACCACACGAATGGATTCGGCACCCTCGAAAGAGTTGAACGAGAATCTCGAGAGGCCTGAGCTCGGTCTGCTATTCGAGCTATGACCGATGAATTTCTTTCACTGCGCAACCGCTTTTGCGAGTTCGAGATATTTCGATTTGAGGAAATCTCGAGCCTCAGATCGAACTCGGAGCTTTGCCCGTGCGCGCATGCGGCTAGGACCCGTAGCTTCTCGGGACCTCAGGTCGGACTGCTCTGCGCGTCTCCAGCAGTAACCTTGGTTGACGGTCAACCGCCAGCGCCCAGTCTCGAGCTCCTGCGGGGCGCTTGCGCACGCCCTTTCTGGCGCTGTGCCATCCCGGATCTTCCCGGATAGCTCCTCGGGCAAATAAAAGGGTTCGAAATAAAAAGCTGGCAGGCAGGGCCAGGGCAGCTGCTTATGCGCGGCTCTCCAGCAGGCAACCCCGCAGCAGGCTGCCCGCGGCTGCAGCGCCCCCCCGCGAGCGTCTCCCCAATCGTACCCGACGCGCGCGCGGGGGCCTTTGCCGCCGTTCCCTTCGAAGTTCTTCGAAGCATCCTTTCGAGAGCCCGCAGGTTGCGCGGGCATTCTTTCCAGCCTTCTTGCAGGCGTCTCTCGCAGATACGCGAGCGCGCCAGAAATCCTTTCAAGCCTCCTTGCAAGCGTCTGTCCGAGTCACGCGGTCCACGCACGGGGAACCGCGCGAAATGCAGCCGAACGGCCGAGACTCCCCGGGCGCGCGATCCCAGGACGAAGACCCCGAGTGCGCGAGGGAAGGGGGCGGCTTGGAACGACGACGCAGGAACGCGGGGGGGGGCGGCCCGGGGGGGCGAGACTCTGGGCGCGCGACCCCGGCTCGAAAACCATGGGCGCGCGAGAAAAGGAAGGGGCCCGGGATTCTTGGAGAGCCATTCGGAGAGCTCAATGGGTTCCAGATCAGAAAGCGGCAGCGCAGAGAAGACCAGATCAAACCTTCTCCAAGGCCACTGGGCAAGCATCCCCGCAGCGCCTCTTGTGAGCTCGCAGCGTGTCCCAGCAGCGTTTTCCCGTCCGCCCCCCACGCGCGCGCGGGAAGGATTTCCGCGGCTTCCTTCGGAGCTTCTCGTCGAGGTCCTGCAGGCTCCACAGGCATCCATCCTCGCGAGCTTCCTTGCAGCCCTCTCTCGCAGGCTTGCCAGCCCACAAGGTATCCTTTCTAGCTCCTTGCCAGGCGCCTTCAAGAGGCGTGGAACGCTGCCCATGCACGCGCAGCCACTGGCTTAAAGACCACGCTACCCGCGCAATCTCGGAACGAAGATTCCGAGATAGCTCTTGAAAGCTGAGTGGGCTTCAGAAAAGAACCCAGCAGCGCAGGGTGGCCTGGCGGCATCTTCCAGCGTCCGTCAAGGAGCTCCACAAGGGGTACCTTGAGCTGCCCCGAGAGCGTGCGCTTGTTCGCACCAAGCCCATCCGCAGCTGGGGCGGCCCCGCAGGTTTTCTCGGCGCCGGTCAAAGGCGCCTCGGCGCGGCCTGCCTGGCCCTTCAGCGGGCCCGATAAGCGTTCTCAATGGTTCTCGGAACCTCTCGCGGAACTTCTTTTGGCAGCCACAAACTTGCTCACCCGTTGTTATCCAAAACACGGATAGCCAAGCAGGAGAACACAGGGCAGCCTGGCGCACGCGTTAAACGTGCGTGGTGGCGCTGGAAACCTCGCGGCCGAGCTCGAGGGTCGCTGGAAAGCTCTCCTGAAGCGCTTCTGAAGCGCTGCCAGCGACGCCTCCACGCGCGCCTGCACGCGTGCACACACGCTTGGACGCGTGCCGGAAGCGCTCCCGGACACGCTGCGAACTCCGGCAAACCTCTGCGGGGATCGTGGACCGGCGGAGGTGGGCGTGTCCCCCTCACCACCCACCTCCGTCTTCTTCCTTGAAACCATTAGCTCTCCAAGCAGCTATCCGGGAACAACTTCTCAAAGGTCCCCAGGGCTTCTCTCAGAGGCTGGGAGTTCCCTCACGCGAAGTTTCAAGCGTCTCCACAAACGCTAAACCGCGTGCGTATCGTCGCAGAGGCTTGCCGGAACCCGCAGCGGGTCCGGGAGCGCTTCAGGAGAGCACCCGAGGGCTCTTCAGGAAAGCTCGCCAGTGTATTCAGAGCTTCTCAGGGAAGCTCTCCAGCGTCTCCAGAGCTCTGTTCCGCGAGTTTTCCAGCGTCTCCACGCACGCTAAACCACGTGCGTGGGGCCGCTCCCTGAGCAGCCTAGGGCGCGGAACCCTGCGCGCGGGCGGCCCTGCACGAGGGGCGTTATTCCCGGAGAGCTCTCTGAGAGCTATAGGGTTTCAGATTCCCGGGGAGCTCTCTGAGAGCTGTAAGATTTCAGATTAGAAGCCGGACGGTGGTGGTGCCTGGCAGCAGCCCATCTTGGCCGGTCCAGAATCGCCGCAGCAACCTGTAAAACCTCGCAGCGTGTCCGGGAGCGCTTCCGGCACGCGTCCACGCGTGCCTGCACGCGTGCAGGCACACGTGGACGCGTGCTTGGCAGCGCATCAGAAGCGCGCCTGGCAGCGCTTCAGAAGCGCTTCAGGAGACCTTCCGAGGGATCGCCAAGACAGCTTTCCGGTGTGAGCGTCTCTTTCCCTGATAGCTCCTTGGAGGGCTGAGGGCTTCAGAGAAGAAGCCGGGGTTGGATGGCGAGCAGGGCGCCCCACCCCTGCCGCTCCACGATCCCCGCAGCAACTCGCCGGTCCCGGCAGCGGGTCCGGGAGCGCTTCGGGCACCCGTCCTGGCGTGCCCGCACGCGTGCAGGCACGCGTGGCAGCGTCGCTGGCAGCGCTTTAGAAGCCCTTCAGGGGAGCTCCCCAGGGCTCCCCAGAAAAGCTTTCCTTAGTACCTCGTAAAGCTCTTCGTGAACGATGAGCTCGAGGAATTCCGGCGCGAGCTAGTTGGTCGACCCGGCCAGAAAGGACAATGTGTTAATTTTGGGTCGGTTTTGCTAAGATTTGAAAGATATTCCTGGAGAGCTCTCTGAGAGCTATAGGGTTTTAGATTAGAAGCCGGACGGTGGTGGCGCCTGCCAGCAGCCCATCTTCGCCGCTCCAGAATCCCCGCAGAAGGTTGTGTGACCCGGCAGTTGGTCCGGGAGCGCTTCCGGCACGCGCCCACGTGTGCCTGCACGCGCGCAAGAAAGCGTGGAAGCGTGCCTGGCAGCGCTTGAGAAGCGCTCCACGAGAGCTCCCCGGAGATCGGCACGAAAGCTTTGTACCTCGTAGAGCTCTTCGTTATTCCCGGATAGCTCCTTGGAGAGCTGAGGGCTTCAGAGAAGAAGCCGGGGGTGGGTGGCGAGGAAAGCACCCCACTTGGTAGCGTCCAAAACCCGGAGAGCGCAGAGACCCTCGGAGACGGGATTTTTGTCCTGGAGGGCTCTGGGGGCTCCCCTGAAGCGCTTCGAAAGCGCTGCCAGGCACGCCTCCATGCGTGCCTGCACGCGTGCAGGCACGCGTGGACGCGTGCCGGAAGCGCTCCCGGACTGGCTGCCGGCACGGGCGAGTTGCTGCGAGGATCGTGGACCGCCGTGGAGGAGTTCCTGGCAGGCACCACCACTGTCCGGCTTCTTATCTAAAACCCTCTAGCTCTCAGAGAGCTCTCCGGGAACCTCCGCCGCACCACGATCCGCGCAGCGACTCGCCCGGGGTCGCAGCAGGTCCGGGAGCGCTTCGGGCGCGCATCCACGTGCGCCTGCACGCGTGCAGGCACGCGTGGAGGCGTCGCTGGCAGCGCCTGGGGGGCGCTGTAAAAGCGCATCAGGGGGCCACCCAGAGCTCTTCAGGAACGCTTGCCTGAGTTTTCACAGCTTCCCAGGAAAGTTCCCGGAGAGCTCTCTGAGAGCTAGAGGGTTTTAGATTAGAAGCCGGACGGTGGTGGTGCCTGCGAGCAGCCCATCTTCGCCGCTCCAGAATCCGCGCAGCGACTCGTCCGGGGTCGCAGCAGGTCCGGGAGCGCTTCCGGCACGCGTCCACGCGTGCCTGCACGCGAGCAGGCACGCACGGATGCGCGCCTGGCAGCGCTTCAGAACCGCTTCGGGGGAGCCCCCCAGAGCTCCCCAGGAAAGATTTCGCGCCCCCGAAGGTCTCTCTCTTCGCTCTCCGGGTTTTTCCCGGAGAGCTCTCTGAGAGCTAGAGGGTTTTAGATTAGAAGCCCGACGATGGTGGTGCCTGCCAGGGGCTCCTCCACGGCGGTCCACGATCCTCGCAGCAACTCGCCCGTGCCGGCAGCCCGTCCAGGAGCGCTTCCGGCACGCGTCCACGCGTGCAGGCACGCATGGAGGCGTGCCTCGCAGCGATTTCGAAGCGTTTCAGGGGAGCCCCCCAGAGCCCTCCAGGAAAAAAAATCCCGGGGAGCTCTCTGAGAGCTAGAAGGTTTTAGATTTGAAGCCGGACGGTGGTGGTGCCTGCCAGGAGCTCCTCCACGGCGGTCCACGATCCTCGCAGCAACTCGCCCGTGCCGGCAGCCCGTCCGGGGGCGCTTCCGGCACGCGTCCACGCGTGCCTGCACGCGTGCAGGCACTCATGGTGGCGTGCCTGGCAGCGCTTTCGAAGCGCTTCAGGGGGGCCCCCCAGAGCCCTCCAAGAAAAACTGGGCGCCGGCGGTAAACCGTCAACCTTTCTCACTGCCGGGGGACTCGTAGAGCTTCCTGACCATATATTCCGGGAGAGCTCTCTGAGAGCTAGAGGGCTTTAGATTAGAATCCGGACAGTGGTGGTGCCTGCCAGCAGCCCATCTCCGCCGGTCCAGGATCCCCGCAGCGGTTTGTAAAACTGGGCGCCGGCGGTAAACCGTCAACCTTTCTTACCGCCGGGGGACTCGTAGAGCTTCCTGACAATATATAATGTGGAAAGAAAATTGCAGAGAACGAATAGTTTTTCAGCCCAAGCGATTTCAGATCTCTCGATGCAACAGCCGAACGCCCCCGATGCTTCTGGATTGTCTTTTTTACGAGCTCTGTAGCTCTCCTACAGCCCGAGTTACGTGCGTAAATCGACAGCACCTCTCAAGATGACTCTAAGAAAACAAATAGTTTAGCAACCCAGCTCGAGTATCAAACCGAGTTCAGACCTCTGATTGTGACAGGCGGACGCGTCTGATGTCTGCGAATCGACTCCTGTGATTACCAGCCCTGCAGCCCCCCTACAGGCCGAGTTGAGCGCAGAAAACCGACAGCACCTTTTCAGGATCACTTGAACAATACAATAGTTTTGCGGACCTAGTTAGGGGAGCAGACCGAGTTCCGAGCTCTGGATTCGACAAGCGGACGCGCCTGATGTCTTCAAATCGATTCCTGTGACCACCAGCACAGTAGCTCCCCTCAGCCCGAGCTGAGTGCAGAAAACCCATAGCACTTCTCAAGACGACTCGAACAATACGAATAGTTTCGCGATTCTAGATCGGGCAGCAGACCGGGTTCAGAGCTTTGGATTCAACAGACAAATGCGACTAATGATTCTGAATCGGTTTCTGTAAGTATGAGCTCTGTAGCTGTCCTATAGCTCGAGTTAAGTACAGAAAACCGAGAGTGTCTGTCAAGATGACTCGAATAATACGAATAGTTTTGCGGACCTAGCTCGGCTGCAGACCGAGCTCAGACCTCTGGATTCAGTAGGCGAACGCGCCTGATCATTCTGAATCGATTAGCTGTGCTTACCAGCTCTGTAGCTGTTCTAAAGCTCGATTTATGTTCAGAAAACCGCCATCGCGTGTCATGATGACCCGAAACGGCCGATCCCGCCTGCCTGCTTTTTGGCAGTAAAAGGTACCCGATCGAGCTGAGATCAAGACGGCGAGCAGGAATAAGATCGAATATCACGGGGAAAAATACTAGAGCACAAACGAATTGTTGAATCTCGAGAACAAAATTTTCAACCGACCAAAAGTCAGCAAAAGGTCCGTCGAGATTTTTCTCGCCAATTAGCCCTCCAGCGCCCCGGAATTACTCTCAAGCTTCCAGCAATAACTTGCTAATGGAAGCTCTACGAGTTACGAGCTCTGTAGGTATCCTACAGCCCGAGTTACGTGCGTAAATCGACAGCACCTCTTAAGATGACTCGAACAATACGAATAGTTGGGCAAACCTAGCTCGAGTATCAGAACGAGTTCAGACCTCTGAATGCGACAGGCGGACGCGTCTGATGTCTCCGAATCGATTCCTGTGATTACCAGCCCTGCAGCCCCCCTACAGCCCGAGTTAAGTGCAGAAAACCGACAGCACCTCTCAGGATGACTCGAGCAATACGAATAGCTTCGCGGACCTAGTTCGGGCAGCAGACCGAGTTCCGAGCTCTGGATTCGACGAACGGACGCGCCTGACGTCTTCAAAACGATTTCTGTGACCACGTGCACTGTAGCCCTTCCCCCTACAGCCTGATAAAAAGTACAGAAAACTGACAGCACCTCACAAGATGACTCGAACAATACGAATAGTTTCGCGATTCTAGATCGGGCAGCAGACCGAGTTCAGACCTCTGGATTCAACAGACGAACGCGACTGATGATTCCGAATCGGTTTCTGTGAGTACCAGCTCTGTAGCTGTCATACAGCTCGAGTTAAGTACAGAAAACCCAGAGCGCCTGTCAAGATGACTCGAATAATAGGAATACGTTTGCGGACCTAGCTCGTCTAGCAGACCCCGCAGCGGCTTCTAAAACCTCGCAGCGGGTCCGGGGGCGCTTCGGGCACGCGTCCACGCGTGCAGGCACGCTTGGAAGCGTTCCTGGCAGCGCTTCAGAAGCGCTGCAGGGGGGCCCCCAGAGCCCCAGAAGGGTCTCACGAGAGCGTCCGAGAGCTCGCCAGGAAAGCTTTCCGGTGCGCGTTGCTTTCGCTCTCCGGTCCCTCGGGGTTTTGGACGCCACCAATTCCCGGAGAGCTCTCTGAGAGCTAGAAGATTTAGATAAGAAGCCGGACAGTGGTGGTGCCTGCCAGCAGGCCATCTCCGCCGGTCCAGGATCCCCGCAGCAGCCTGTGAAACCTCGCAGCGGGTCCGGGAGCGCTTCGGGCACGCGTGCACGCACGCGTGGAAACGTTCCTGGCAGCGCTTCAGAAGCACTGCAGGGGAGCCCCCAGAGCCCCAGAAAAGCTTCACGAGAGCGTCCGAGGGCTCGCCAGGAAAGCTTTCCGGCGTGCGTTGCTTTCGCTCTCCAGTCTCTCCGGGTTTTTCCCGGAGAGCTCTCTGAGAGCTAGAGGGTTTTAGATTTGAAGCCGGACAGACGTGGTGCCGGCCAGCAGCCCATCTCTGCCGCTCCACGATCCCCCGAGAAAGTTGCCGGTCCCAGCAGCCCGTCCGGGGGGGCTTCCGGCAAGCTTCCACGCGCGCAGGCACGCGTGGAAGCGTTCTTTGCAGCGCTGCAGAAGGGCTGCAGGGGGGCCCCCCAGAGCCCCATAAGCGCTTCAAGAGAGCGCCCGAGAGCTTGCCAGGAGCGCTTCAGGGGAGCCCCCAGAGCTTCACGAGAGCGTCCGAGGGCTCGCCCGGAAAGCTTTCCTGCGTGCGTTGCTTTGGTTCCCTAGTCTCCCTGGGTTTCTCCCGGGGGGCTCTCTGAGAGCTAGAGAGTAACTCGCAGAGTTTCCCTTAGCAAGTTATTGCTGGAAGCTTGGGGATAATTCCCGGAGAGCTCTCTGAGAGCTAGAGGGCTTAAGATTAGAAGCCGGAGGGTGGTGGTGCCCGCCAGCAGCCCATCCTCGCCGGTCCAGAATCCCCGGAGGGGCTTGTAAAACCTCGCAGCTGGTCCAGGAGAGCTTCCGGCAAGCTTCCACGCGTGCCTGAACGCGTGCAGGCACGCGTGGGGGCCTCCTGGGCAGCGCTTCAGAGGGGCTGCGAGGGGCTGCGGGGGAACCCCCCAGAGCCCCAGTAGCGCTTCACGAGAGCGCGCGAAGGTCCGCCAGGACAAATTCCCGGAGAGCTCGCTGAGAGCTAAAGGGCTTAAGATTAGAAGCCGGACGGTGGTGGTGCCCGCCAGGAGCTCTTTTCCGTCGCTCCACGATCCTCGCAGCGGCTTTTTCCCGGAGAGCTCGCTGAGAGCTAGCAGGTTTAAGATTAGAACGCGGACGGTGGTGTGCCTGCCAGCAGCTCCTCCACGTCGCTCCACGTTCCCCGCAGAAAGTTGCCCGTGCCGGCAGCGGGTTCCGGGGCGCTGTCCACGTGTGCCTGCACACGTGCAGGAGGTGTGGAAGCGTTCCTGGTAGCCTTTCAGAAGCGCTGCAGGGGAGCTCTCCAAGAGTCTTCTCCCTGACGGTCTCTTTGCTCTCCGGGTTTTTCCCGGAGGGCTCTCTGAGAGCTCAAGGCTTAAGGTTAGAAGCCGGACGGTGGTGGTGCCCCCGGGAGCTCCTCCACGGCGGTCCACAGGCCTCACAGAAACTCCGGCGAGCCGGCAGCGAGTTCGGGGGCGCTGTCCACGTGTGCCTGCATGCCATGCACGCGTGCAGGCACGCGTGGAAGCATTCCTGGCAGCGCTTCGAAAGCGCTGCAGGGGAGCTCCCCAGCGCTCTCGAGGAAATACTTCCCTTTCCCGACGGTCTCTTCGCTCCCCAGGTTTTCGACGCTACGAAGTGGACGCCACCAAGTTTGACCCGGCAACTGGTCCGGGGGAGCTTCCGGCAAGCTTCCACGCGTGCCTGCACGCGTGCAGGAACGCATAGCCGCGTTTCTGTCAGCGCTTCGGCAGCACTACAGGGAAGCTTCCCAGCGCGCTCCACGAAAGATTCCCGTCCCCAAAGGTTCTCTTCGCTCTCCGAGTTTTGGACGCTACCAATTCACTCGTAAACTTTTCTTAGCTAGCAGCTGGAAGCTTAAGAGTAATACCTCGTAGAGCTCTTCGGCATCGATGGTCTAGAGGAATTCCGGCGCGGGGTGGAGCTAGTAACTCGTAGAGCTTCCCTGAGCAAGTGACTCGGAGATTCCCGGATAGCTCCTTGGAGAGCTCAGGGTTTCAGAGAAGAAGCCGGACTGTGGTGGTGCCCGCCAGAAGCTCCTCCACGGCGGTCCACGTTCCTCGCAGCGAGCTGCCAGAGGTTGCAGCGGGTCCGGGAGCGTGGCTCCCTAGCGTTTCCCAAT
>CAUYUJ010016957.1:0-177500 GCA_963575745.1 Prorocentrum cordatum
CTCCTCCTCCTCCTCTTCCTCCTCCTCCTCCTCCTCCTCCTCCTGCTCCTCCTCCTCCTCCTCCTCCTCCACCTCCTCCTCCCTTGTACTACAGTCAAGACGCTGAAATTCGCTGGCCCAGCGGGCCAGAGTCGTGCGCTAAGATCTCTGGTCACAAGTTAACATAAAAATATTCTGCTTTGCGCGCGCGTGGCGGCCCCTGGGGGTCCCGGAGCGAAAAGCACCCCGGGACGGTCCCGGCAGATCCCCGGCAGGGTTCCGCCAGAGATGCCGGATCTCTTGGGCGCGGCCCCGGGTGCCACCAGAGCGATCCAGGAGCGACTGGAGCCGCCGAACGGGTGTCCGGCCCCACGGCCTGAGGCCAAGAGCGATGCAAGACGGCCCCAGAGGGACTCAAGACTTCCCAAGATGACACCAACACGCCCCAAGAGGCGTCAAAAGAAGGCCACACGAGGCAAGCATTATTTATGTTCCATTCATTTTTGAATGATTTCGGCGTTCTCGCCATTTCAGCTTCCTGACGCTCCCAGACGGCCAAAACCGCTCCCAGCACCGCCCCAAGACGACTCAAGAGCTGTTGAAGACGGCCCCAAAACGGCCCAAGAGAACCCCAAGACCGCGCAAGCCGCCTGCAGGACGGGCCAAGAGGCCTCCAAGACGGCTCCAAGAGAGGGCCGAGATTGCGAACCCCGAACGGACATGTCGAACTTTCTGCCCCAAGATCCCAAGAGGCTCCAAAATGCCATCACGAGGCCTCCCCAGATTCCCCAACAAGCCTGCCCCACAAACGATTGCCCAGACAACACCGCAGAAGTCTGCGACGAACCCCCAAAACCAACTCCACAGCCACTGCGTCACCTCCAACGCACCCCACGCACCGCCTCAGGAAGGCAGCCCCCGCCAAGCAGCGCCGCATTGACAACGATCACTCGGGCAATCGACAGCAGTGCGACAACATGGGCTGGCGGAATGAGCGAAGCGATCCTGGAAGCTGTGTGTGGTCTGAGCCCACCGTGGCCAGAAAAGCCTTTTCGTTCCTTGTTTTACGTTCCTCATGATAGCACGATGACTGCAGTCCTACGTCTCCTACCTCGCCTCTTCCCCGCCCTTCCCCTCCTGGCCCTCCTCCGTTCCTCCCTCCCCGAACCCCACCTCCGGTTTCCTTCACTCACGTCACCCCCCTCGTACTCACTCATCCTACTCCCCTTCCACATCCTCCACCTTGCCATCGCGTGGTCGTGAGTGTATCTGTTCGCAAGATGATCCATTATGCTCCTCGACGGTCCTCGCCAAGGAACAAAAAACACACGTCGGAGCGATGCCAAGCCACCTCCTCATCCTTCCCCCTCTTCCTGCTGCTTGCTTGGCGCAGCCCGCGGAAGGGCCAGCGGCGTTAGATCCGGTCCAGGGAACAAAAAACAAGGCCCAGTGGCAGTCTATATTCGACGACGACAAGAAGTTAGGGGTGGAGGCGTCGGCCATCTCTTGGGCCCCTGAGGTGGAAAAGGGGCGTGGGGGTGGGGGAACGAATTGGGGAGACGATGGGGGGCCGAAAAATTCCGCGTGCAGCGTGCGCGGTCGCGTGGAACTTAACCAATTCCTGCACCACCGTGATCCTCCTTGTCCCCGCCGTGACCCACCCCACACCGTGACAACTCACATGAATAAGTCTTCGCAGGAGCTCTAGATCAAACAAGCGGCCCTCCATGTGCGCACGCCCTCCTCATTGCGGGGATCGATGCCGCAAGCGGAAACCCTTCGTGCCTCCCCCAAGACAGATGCACAAAGATGAGAAAGGCTGCTTCCCCTGGTCCTCCACATGCGCCATCAGCACGTATGCAGCCTCCCGTGACGGCGAGTTGGTCGGCGTGCACAAGCAGGCTGCAGAAAGATGTGGCCACGGCGCATTTTACTCAAGATCGTTTCCTTCTCTGTCGCGCAAGTCGCGAAAGAGGGAGGGGAGAGAGCCCATGTGGGTCGGAATCCGCCGACAACGTTCTGGGTCTCCAGGCCCCCCCCAGGGACCCCAAACCGGAAATCTGATCCGCGGCTCTGCACGACACCACCATGGAACTCATCAGAGGGGCGCCTGGCCCTCCCCAGGCTCCCCTTGGGGCTCCAGGAGGGCTCTGGGGCGAACAAGAAGAGAGCCCCGAGAGGGCCCACCACGGCCGTGCAAGGGCCCCAAGAAGCCCCAAAGAGAACGACCAGCCCAACCCGCCTCCGAGACGGTCTGCGAGGCCTCGAAGACCTAGAGGCGATCCCCAACAGGATCCCCGAAGGGCAGGATTCTGGTAGTTTCCACCGGCTTCTGGTGTTCTTGTGTTTGAGTTTCCGCCCCGTTCAGCTTCCCGTCGCAGCACGACGGCCCGTGGGACCCCAACGGGCACCCCCAGACGCCCCCAAGAAAGCCCCAAGGCGACCCAAGGAGACCCGAAGACAGCCCAAGACGCTTCCAAGAGGGCCCCAAGAGGTGACCACATGAGCCCCCAGGGGGGTCTTGAAGATTAACGGGCGAAGAACGGTATATAATAAACTTTTTCGCTGTCAGGGGGCGCCTGTCCCTGGGCGGCTGGAAAGTTTATACCCTTACTGTGGCACCGTAGGCGTATAAACTTTCCAGCCGCCCAGGGACAGGCGCCCCCGACAGCGAAAAAGTTTATCTCATACCGTTCTTCGCTCGCTTAGAAGAGGGATCACGAGCTCGCATTTGGAGCCCTTCCCCTGCAGATGGTGCCCAGGGTCCTTGACGTGCCCCCCAAGAGCCCCGAAGGGGCCCCCAAGAGGGGCCCCACGAGGCACAAAAGAAGCCCCAAGAGACCCCAGCCAACAGGCCCTCGTTTAACGGGCGAAGAACGGTATAAAATAAACTTGTTCGCCGTCAAGGACACCTGCCCCAGGGCGGCTGGAAAGTTTATACCCTTACGGTGGCACCGTAGGGGTATAAACTTTCCAGCCGCCCAGGGACAGGCGCCCCCGACAGCGAAAAAGTTTATTTTATACCGTTCTTCGCTCGCTGATTCGTGAGGCCCCACGGGGACCCCAAGAGACTACAAGAAGGCATCCCAAAGGCCCCTGACAGACATGCCAACAGACCCCTACATGCATCTTATACACCAGCCCGTTCTGGGCACCCCTCCCCAGCAAGCCCTGCCTGCCCCAAATGCTTCCTTTGCCTCTACCAAAAACGCTGTCACGTTGACATCGACGAACACACATCCGCGCACGAGGTACCCATTCGACTCCGCACGACCTGCTCATGCGGCGCGCATCTGCTTGCACGCGCAGCAGTGCCTGATCAGCGCTCACTCCAGTCTGGGGATGCCGGGAGAACGTAAGTGCCGGGCTTCATCAAAAAGATCCAGGCTCATCCAGGAACCTTGTGGGGCTACAAGACGGGCCCTGAGAGTTCAAGACGGGCAAGACAGCCAGAACGCAAAAGACGGCCACAGTAGGCCTCCAAGACGGCACAACATCGACCCAAGACGGCTCAAGATGCCACGATGCTCCAAATGGACCTCTAGACGGCCCACGAGAGCCCGAAGGGAAGGGTGGAGAGGACACGAAGAGACCCAAATCGTAACAATCCTTTGGGTCATTGCACGTCTTCTGCATCGCGGCCTCTGGTCTTAAGAGCGTCAAAGACGGCGGCCACAAGGACATCCAAGGTCCATGGGGCCTCCAATAAGCCGCCATGAGTCCCACAAAGAGTTCCGAAGAGGCCCCCAGGAGGCCACCAGGAGGGTCCAAAATAGCGCCCACATGTCCCGAAGGTGCCACCAGCATCCAACGGGGCCCCTGGGAGGCCCAGAGAGGCCTCTTGGAGGCCCTCAGGAAGCCACAGAGGCCCCCAAGAAGCGACGAATGAGCTCTCACGAGGCTTCCAAGAGGTGTTCCCGTCACCCACTCAGGAACCAAAACGTATCGACCATGGCTCGGCCGCACTCAGCAAACAACGCTGAGACCACAGAACCACCCAGGAGAGCCCCGACATGACCAAAGTGGATCCCAATGGGCAAATGGGACGCCCCCACAGCGTGAACTCCAATGGGCATACCGGAAAGCCGCCCCACGAAACCTCGAGGCGCTCCAAACGATACCCAACACAACTCCAACCTCAACACCGCGCGCGGTGCGCGCGGGGAGCACGCGAGCACAAGGCGGGACAGACTGAAGCCCAAGACAGCCAACCATGAATCCCACCAGCCTTTTAAAGCGTGAGTGATTTAGAAAGTTTCCTCTTCCGATCACATTCTTCTGGGGGGCAACGACAGGGGGGACTGGCATAAGGGGGGATGCATCGACCTGGAGTCGGCGATACTTCGCCGATAGATCGTCGATAGGCCCCCAATAGTAAATCCGCACAATCCTGGGCAGGTTGGGGCTATTGGGCCCCTATCGGCGATCAGTGGGCGATTGGGTGTCGATGCGCCCCCCCCCCTACGTATGCCCACACCCGCCACTATCGTTGCCCCTGATCTTCCCCCCCGGGGAGGGACTGACCACAGCGCAGCGCCATGGATAACAAACACCCCCTCCCCCGGCCGACGGGCAGCCAGCCAGGACCAAAGCCAGCCCCCCCCCCTCCCTGTCAAAAACAATACGAAGCACACTTTCTGGCCATCGCTCGGACGTCCATTCCCTGTGTTTTTGTTCGGTGTCGTGCGTGGTTTTTTCGCCAGATGATCAAGGATGCTCCTCGACCCTCGACGGTCCTCGCCGAAGGAAAAATGCACGCGTCCGAGCGATGCCAGGCTTTAGGGTACAACCTTTGGTCATGTTCGGGGGGCCCGCGAGCACTGTGCCTTGTTTTTGTTGACCGGGGCGGCGGGGGTGCCCTCGTGTTGCCTGCGTTGCGCTAAGCCACCATCCTTGTCAAAAACAATGGAGCATGCACGTCGCGGCTGAATCTGGATCACGAGCGGCCACCCTGCGATCACTGCCCACTGGCGGTCGGCAAAGGCCGCGGAGGTGCTGGCAGATTGCCTGCTGTGTGCGTGTGTGCAGGCCCGCCAGACACCATGATGGCCTCCCCGCCGCAATCGCGCACTAGTCTTCGACAAGGAGATGGTGGGGGCCGACATGTTTTCAGATGTGTGCTGTCACGTGCGCGGGGGCGCCTGGCACACTCCGCGCTTGACCCAGACGTAGCGCATTTCGCGCGACTGGACCATGCGGCGCACATGGCGCACGTTGAGCACGTGACGCATCTGGCGCGCGAGGCGTGCCTGGCACGCCTGGGCCCCAGGTGCGACTGGCGCACCTGGAGCGCATGGCACGCGTGGCACACCTTGCCCCATTGCGCCCACAAGGTCTGCTTTGGTTCGCTGTAGCTGCCCATCCATGGACGACCGCTGAACATGCCAAGGCTCGGGTGTTACATATGTGTTGGGAGGGCGGGTGGGAATGACCGAGACAAAGTGCGGGCGGGGAAGGTGTCTTCATCACTGTTCCCTATTAATATACACCCCCTCCCCCACCCGGCCGGCGGCCAACCCGGAACCATGCCAACCATATGAGGACCACACAACCCCACCGTCCCTCTCAAAAACTAATACAAAACGCACTCTGCCTCCACATTTGGAGCATGCGCGGCCAAACCGATGCGGCCACCCTCCCCCAACAATCCCTGTCAAAGAACAAAACAAAGTACACTTTGGGGCAAAGTCTTGAGTCATGTTCGTGGGGCCCGCGAGCACTTTGTATCGTTTTTGACAGGGACGGCGGGGGTCAGCAGATTCCCTGCTGTGAGCAGGGCTACCATCCCTGGTAAACAAGACAATACACAAAATGCACCTCGCGGCTAAATCTGGATCATGCGCGGCCGCCCCACGATCACTGTCAAGTGGTTTTAGACAGGGACGACGGGGGTGGTGGCGCGTGGCCTGCTGTGCGCAGACCCACCAGACACAATGATGGGCATTGGTTTTCGACAAGGATGGTGAAGGCCGACATGTTTCCCGATGTGTGCTGTCACGTGCGCAGGCGCACCTGACGCACTCTGCACGTGACCCGAACGTGGCGCACCTGGCGCGGCCGGAGTGTGCGGCACACCTGGCGCACTCGGAGCACGTGGCGCATCTGGCGCAACAGGCGTGCCTGGCACGCTCGGGCCCCAGGGGTGCCTGGCGCGCGTGGCGCCCCTGGCACGCGTGGCTGAGACGACCGCTGAACATGCCCATGCTCGGGTGTTACTAATGTGTTGGGAGGGCGGGTGGGAGTGAGCTAGACGGCTTGCGGGCGGGTGGGTAGCTTGGCCTCTGCCCCTACCCCCCCCCTGGGTCTGGACGGGGGGGTGTCAGAAGGTCTTTTCTTGGCCTCGGCGAGGAAGCCCAAATCACTGATGTTACGAAGGTGTTGGCCACACTTTGATCTCCTGGGGGGGGAAGCCTCTCTGGGGAGCTCCCCACCTTTGATCGATCTCCTCCCGCCCCTGAAATGGCCCCCGAGGCTCCCACCCCCGCCCCCGCCCGCGGCGGAGGAGGGGGTGAGGGTCCCTGAAAGGACAGAAGGGACCCCCCTCCACCGTGGCGGGACCCACCGGAGGGAGGGGGTTCGAGACCGTCCCGACAACACGCGGGAAGGTGGCTTGGGGGTCTCTCCCAAGCCTGCTCAAGAAGCTACAAGCCCCCGTAAAGCGCGATATCCGTCCCGAGTTTCTAAAACGGCCCACGCAGGCAACCAATGACACCAAGATGGCCCAAGATGCCTTGAAGACGGCCCAAAATGGCCCCAAGGCGGCACAATATGGCATCAAGACAGCCCAAGATGCATCCGAAAGGAACCCCAAGGACCATAAGAAGACAAACAGGGTCCAAAGCAACCAAAATCATTGATCTCCCGTAGGTGTTTGAATGACTGTCGCGTGCTCGCCTTTGTGGGCTCTAGGAAAGCACAGGAAGCATCCACGGTGGTCCCAGGACGGCCCAAGAGGCTCCAAAGAGGGCCCCAAGACGGCCAACAAAAAGTCCCACGATGGCCCAAGCTGTATCCAAGAGGGCCCCTCGTGGGACCCAAGACGACCTTAGATGGCCTCTCGCCTGCCAAAAAACGGTCCCATGACGGCCCCTGGGCACCCACCACACGGCCAAGAGGGCCCCAAATCTGCCGCATAGAGCCCCAAGACGGCGCAATGGTGCCCCACGACGGCCCAAGACGGCCCCCAGGGGACTCCCAAGGCTGCCTCACAGGAGGCCAGGCCAGCCCCCAAGGGGTCCGTACAAGTTCCATGAAGGCGAAGTAAGTAGTGAAGGGGAGATGTGTCACACGTGACGGCCTTCCTCGTCGTCCTCCTACTCCTGCTGCTGCTGCTGCTCCTCCTCCTCCTGCTCCTCCTCCTGCTCCTCCTCCTCCTCCTCCTCCTCCTCCTCCTCCTCCTCCTCCTCGTCAACATCATCAGCAGCAGCAGCAGCAGCATCGTCATCACCACCACCACCATCATACTCATGCGCATCAGCATCATCATCCTCATCCTCATCCTCCTCCTCCTCCTCCTCCTCATCTGCCTCGTAATCATCACCACCACCGACACCACCACCACAATCACCATCACCAGCATCATCAGCATCATCGTCATCACCATCACCATCACCATCACCATCACCATCACCATCACCATCACCATCACCATCATCATCATCATCATCATCATCATCATCATCATCATCATCATCATCATCATCGTCATCATCATCATCATCATCATCATCATCATCATCAGCATCATCATCATCATCATCATCATCAGCATCATCATCATCATCATCAGCATCATCCCAAATATCACCATCACCAACAACATAATCCTCATCATGGCGCTCCCACCCCTGAAAACACCAGGCGACACACGTAACGGCCTCACGTGACCCCTCGAACCGTCGCCACCCAGAATGCTGGAATGGCACAGTGGTGGGACTTGCTGCCACAGACAACTGGACATACTGCCGGTGGCCAGAGTGAAGGAAATAGACTTGACGAACGTATTTCAACAACATTGCTGGGACATGTTTGACGAGTCAGAGTTTGACCGTGGAGATCAGGCATTCGAATGATGACCTCAGTACACAATATATGCGCCTGGGAAGATCAAGGCAGCACTGGTAAAGCATGATGGGAGAGGTAGGGAGAACAGCGAGTGCATCAGCGTCTGTTTATCGCGCAACTTACGTCTGGCAGCGTGCAGAGGGGGGAGGTGAGGGGAGGCAGGCCCTCGCACAGAGCGGCGGGGCGTCGGAGAAGGCTGAGGCAGTCACTGCCTCTCCCTCCCTTCGGCGGCTCCCCAGGACGGGGAAGCGGGTGGGGGCCGACCTTCCGAGAAACCCTGCGTGGCCTGGGAGCAGAATCGAGCAGCTCCTTTAGGGGGCCACGTGCGAACCCTACCCCTACCCCCCACGATTTCTGAGGGGGAGGGTGGGGTTCACTTCGTTCGGGAGCTCCCGAGCAAAGTGAACACCACCCTTCCCCTCAGAAATCGTGGGGGGTAGGGGTAGGGTTCGCACGTGGCCCCCTATCCTTGCATGCTGGAGGCCCCCCCGAGCCTTCTGGGAAGGCCCGCCCCCTCCCGCCCTCCCCGCGGGGCGCGCTGCCGATGTGCGGCAGCCACGGGAGGTGTCCAGCACGCCACGCGGCAGGAGTGCAGGCCACGGTGCTGTCGTTGCTCGGCTGCGCTCGCAGCACGCGGGCTCGGGGACTTCCCGCTGGAACCCGACAGAGTCTCGTGGGCTGTATTGGTGGCGCCTGCGAGCGTGTGATCATGCGACAGAAGCCCCACCAGCCCTCTGGGCATGAGTGAAGGGGCCCTGGGACACACAAATAAAAACACACATAGAAATATGCCCCATATTTCCCATATTTTCTGGGTTTCTGCATTCCCCCCCACTCCCCATAGTTTCCCATATTTTCTGGGGAATCGAGGATTAATTGTGTCTGTGTGTTTCTTTTCCTCCTGAGTAAGTGAGTTAGGGCGGTTCCTCTTCGAACCCCCCTCGTCCTCCTTCGGGCAGGGGTTTGCCCTTCTCCTCCCCCCCGCCCTGGGTCTGGACGGAAGGCCCCCCGCGAGGGGTCAGAGTGCCTGAGATAGCTCTAAGAGCGCATCGGAAAGCCCAAGATGACCTCCAATGTGGCTCGAGATGAATCCCAACACGCCACCCCACGGGGCCACAAGACCGCCCCAAGATGGCTTCAGGTTGCCTTAGAACCTCCCGAGGATACCCCCGATAGGACAACATGTTGTAGTATAGCATGTGTTGCCCTGTTGCATGTTCGATTCAGATGGGCCGCTGAGGCCTCGAAATGGCTCCCACGATGGCCCGAGAACGGCCCACATGAAGGCCCCAAGATAGCCCCAAGAAGACCACATCGGTTCCCCAGAGCGAGCAGGAGAGCTCCAAGAGGCCGGTCTCCAAGGTCACTGCTGTCGGCCTCTTTGTTTCACAACAGTCATGCCTATATGCTTATTTATGTATATATGCGTGTGTGCTTCCCTTCTCCCCAACGCACGCCTGGGCAACGCTTATGGGATGAAGAGGAAGCGTCAATAATCAAGCGCCCTCAGGAGTTCGGGCGGACCCTGTGCGACAGATCCCTGTCCCGTTGGCGACGCTGTTGGAAATCATGAGAATGTACACGTGTGGTACTTTGGCACAGGGCCACCAGGACAGGGGACACACGCCATTCTTCTCGTGGAAGTTTGCCAACTTCGAGCTCCGAGCTGCGAAAAGCTTGGTCATATTCGAGCCCCTGTGGGGGGACCTCGGGTGGTTCTAGCTGAGCTGGGCTTGGAACCCTCCACGCTGACCTATATGGAGCACCAAATCCCTGACCTGCCGAACCACTGCATGCCAGGCCGTTGCACGCCTGGCGAGAGACCGTCCCAACCGAAAGCTCCGATTGGCTCATCGATGTTCCCTGAGACGCCCAGCGAGGGGAGCAGAAAGGACCTCCGTCATGCAGGCTCGCCAGCCCCTTTCTTCTCAGTTCTTCTCCTCCTCCTCCTCTTTTCTCCTCCTCTTCCTCCTCCTTCCTCCTCCTCCATTCCTCCTCCTTACAAATAACTTCTACCTGTCACATCCCGACGCCAGTCTTTAGGGCGGGCCGGGCGTTTCGCGTGAGACTTCCGCACCATTTATGAATCTGAAGCTTTAAAGTTGACAACAGTTTCACAGATGGAGGGCGGGTGGTTTTCAAAATGTGGCTCTCGCCTCAACGCCGCGTACACTCGTCTCGAAAATGTGCAAGAGCTTCACTGATTGAAAGCGAGGCGTGTTCAAAATGTGGCTCTCGCCGTAGCGCCGCGCACACTTGCCTCAAAACATTGCAAGAGCTTCACGGATTGAGGGCGCCTCCTTTTCAAGATGTGGCTCTCGCCAGAGATAATACCATATTCCTTTTGAGCAGTTGCAAGAGTTCCACGGACTCCCATGATCAACGTACCAGAAATGCCGTTTTGGAAGGATTCAATCTTAGGAGGGTGCACAAAGTATGTTGATTCGCGGTGTTCAAGTCCCAGGAATGGCTTTCTGACGCGATGCAGGATCGTCAAGACGCAACAGTCAGGTTGATCCGTGGCGTTGGAATCCCGAGACCAATGTTTTGGCATGCTTCAGGGTCTGCAAACAGTTGTCTGCCAACGAGGCAATTCCCTCAGTAAACATCAACCGTTGGAGGGGCCTGTGAAGAGGGTGCTTGGAGGGAGGGTGTATTCCAACATCGCGGACGCCTCTTGGGTTTACACTGGTCCTCCTCCTCCTCCTCCTCCTCCTCCTCCTCCTCCTCCTCCTCCTCCTCCCCCTTCCTCCGCCGACGAAGATCCGCTCTCGAATCCTGGCTTCCCGACGGCCCCGGCACCCGAAACGGCCCCCGTGGAGCACGGAAGCCCGGAAACCTCCGGCGCGGCCTTGAGGTTACGTCCTCTCCCTCCTCCTGGCGACGCGCCGGAGGGGGAAGCGAGAAGGGAGCGGGCCTTCTGGGAAGGCGGTGGGGATTCGGGACGGCTGAGAGAGCATCTCAGAAGGCAGGAGGCCTCCTGAGCCTTCTGAGAAGGGCCGCTCCCTCTGTTGTACCGAGATGCCTCCCGAACGGTGTCCGAGCAGATGAGGTCGGAGGATCGCGCAGCATCGGCAATGCATCGGCGATGCACTGGCGACGTTGGCGATGCATCAGCGACGTCGGCGTGGAGAATATCGGGCTCCACATCGAGCCGCATCGCCGATGGCACCAGTGATGCGGCGCGATCCTCCGACCCCATCTACTCGATCCTGATCTGGGAGGCCCAAGGCCGCACGTTGTTCCAGACTAGTGACTAGACTTAAGTCGGGCCTGTCCCTCTACAGGAGGAAATAGATTCAACAGAGTACGAAAAATTTAATCTGGGGACGATGTGTTGAGCTATCTTTGAGCAAATGTTCGATTTTTTTTTATTGATTTTAAGGCTGACCTCGGCGCGCCGACGACTTCAGGCAGCTGCCGGCCGATCGATCGGGGCGGCGGGGCCGCATCGCGCGGGGCCTCTGCCGCCGGCACCGTCCGCACGGCCAGCTCCGGCGGCTCGGGCTGCCACCACCACTCGCCGTCCTGCCCCCGGGAGGGTATGCAGTCGGGGCGTTGACCTAAGGAACCCTAAATAAGGAACGAGGCCCCTTTCTTCCATAAATTGAACTTCGATTTCCTATCGAAAACATAAGGACAACCTGAGGCAAGCTGCGAAACACTTAAGGAACGCGGAGCCTCGGGAGCCCGGGGGCCGGACACGGGAAGCAAACGGACATACTGGTATTAGGTCGGGCCTGTCCCCCTGCAGGGGGACTTTGGACGAAACATAAAGAAACATACTCCAAACATGCCCTCAAGTAGTCAACAAAAATATGTCAACATTGTCCCCATACTACTTTCCGACTATTTTTGGACATTCCCCCCGTAGAGGGACAGGCCCGACTTAATACTGGTACGATGCATCCTCCTTGACGGCGCGCGTCGAAGTACAGTCGGGGCCCCGAAGAAGGAACCCTTTTCGTTGGGGAGGGGCTCCGCGTTCCTTAAGTGTTTCGCAGCTTGCCTCAGGTTTTCCTCATGTTTTCGATCGGAAATCGAAGTGTAACTTATGGAAAAAAGGGGCCTCGTTCCTTATTTAGGGTTCCTTTGGTCAACGCCCCGACTGTACACACACAGCGCCCCGACTGTAGCTCGATCGAACGCCCAATGATGCCGCTTCCCAAGCACCCTGGGATGTCACCGAAGCATCAAGTATATACGTCCAGCACGTGGGCTGTCCAAAGAAGCATACTCCTTGATCTCGGATGGATGCCATCGGAATTCCCTGCTGGATCGAGCCAATCGGCCCGAGCCAGAGGTCAGAGCACGCTCGAAGACGTCCCCGGGATGCAATTGGATAAACGGATGCCAGTGAACAAAAAAAATCAGACTTATTCGCTCCCGGTGCTCCTCGTCGGACTCACAATCATCTTGAACCGGCGCGCGTGGTGGCAGCGGTAGTCGGCACTCCAAGGCGGTGGGATTGCAGCTCTCCTAGCAGGAAGGCGGCGAGAATTGGGAAAAATATGAGGCTTGAGATAGTCCGCCAGAAAGAAGGCCAATACCATCGGAATGCAGGAGGATCCGTGCAAATGAGTACCAATGCGTGTAAATATGCATGTGTGTTCGTACACTTTTCTACTGCAACGTGGATGAACGAGTAAGAAATAATTTGAAAGGAGACGTTCAACATAAATCGTGTCGCTGGCCCCGTTGTTCCCATAATCCCACCAGTCATTTAGGGCGTGAGTGGTTTAGAAAGGTTCCTCTTCCATCTTCCATCTTCCCTCTTTCCTTTCGGGGAGAGGTTTTCCCCCTCCCCCATACCCCCAACACCTGGACCTGGACGGGAGGGGGGCCGCGAGGGGTTAGAGCGTCCAAGATGGCCTCGGCGAGAAGGGCAAATCATTGATGTTACCATGGATTTGGCAACATGTTGGCCTCCTGGGGGGGGAACTCTAATCAAGGAGCTCCCCTCCTTTGATCGATCTCCTCCTAGATGGCCACAAAGTGGACCCGAGGCTCACAAAGGTTACCCAAGAAGGGCCCCAAGAGGCCCCCAAGAGGCCCCCAAGAGGCCTCCAAGAGGCTCCCAGGAGACCACCAATAGGCACCGAAGATGTCCACGAGGGGCCCCCAGCACTGCCAAGGGACCCCCAAGACGCCCCAACTGGACTCCTGGACTCCAAGAAACTCTCGAAAGACATCCGAAGAGACTCCGAGAGGCGTCCAAGAAGACTCTGGCCCCTCTGCTCGCCCTCCTCCTCCTGCTCCTTCCGTCTACCTGCTCCCTCCTCCCCTCTCCCAACTCTTCCTCCTCCGTCCTCCATGCTCCTCCATCCCCCGAGTCCCCCTCGTCTGGGCGTCGTCCTCCATCCCCATCCATCCTCCTCCATCCTGCTCCATCCTCCGATTCCACCGCTTCCCCCTGTGTCCCCCCGCGCCTCCGCGAGGGCGACGCAAGGGAGGCGTCGCGGAAAGGAGGACGATTCAGAAAACTGTTTCAGTACGAGCCAGCGTCGGCAGCGTCGTGATCGTCGTCCTCGCCGTCGTCCTCGTCGTCATCATCGTCGTCGTCCTCGTCGTCGCCGTCGTCGTCTTCGTCGTCGACGCCGTCGTCATCGTCGTCGTCGCGGTCGCTCGTTTGGACGACCAGGGCGCCGACGACGACGATGAAGTCCAAGAGGCTCCTCCTCCACACGCTCTCCATCCCTCCTTCTCCTCCTCCTCCCCCCGCCTCCCTCCCTCCTCCCCCCTCTTCCCTCACTCCCCTCCCCCAACTTCGGCCAACATGGCGAATTCCCAAACGTGAACACCATATCTACAACTCTTCATCCGCGCGCGTCGTGCGCTGCACCGCCTGGCTGGCATGTGAAAAAGTACCAACAGCGAAAACCCATCGATCACCGCTAAGGGATCGCTGTAGTTCTCGGGTCAATATTGCGCTTCTTCCCATGTGCACACTATGGAACTCGACACCCGCGCGCACACGCGCGTCGTACTCTGCACCACGTGGCGCACATGTGAAAACGCATGTTAACTTGGAATTCCAAATGGCGACCGCGACCGCTAAGGTATCACTGAAGCTTTCACGTCAACAAGACTCGGACTCGGCTCCGCGCGTGTGGCGCTATGACGGCACAGTGGAGGGGGCTCCGAGGCGCCTGCATGGAAGAAATCTGCAAAACAGCATTTCGCATGTGAGCTTCCGAATGTGAGCACTACAGAAGTCTTCAAGCGCGCGCATAGGGCAGAAATTAAGGATTGATTGCTGTCGTTGCTCACCATGGGCACCACACGATCCACCAACGCGCAACCACTGGGATCCATGTCTGGGCGCCGAATATATGTCCGAGGGGCGTGGCGAACAAAAATCAAGGTGCATCCTGCAACCAGGCTCGACAGGGATCTACTCGCAAAATCCTATGCCATCTCGCTGGCTCTAGCGAATTGACGGTGAACGGCGCTTATCCACACAAATCAAAGCTAATCGACGCTCGTCCGATGCTAACCGACGCTGAATCAAATAACCGTCATCAAATACCAGATTCCAGCGCACGCTCATACACTCTGGAAACGGAACTGCGAAATCATACGAGGCTTGGGGAAACCCCAACTGGTACCCATACCGGTACTCCCCGGACCTCTCTCAGGGTGCTTTCTGACCAAAGGCACAAGGGCCTCCCGAGAGTCCCAAAAAGGGAGCACGCGGGAAAGGCAGCGGTATGGGTACTCCAGATTTCGTAATAAAAGGGAGGGGGTCTGGACCCTCCAAGACAAGCCATTTCAGACCTCCCCCGTGGAAGAACCCTCCAAAACATCGTCCCCAGACCCCCCCAGGCCCTACAAGATAGCCTGGAAGAGACCCCCCCCGAAATGAGACCCCCCTCCCTTTATTACGAAATCTGGAGAACCTTGCCTACCTACCTCTGAAGGCTCCCATGCTCTGCCACCGCAGAAGGCTCAAAACACACATTCGAGACCGCTGGCCTTCGGGAGGAGCTCCCCGTGGCCCAGCCGTGCGCTGGACGCAACACCGTGCACGTCGGCCGCCGAGGCGCCCTGGAGCAGGCGCCCTGGAAGCCGTTGTTTTTCTTCTTCTTCTTCTTCTTCTTCTTCTTCTGGCGCTGCGCTGATCCCCGAGCCCCGCGCCGTGGCTATTTGAATGTGCCTTGCTCCAAAGCCGTCGACCCCACTCGAGCCCGCGGGCTACCGTGAACGGGCTCGGGGCCGAGGGTTTTCTACTATCCCCCCGCCATCCCCCAATGGGCCCCAGAAGCGGCAGGGACGTGTTCACCGTTTTCGAAAAAGCAAAGAAAAATAAAACGGTACACGGTGGCGACCGGCAACGGCAACAAAAACGGTTCCGGGATTGAACCAAAACCGGATACCGAGAAAAACGGGGAAGGACATAGCAAAACAAACGCGACGGAACCGGCAAGCAAACTGCAAAATAGGACCAATGAAAAAACAGCCCTCTCGCTTCCAGGGTCCACCAGGCCGCCCCCCCATCCCCCACCACCTCACCCCAGAAACGATGACACCCGAAAACCGTTGACAAGCATGCGCGGCGCTCACGGGCCCACGAGGGTATGTCGCTGTGCTCGCAGACTCTTTGTGGAACTGCCAGGGCCCAGCACACCTCCGTGCATAGCGTCCTGCATGCAGGCGCCACGTGGTAAGTATTGCACAAGTCAAGCGCTTTACGGTGCTACTGGGCCGCAGCCGCCATTACCGCCACCTCCCGCTGTTCCCCTCCAGGTAACATGCGCTACCCCCGAAGAAAAAACCGTTTCGAGACGGGCCTCTGGAAACACCCGCGCGAAATACCCAGCGGAAGACCCACGAATTCTGGGAATTTACCAGGCGTTCTTGAACACCCCCGCGCGCCGCGAAACCCCGAGAGCGCCCTGGAATCAAACGTGGTCCCATGGCCCAACCGGCACATTCCGTCACCTTCCTGCGAGATTGTTCGGCCTCGCGGGGCGACCACCACGTGCCGGCCAGCAAGCGATCCCGAGGCACCCCCCTCCCAGAACCTGTGGGGGGAAGTTAGCGACCGATGGGTCGAACCTACCGCGCGGTTCATAAGAAAAGGACGATGAGGCGAAACTATGAAAGATGTGTTATTCCCGCGCCCGTCGGATAGAGGGCGATCAAAATGTCCAGTACCTGAACCGACAGGGTGGAAGGAAAGATGGATAGAAAAAGGAAATGATCGGTCTTCACACACACACACACACACACACACATTCACACACACCCGTCCCGAATCCCGTCCGCTCCACGTTGGCCTCGGGCTCACGGGAAACAAAGGCGGGACTCGGGAACAGAGGTGCGAGGACATGTCAAATCGCCTTTTTTTCCAGCCCCTGCACCCCCAAACAGGGCCCACTTCGGCTGGGAATGTAAGTTTGGACCAACTTTGCAGCACGGGGTACTTAAGAGAGCCGACCCGCCTTGAGAGGGCCGAAGGCGACCCCAAAAAAATGTTTCGGCACATCTCACCGACTCCCCGTTTCCACAGGCTGCAAGGTTGGGAGGGTAGGAGGAGATAGAGCAGAAAACGCACATCTGCGCTAAGTGCGCTGCAAATGTACATGCGACGCATGTGTCTCCACGGGCACGCAAAATCCTGCCTGCAAACATGCGCGCACGGCGCATTTCCCAGTCGAATCTCGTGTACATCGAAATACACGGGCGCGGGGCAACCCAAAACATGAAGTAACGAATCTACGCGTGATCAAAATTGTGACGGCAACTGATCAACATGAAATTAACCCAACGAAAGGCCCTACAAACACTATATCGAAATATGCGGGCGCGAAGCGACCCAACAATAACTTCAATATTACGCACGCAATCCAAGTTGCGACGGCGACTGGTCAAAACGATGCGAGCGGAAGCCATTCAATCGCGGGGGGGCTCCAGGCCCCAAAATACTTGTGAAATGTATCCAACGCCGTTCGTACTGGATACTATCATAAAGATGGGTCATGGGATGTACGCTTCGCATATACCGTTCCGTCGGGCAGTCGGCATCCCAATAACATAGAACCAAAGATAGTGTAAGATTATGTCCGGCTCGGTTCCAAGTTGCCAAAAGTTTGCAGCGGGCGACCTGCCTGGGTGCGCATATGCCCATGATGCCAACAAAACCAATTTACAGAGTGGTAGAACCTGTCCGTAACACTAGAGAACTACATATATATAATATATCCCGACAGCAATCATTCAACGGACAATCAATGTCACAGTATACGTAAACTCTTCGACATCGCTGGGTCATAATTTGCATGATTGACACATTCTCCACGTGTGCGCGCAGTGATATCGTCAACCCAAAATGCACTCGCAATCATGCTCGTCGATGCAAAGCCACTTGTTCAGGTGGTACGACCAGTAGCGGCGCGCGTCGTCGCGGTAGCGCTCAAGGTGGCAACGCCTCTGCAAGCGTCCTACGAGTACCGCTCCGACTGCGCTCGCCGGTCATGTGTCGCGAGCCTCGCGGCCGGGGCGGCGGCGCAATCAGCCTCCGCACTCCCGCCGCACTCGGCGTAGCAACTGCCGCAGCCCCGCCGGTCCAGCCTGCGTCGCCAGGAGCAGGGACGCCGGCTGACGCGGCGCCCGAGGAGGCAGCGCCCATGGCAGGCCCAGCGCGGCGCGGTGGTGGAGGTGCGGGTGGTGGGGTAGAGCGGGGGTCAATGACAGGATCCATACAGTCGGGGCGTTGACCTAAGGAACCCTAAACAAGGAACGAGGCCCCTTTTTTCCATAAGTTAACCTTCGATTTCCTGTCGAAAAGATCAGGGAAGCCTGAGGCAAGCTGTGAAACACTTAAGGAACGCGGAGCCCCTTCCCAACGAAAAGGGTTCCTTCTTCAGGGCCCCGACTGCACCTCCCTTGTTCGCAGCGCTGTGATACCTCGTTCTGAGCTGCGTCAGGGTCACGCGGTCCTGACCCGTCTCGCCCGCTTCCGGGGCGGAGAAGTTCACGAACCCCGCTTTCATGCGCTCAGCGCTTGTCATCGCACCAGGTGCTGCAACTTACGTCCAGCATAACCTTTAGCCACGTTCTCGGCATGCAGGCACATTGCAAATCGCATGTCTTCGAGTGTGCACGGGTGCTGGTTCCTCATGGCGCGGTCATGTGTCATCTGCTGTGCCCTCCTGGAAGCGAAGGGCAACGTTTTTTGTACGAATGGTATATGACTGTTGCTTCATCCCCGTCATCGACGCGAGCGCCGGCCAAGCGGAACACGCGTGCAGATGGGCCTCCTGCGGCAATCCACCTGCCAGACCTTCTCTCAGCCTTCAAGGCGAGACTTTTGATATTATCATTATTATTCTCAGTTGCGTCGTCGGATCTGTGGCCTGCGAATATGATGCTGACGTGTGCGCTCATTAGCTGACGCGCGACATTCCCATCCAGGCGCTCTGGCGGGAAGGTGGGGGAAATTCGAACCGCGATCTCAATCATAAACAAAACACACCATCCACCAGGATAGATGTCCGAAAGCACACAAGCTTTGGGACTGTGGACTTGGAGAGAATGCCCATCAACACCACGACAGTGCAAACGAACCGCCCTGAATCGTCCTGCCATCGCTCGGACGTCTATTCCCCGTACATTTCTCGATGTCGTGCGTGTCTTTTGTCGATGACCCAGGATGCTCCTCGATGGTCCTCGCCGAGCAAACGCTCACGTCCGAGCGATGCCATGCCATTGTAACCGCAGGATATTCCAAGCTTGCAGGGCGGCAAACAGAGCACGTCTCAGGAAGAAAGCCTAGGAATAAGGAGGAGAACGAGGCAGAGGGAACAGACGGGAGGGTGGAGCGGATCGGAGGAACGATGAGGAGAACGGAGTGGGGAGGAAAGGGCAGCGACAGCAGGAGCAGGATGAAGGTGGGGGGGTGCTGAAGACCTTCCAGCACGTCTCAGGACCTCCCGAACAGCCCTGGAGCACCCGCCCTTGTTCTACAGTCGAAGCGCAGCCACAACAGCGCTGATTCCTAGCACGAGCCTCTTCAGAGGCCTCGTGGAGGTAAGGGCACTCCTCCAAAGCTGGGGCTGTGTTTAGCCATCGCGTCAGCTGCGCACGTCTCCCTCCTCAACCAGCAAAATTCACCAGGCTGCGGCGGCGAAACCACCATCGGAATGCCCCAGGGTTGCGAACAGCAGACAGAACTCGCGAGAGGACCCGGTCTCGGAGGGGGTGGAGAGGAGGGGGGGAAGCACGAGGAGAGAAAGAAACCTTCTCGGCCCAACTCCTCCTCCTCCTCCACCCTGAGCCTCCTCCACCTCCACCCCTCTTATCCTTGTCCCCCCCTCCACCTCCTCCTCCACCTCCACCTCCTCCACCTCCTCCACCTCTACCCCTCTCATCCGCTTCCTCCACCTCCTTCCTCCACCTCCACCCCCCGACTCCTCAGTCTCATCCTTATCCCCCCCCTCTCATCCTTCGCCTCCCCCCCAACGCTTGTCCCTCGCCCTTCCCATGCTCTCCGTCCGCCGCCCCATCTCCCTCCTGATGCTCCTCCTCCTCCGCCGTGGCCTACTCCTCCTCCTCCTCCTCCTCCTCGTCCTCCAGATCAGCCTCGTACAGCTCACACTGCGTATCCCCCTCTTCCTCTCGAAACATGTCCGCGTCGTCCTCCCTCTCCAAAGTCACCACCTCGTCCTCATTTCCAAGATCATGACCACGACCACAATCATCACCAGCAACATCAACGTCGCCGTTGTTCAGAGCATCAGCACCACCATCAACCCCGACAACATGATCAACATCTTGCAATCGTAATCAGCATCAGTATCATCATTACCAGCAGCACCACCATCACCATCACCATCATCACCACCAGCATCATCATCACCACCACCATCATCATCAACACCATCATCATTACGTTTGTCATCGGCATCATCCATAGCATCACCATCAGCAGCACTAACACCATAAAATGCATCATCCGCATCAGCATCACCTGTATAATCAGTAAATTTAGCATCGACATCATCGCCGTCGTCATCAGCGCCATTATCAGCATCATCAGTAGCACCATCATATCATGCTAGTCAGCAACATAATCAGCATCAACTTCAGCATCAACACCACCACAATCGTCGTCATCGTCATCAGCATCATCATAACCATCAGCATCGCCATCATCATCAGCAGCACCACCACCACCACCATCATCAGCATCACCATCACCATCAGCATAATCAGCGTCATCACTAGCACCATTACCATCACAATCACCAGCATCAGCATCAGTATCATCAGCATCGTCGTCGGCAGCATCAGCATGGTCATCAGTATTACCATCATCATTAACATTTAACGCATCATCATCATCATCATCATCATCATCATCATCATCATCATCATCATCAACATCGTCATCATTAGCATCATCATTATCATCACCACCACAACCATCATCGTCGTCATTATCGTCATCATCAAAGGCATCATCATCAGAATGATCAACCTTTATATCATCATCATAGTTATCATTGGCAGCATCATCATCAGCATCATCATCATCAGCTACATCATGGCCATCACCACCACCACCATCGTCATCAATAGCATCATCATTGTCACCAGTAGCACCATCATCGTCATTACAATCACAATCATTATCAGCATCACCAGCATCACTGCCAGCGTCATCACCATCACCATCATCAAGATCACCAGCAGCGGCAACATCGTCATCGTAACGTTGACCATCGGCATCATCCGTCGCATAGTTACCAGCAGCACCAACACCATCAACTGCATCATGTGCATCAGCATCGCCCGGATCATCGGTACAATCAACCACGACATCATCGCCGCCGTCATCTGCACCATAATCAGCATCATCATTCTCATCATCAACAGTATCCTCAGCCTTGGCATAGCACCATCACAATCGCCAGCATCGGCATCAGCATCATCAGCATCATCATCACCATCAGCATCATCATCACCATCATCATACACATCATCCTGGCACTCATCATCAGCAGCACCAAATCAACGTCACCATCCTCGTCGTAGTCAACGTCACCACTATTATAATTATCACCACAATCAACCACATCAGCATCATCATTACCATCAGCATCATCACCATCATCATAATCATCATCGTCATCATGATCACCATTATTATCATCGTCATGATTGACAGCACCACCGCCACCAACACCACCACAACCGTCAGCAGCATCATCAGCACCGTCGTCGCCGTCGTCCTCATCATCACAATCATCAGCATCATTAGCATGATCGACATTACTATAATCATCATCGGCAGCATCATCATCAACAGCATCATCATCAGCAGCATCATCAACATCATCTCCACCACCACCACCACTATCATCATCATCAGCATCACCAGCATCATACTCAGTAGCATCATCATGATCAGCATTACCACCATCTTTGACAGTATCATCATCATCGTCATCATTATCATCGCCTCCATCAGTATCTTCATCATGATCGTCATTGTCATCATGAGTCGCAACAACATTGGCAACGTCACCATGAACATCATCATGATCATCAGCGGCATCATCATCACAACCACCACCATCATCACAAGCATCAGCATCATTACCAGCATCGACACCATCATCATCATCATCATCATCATCATCATCATCATCATCGTTACCAGCATCAGCATCATCATCAGCATCGACACCATCATCATCATACTCATCATCATCATCATCATCATCATCATCATCATCATCATCATCATCATCGTCAGCATCATCAGTATGAGCATCACCATCATCATCATCAGCATCATCATTGGCAGCACCATCAACATCATCATCATCAATAGCATAATCAACATGACCAGCACCACCACCCCACCACCCCACCACCACCATCAGCATCAGCATCGTCATCACCGCCGTCATCATCATAATCATCACCACTACTATCAGCATCATCATCATCGGCATCATCAGCAACATCATCATCATCACCCTCCCCCCTCGCCTTCTCTCCCGCACGCCAGCGCAGAGCAAAGCGAGGCCACCTGCGGGGGCGCGCTCGGAGCCCTTCTCGAGGCACCCGAGGGCGGAGCCGCCGACGAGCAGGGAGCCGTTCCAGAACCAACAGAGGCAGCCACCTGACACCACGACCTCGGCCGTCCAAAGCACACTGTGAACCAGCGACATGGAGCCGTTCAGAGCGCTGGGCCCAAGAAATGAGGCGCTTCACGTCGGAGGTGCGCGTGCACACGGTGCTGCCACGCGTGAAACTCTGAAGGCACGAAGTGTACATCAACGTTGCTTCGTCTCTCGGCACTTCAGGGATGTGCGAAGCTGCCCGACAAACAAAGCGGCGCTCTCATGTGTTAACGTCCGCTGCTGCCCCCCAGTCAACGGGGCTTCTACCCGTAAAGCTGGAACAGATCTAGCGGCAGGGGGGTCGGCGGTGATTCGTCGTAGGCGTATTCGATGCCTATGGACAACCGTTGACACCGCCATCAGAAGAACCACCTGGAACAAATTCGGAAGACCCATCGGGACAGCCATCGGGAAAACCATCGGGACAACCATTGGGACAATCATCGGCGAAACCATCCGGACAACAATCAGGGCGACCAGCTGCACAACCATCGGGACAGCCATCGGGACCACCAGCAGGACGACTATCGGGACAACTTCAGAACCGCCGCCAGGTCAACCGGCGAAGCAACCGGGGAGCGACCGGGGGGCCGCGGGCCCGACATGGGGTGGGCGGCTCGTGTCTGCCAGGGCCTGGCCCCAGCCAGGCCAGGAACTCGCACAGCTTCGCCTGGCCTCGCCCGCACGCGCGTCACGCACGAAGCGACGCGGACTCCCTGCTGGGGCACCTCACGTTTCACTTCGGCCTCAGCCTCAATGCCCCGAACCTCCGATGCGCGCATCGCCCCGTCCTGCGCGAGATGTGCCTTTGCGAGGAGATGACTCCGCTCGGTCAACCAGTACAAGAGGATACGGGCCCTGCTGTCATTCCCGCTCCGCATCCTCCGCATCCAACCTGTCTTGCCCCTTCTCATCATCCCCCTCCCGCTCCCCAGGCTGCTCCTCTAGCTGCTCGTCCTACGACTACGAAAACGACGAGCGCGCGGATCGAAGCTGGCTAAGATCTCGGTGACGGAAGCAATCGCCGCGCCGTGATCGACCTGGACGCGCGCGGCTGACGGCACGGATACAGCAAGCTGGAGAAGGATGACACAGGCACAGCAGGACGATGCCCTGCCTCCTCATTGCCTTCCCCCCTCCCCTCCATCCTCCTCGTCCTCGTCCTCCGCTGCATCCGTCTCGTTCTGAGCCTCGCTCGTCGTCAACCTCCTCCTCAACAGACACTCTCCCACCACCACAACGTCCTCCTCCTCCTCGTAGTCGAAATGAAGCGGAGTGAGGATCCCAGATCCTCCCTCCATCGATTCCTTCCTTCTCTCGTTCTCTCTCTCTCTCTCTCTATCGCTCCATGTGTCCCTCCCTCCCTCCCTCTCCTCTCTCTCTCTCCATCTATCTGTTTGTCCACCTCTCTTTGCAACCTTATATAGTAAGCAAGAATCGATTTGTATATATATATATATATATAACATACACATGTGTGTATACATATATATATATATATATATATAACACTCCGGTGGCGTCACTCTCTTGCCAAGAGCTAACGCATCTCAACTCAGGAAACCAGGGATCGGGACTCGGCAGGTGAGGAGCAACGATGGCGCGATTGTCAGGACCGCGGTCAGGATCTCGGGAGAAAGGGCCGTCGTGACGGAGACTCTGGCCGGAACGTATGCACCGTCCTCCTGATTCTCCCCGTGTGCGCTGCGCGATCACCGAACTGAAACCCGCTGAGCAGGTGTCTCCTGCTCCACCCTTCAGTACTAGGCGTTGGCCAGGACGGACGCTCACAGGGGCGCCAAGGGAGGAGCGAAGCTTCTCTACCGCGTCGCTCGGCCTTCTCCTGGCCACCATGCGCTGCGCAGCCGACCTCGCGTCGGCCGCCTACGTGACGTACAAGATGCGCGCGGTCCAGGAGCTCCCAGCGTCAACGGCCGTGGCGGGCCAGGAGTGAACGGCCGAGTTGCCACCACCACTACCACAGGTAGGAGAGGGATGATGAGGAGGGAGGAAAAGGAGGAAGAGGAGGAGGAAGAGGACCTCCCCATCCTCCGTTCTCCCCTGTTCTGCATCCGGTGGTGGTGGTGGGGGGCTGGCCCATCAAGGAGTGCGACGCCAAGAGCAACGGACCCGGCGGCGAAGAGGCTCCGCGGCGAGGGCGCGAGCACCCGCGCCGGCACGCCGTGGGAGCCGCGGCGCCCTGCGCAGCCACGGGGCAGCACGCGAAGGGACCTGCAGCCGAGACACGGCAGAGAGCCCGACCGAGTCTAGGGGGCAAACAAACCTACCTCGCTTTTGACCACCCTCGCTTCCAAGAGATACCAACGGAGGCCAAACTACGGCCTGTACTGGTCAGGCCGCTTGACGAGGAGGCGCGTGGTATGACTTGGTTTTGCCTGGAAGCGAAAGCGGGGTAGGTAATTCACGCATTGAGAGTCGGAGGAATCCTTGCCATCGCCAGCGCTCCGCCGCCGGAGATCGGCCTCTCTGTCAAGCACTGCCGCCTCGAGATATGCCGGCGAAGCCGAGCGATGGGGAGGGCCTCGGCCCGCGGCTGCTCGGGCGCGGCAGCGCCGCAAAGTCTCCGGGAGTTCCCCGCGCGCGGGGCGCTGGTCCGCCATCACACTGGTTCCCCCTATCATCCCTCCTATCCATCTCCCACTCTTCCTCTCCTTCTTCCTCCATCTCTTCCATCTCTTCCTTCCCCTCCCTCTCCTCCTCCTCCTCCTCCTCCTCCTCCTCCTCCTCCTCCTCCTCCTCCTCCTCCTCCTCCTGTATCAAGACCTGAACCACCCAACTGGGTCGCAGGACGCGGCGATCGTGTCGCGGCGCACCGAGCTCGGTGGGGGGGGGCTGCTGGGAACAGCGCCGCGGGGGCCCACTGGAGAGAGAGAGAGGGAGACAAGCAAAAGATCTGCGGTCGTGAACGCCGTGCGATCTGGACGAACTCCGAGCGACTCATCTCCCCTGGCGGAACGAGGTCTGATATCTCGGGATATGGCTGATCAAGCGATGAGGGGTGAGAGAAGTGTCCAGTCTTGCAGTCGGCCTGAGTTGCCAGGCATCCGATAGTATTGCTGCCTCGACAAGGCAGCGGCAAATGGATGGGGAACGGGTCGAGCCGTGGTCGTGGTCGTTGGAGCGGGAGGGACCCACTCGCTGGTGAAGCCTTGCAGGAAAACCAGTGCTTGTTTGAAAAGCAAGCGGGCCTCCCGCGCCTTTTCGGCGGCCCGTGTTGGGGATGCGTTTGACGTGAGGCCCCGCCTTCTTTTTCCCTTCCTCTGTTAATTCTCAAGCTGTGCGCGGGGATGCGCGTCCCGAGGGTGCAGCCCTGGCCAGTACTTCGCCCGAAAGGGGGCGAGCTGCAGCTCTGCCAGTCCAGAATTTAGCGCTGGGCTCGAGGTTTCCAGTCCCCAGGATCCTGCGTCAAGAAGCCAGTCCCGCTGCCTTACTTGGATTCCACGGGCTCGTCTCGTCTCGTCGCCTTCTCGTCCTCCTCCTCCTCCTCCTCCTCCTCCTCCTCCTCCTCCTCCTCCTCCTCCTCCTCCTTCTGCTCCCCATTCGTTTCTTCTCTTCCTCTTGCTCCGCACATCCTCACCCATACTCCAGAATCATCCCCTCCCTCTCTTGAGATACCTCTCTCATTCCTCACATTCACGCCATCCCTCCTCCCTGTTCCCTCCTCCCTCCGTTCCCCTCGGTCACTCCTCCCCCCGCACTGCTCTCCTCTTCGCTCTCCCTCCTTCCCTCCTCCTGAGCACACCCCCCGGACCACTAAATGGTCGCTGATGAGCCGCATGCAGACAATCAGCGAAGGCCCCACCAAGACCCGCGCCACCATCGTGGAGATGGCGTCGAAGTACTTGAGGAGCCTCGACTGGATGAACACTGTAACTGGGAGCCAGTCTTCTCAGCGACCCCGCTGCTGAACAGGAGGAGAGGAAGGCAAGAATAGGACAAGAACCTGGCGAGGGACTTCGAAGGGTAAGGATCGAGATGCCCCCTGCCCTCAGACGGGTGGAAGAAGAGTGGAGGACAGCCCTCTTGCGGGAAATACTAAGCCACGCAGATTCTCCACGGGGAGCCAACGTATGAGGAGCCTTGCCTGCCTCCTGCTCCTCCTCCTCCTCCTCCTCCTCCTCCTCCTCCTCCTCCTCCTCCTCCTCCTCATGTTCATCATCATCATAATCAGCATCACCATCACCATCACTATCAACATCACCATCAGCATCATCAGCATCATCATCATCATCATTTATCGGGGTTTAAGTCTGCTTCTACCTTGAGCACACGTTTCTCTCCCCGGAAACGAACAGAAATAATCGCAGGAAATAATTCAGATAATTAATCGTCGATATATATATATATATATATATATACGGATGATAATTACATGGTGGTAAAATATAATGAGGATATCAATGAAGCTAGTATTAATAATAATGATGATATTAGTAATACAGAAATGACAAATATATAATTATGATGGTTTTTAATACATATGTGATGATATTAATGAGTTGTGGTAACAATTATAGCGCTGTATATTATCACAATAATTCGCATCATAGTTCCAGTGTTCAGATATATGGTTACATATACATGCAATACATGAGATATGCCCCCATACGTCTCCCAGAAAACCCGAAAACCGTCAGAACCATCGCCGAGCATGCGCTGATTCACCGAGGCGGCCGCTCAGTTCCCCATCGATCGCCGATCGATGGGGAACTGAGCCGCTCGAATTCTGCGAACGATCTACCCGCGCAACGTCTTGAAACCTCTGGGGGGGCTGGGCCGACGCGCGCGCGCAGAGGGCTGCGCCAATCAGCCTGGGGATACATCCCGACCCCCTATCCTCCCCCTACACCCCCAATCATACTTGAACCCCCAGCCTGATGGGTTCAACCCACTGCGCGCGAGCGTCGGCCCAGATTTGCGATCCTCCCTTTGGCCTTGGCCTCCCTCTTTGCCTCCTGCACTGCCTTTCTCATCTGCCGACGTTGCCCCCCCCCCTCCCGCGCGGACCGCGCGGGCGCGCCTCGGCCTGAGAGAGGACGCCGAGGCTCCAGCCCGTCTGCCGACCCCGACTGCCGCTACCGCGACGACGACGATGTCACGCTCCACGGGCCCATGCATCCTTGCTCATTCGGCCCGCTCTGGGCCAGTTTTGACGCCGATCCTGTGGCTATTGGAAGTCCAGCAAGGACGCATGGGCCCGTGGAGCGTGACATCGTCGTCGTCGCCGCTGCCGCCGCCGCCGCGCGTCGCCATCGCCGCCGCTGGCCGCCGCCGTCGTCGTCGCCCTCGTCGTCGCCGACCTCGCCCTCGTCGTCGTCGTCGTCCTCGTCGTCGTCGTTGTCGTCGTCGACCGCCCCGGGGGGCCCCCCCCCTCCTCTCTCCCTTCGGCGGAGGGGGGCTCGGCGAGATCGACCTCTTGGCCCACGCCCATTTTTCAATCCTCCAGCTCGCACGCCTCGCCCGTGTCCAGGGGCGCGCTGGTCCACCCTGGGCGCGCTCCCCTGCGCGGCTGGGCGCGCTCCCCCGCGCGGCCCACCGAAAAGTGGAGTGCCCGGGCACCTCCTCCTCCTCCTCCTCCTCCTCCTCCTCCTCCTCCTCCTCCTCCTCCTCCTCCTCCTCCTCCCCCTCTTCCTCCCCTCACTCCTCCTCCTCCTCCTCCTCCTCCTCCTCCTCCTCCTCCTCCTCCTCCTCCTCCTCCTCCTCCCTCTCCTCCTCCTCCTCCTCCTCCTCCTCATTCCCCCCCCTCCCCCATGGGGATCCGAGAGCCTCGGGAGGGCTCCAAGACGACGAGGGAGTCAAGAGAGCTAGGAGGCCCTCTACAATCGCACCACTGTTTGTGTCATCATGTCAGCCCGAGTGGAGGCCCCAGGACGCCCTTCCTCCCCTGCCTCCTCCTCCACCTCCTCCTCACCTGCCTCGCCCTCCCCTCCTCCTCCTCCTCCTCCTCCTCCTCCTCCTCCTCCTCCTCCTCCTCCTCCTCCTCCTCCCCCTCGTCCTCCTCCTCCTGCCCCTCCCCCATCCTCACCGACCTCCCGCCCCTCCCCTCCCGTTCCCCCCCGCTCATCCATCCAGTTCTCCAGACGTCCCGGGCACCCCCAACCCTACTCGCTGGCCCCCTCGGGCTCAGGCCCCCTCAGCCTCAGGCGGCTGCCTTGGCCTTGACGCCCCTCTGCTGCCCGCCGGGAGCGGGCCTCTTGGCGGGCAACTTGGGGGTCGCCGCCGCCCCTCCCTCCGCAGGCTTGACCTCCACCCCCGGGATCTCGAACTTGTCGTTGTCGACCTGCAGGGTGAGGGCGAGATTCCCGAGCAAGGTCTCGCCCATCAGATCCGTCATGTCCTTCTTCTCCTTGATGTGCTCCTGGCGGGGCGAGAGGGGCAGCGGGGGGGCCGGCGATGGGCGACGGGGGCGTGGAGGGGGAGGAGCAGCAGCAGGAGGGGCCAGGAAAGAGCGAGGAGCAAGAAAAAACAAAGAGCAGGGGGAGGGGTCAGGAGGGGGGCAGGAAGCGAGGTCAGGAGCGGTAGCAGGGAGACGGCAGGAGGAGGGGTCTGGAGGAACGAGGAGCGAGAAGGGAGGATGAGGAGGAGGAGGAGGAGGAGGAGGAGGAGGAGGAGGAGGAGGAGGAGGGAGGCGGAGGAGGAGGAGGAGGAGGAGGAGGAGGAGGAGGAGGAGGGGGGGAGGAGGAGGAGCTGCAGCAGCAGCAGGGACAGGCGGAGCCACGTGGAGCGGGGACACATCAGAGTGAGGGGCCCGAACGGTCACCTCCTCCCCCTCCCTCTCCTCCCCCCGCCTCCCTCCTCCCTCTGGGGCCCTCCAAGGGCTTTCGGGCCCCTCCAAAACGGGCGAGTGGCGAGGCCGATGGGCCGCGGGCGCGGGGCGAGGCGGGCGGGTCGCAAGTGGGTCGCAGGCGCCGCGCCCTCCATCTTATCCGCAACTTCTCTGCTGTTCCTTATCTTTCCCAACTTCTCTGCTGTTCCTTATCCTTATCCTGCAGCTTCTCTCCTTGCTCGTGCTGCCTACTGCTGCTCCTCCTCCTCCATCGACCCCTGCTCTCAGACTGCAAGATGTGCGGATGAGCCGCGCGCCACTCCCAACGCAACCGAGGCGGGCGACGCACGCCCGTGAGCGCTCAGCTCCCTCTGACTTCTAACCACCAATCCTCCGCTCACAGGCCGTCCATCAGCGACCCCACCTGGCTCATGTCGAACTCCTCTTGCTCCTCGGCATCGCAGTCGGAACCGCAGCCGGGGCACGGCAACTCCACCGCGGAGAGGATGGCTATCTTCAGGGCGAGCTCGACCTGGGCCACGAACATGTTGCCGGCCAGGTCAGCGTAGAGGTTGTCGGGCACGCACTTATTGATCTTGTCCATGGCGTCATCGCCGATGATCTCCGTCGGGAAGCCCGACAAGCGCAGCATCTCCAGGCCCGTGATCAGGCGCGGCATAGGGGGGGCCTCGTTCAAGCCCTCGACCCCGCCACCGACGAGCCATAGCCGGCTGCCTGGCAAGAGCGTGGGGACCAGCCCCTCGGGGGTGACGGAGCCCCTGCCGATGGTCTGGCCGACGTCTACGCACCCGATGTTCCCATCCTTGCTCTGGTAGCGCAGCATCTCGTAACCGAGGCACTGCGCCTCGCGGTCCGACAGGGCGGCGAACCACGGCGAAGCTGCCTGCTCCTTGGGCGGGTAGATGCTTGAGAATGGCTTGCCCAACTTCTCCATCGCAGTCGCGTGTAACTTCTTCCAGCCAGTCCCCTGGCTCTTGGCGTTGTTGCTGGTCGGCTCGTGCTTGGCTGCCAAGCGCCTGGCCAACTCGTCCCGGAGGTACGGGTCGTCATCGGGGAGCAAGAACTCCCCCACCTGTGCCACGTCGGTCTGCATGGTGCGCATCACGCGGAAGACCTGCAACCCGAGCTCCTCCAACTCCTCCTCTGTCTTACCGAAGGCCTCAGCGTGCAATGCGACGCCGTAGAAACGCTCTCGCGTCTGTGGGACGCCCCAGTTGCGGGCGTCGATAATGTCGTAAACAAAAGCGTAACCAGCCTGCCGCAGGGAATCTGCGAGCCACGTCACGTTATCCGAATCGCTCGTGATCAGCTCCTTCACGTTCTCGATCACGAAGATCATGGGGGCGTGCGCCTCCAAGTAGTCGAGCATGCCCTTGCAGGTCACGCCCGTGAAACCTTCCATGGCCTGCATCCAGTCGCTCCGGGTGCTGTGAACCACGTTTGCCTTGCTGAACTTCTTGCACGAGAAGCCGCACGAGCCCATGACGGCGCCGACCACGCGGCACAGGTCCTCGTGAACGGTGCACTTCGCCACGCAGCCCGAGAGTTTGGTGATGCATTCGAACACGCATGCGTCTGGATGCCCAGCATAGCCCTCGTGGACAACGTGCTGGATGAACTGCTGCTTGTGGGGGACGTTGTCGCACGAGAACTGCTGCTTCACCTGCCCGACGCCGAGGACCTCCGTGAGAATTGAGGCGTTGACCAAGGGTATGTCCGTGCCGCTGCACATGCTCACCAATGTGATCGGCTTGCCATAGTATTGCAGGTTGATGCATACACGCTTGAACTGGTCCTCGGTCAGCTTGCTCAGGAATACCTTGCACTGGCGCTTCAATATGCTGTCACATGCATCTGGTGCAAGACACGACTTTAGCACTACGCGTGCCTTGAAGCCCTCCTCCCGGCGAGCTCTCGTCGACGTACAAGGCGCGGGCGGGCTCGCCGCCCTCTTGTTGCCGGCAGGGGAACTGAAACTCATCGGATGCCAGCGCTGGCGGCGCTTGCAACTCGCCACGGTTGAAGGCACTTGCAACTAGCCACCTTGCAAACGATGAAGGCTTGAGCCGAACAAGGCCACGGAGAAAGAAGAGGCGGACGAGGGGGCGGTGAACCAGGGGGAGGCGGCCAAAGGTGGAGCAGAAAGGGACGGGAGAAAGGCGGGGGGTGGAGCGTTCCCCTCCTGGGCTCGTTCTCAGCGGCCGCATCCCCAGGAAAGACGCCTGATGGCAACACCCATTCAGCTTCGGGATTCTGCTTCGCTGGTTCAACTTGTAAGAGCCCTGGCAACGTGGTTCCTTTCGCTGGGATGTGATATTTTCCCCGCGCATGCGTCGCGCGGCCGGCCAGGGGCGACCATCTGATCAAGAGCGCTGCCCGCGCTCCTCCCGGGGTTCGAGTCGAGCTCGCTGGCGCCCAGAACGATCCAGCCTATTCGGACGCGCGCGCACTTTGACATCCCCGAGCAGGAATACAGCGCGCGCGCCTCTGGATGGGCGGAGGCGCCTTGGGCGCCCGCGATGGGCAAAGCCATAAAAAAAAACCCAGCGGCGGGCCGCCGGGCGGCGGGCTGCTGGGCTCAGGCCCCAGGCGGGCCGCCGCGTCCAGATTTGCTGAACAATTTCTGCACCTGCTCCTGGGATGGCACACGTGAGAACACCCCGCCCCTCTCAGATACGGCCTGGCCGCGTTTCGAGTGAAATCCGCCCGCGGCGACGAGGAGGACGCCCCTCGCGATTGCAGCGGTGCCCTTTTCGTCCACTGAGCTCATTGGTAAACATCTTGCCAGCCACCTTCTGCATGGCGAAGTAATGTTTCGCGGCGAGCCTGCAAACCCGTTTCATGCTGGTGGTCATCCTCTTCGTCTTGGCGTTGGCCAACTTCAGGTTCTTCCGCAAGACTGCGTTCCGAGCGGTGAGGGACGGGACCTTTGACTTGCCAGCTGGCATGGCGACGAGAATGCGCTGAAGCCGTACCTGTCTGGACCTCGAGCCAAGAAGAGCTACCGGCTATCGTTATCAAGATGATGAGATGACAGCCCCGCCGTGCGGTGGCGGTGGTCTGGTGGTCTGGTGGCATGAGGTCTCGCGGTGTGCTGGTCTGGTGGTATGGTCAGTGATGTGCTTCGAGGTGTGGTGGTCCAGCGGTCTAGTTTGCTATGCCTCCTCCCCTCCTGCCCTCCGTCGTAGATCAGGAGGGGCACTCGCGCCCCGAGCCCCGAGGCGCTCGAGTCGGCCCCGGGAAGACGACAGATCGGACAAGGAAAACCAAAGGGAGGTCCTGAATGAGTGACTCTCAGCAGACTTCCAAAAAATCCCTGAACCCCTGGCAGGGCACCGCGAAAGATCCAAGAGGACCCCCAGAGAGCTCTACTACCACTGACGCCGAGAGCTGAGGATGGAGATTTTGGCCTGGATATCGGCGAAGAGCGCCTTGGAGATTTTGGCCTGGATCTCGGCGAAGAGCGCCATGGAGATTTTGGCCTGGATCTCGGTGAAGAGCGCCATGGAGATTTTTGCCTGGATCTCGCCGAAGAGTTCCTAGGAGATTTTGGCCTGGATCTCGTCGAAGAGCTTCCTGGAGATTTTGGCCTGGATCTCGCCGAAGAGCTTCCTGGAGATTTTGGCCTGGATCACGCCAAAGAGCTTCCTGGATAGTTTAGCCTGGATCTCGTCGAAGAGCTTCCTGGAGATTTTGGCCTGGATCACGCCGAAGAGCTTTCTGGAAATTTTGGCCTGGATCTCGTCGAAGAGCTTCCAAGAGATTTTGGCCTGGATCTCGCCGAAGAGCTTCCTGGAGATTTTGGCCTGGATCTCGCCAAAGAGCTTCCTGGATATTTTAGCCTGGATCTCGTCGGAGAGCTTCCTGGAGATTTTGGCCTGGATCTCGCCGAAGAGCTTCCTGGAGATTTTGGTCTGGATCACGCCGAAGAGCGCCATGGAGATTTTGGCCTGGATCTCGCCGAAGAGTTCCTTGGAGATTTTGGCCTGGATCTCGTCGAAGAGCTTCCTGGAGATTTTGGCCTGGATCTCGCCGAAGAGCTTCCTGGGGATTTTGGCCTGGATCTCGCCAAAGAGCTTCCTGGATATTTTAGCCTGGATCTTTGAAGAGCTTCCTGGAGATTTTGGCCTGGATCACGCCGAAGAGCTTCCTGGAATTTTTGGCCTGGATCTCGCCGAAGAGCTTCCTGGATATTGTGGCCTGGATCTCGTCGAAGAGCCCGTGCCACATCTCAAGAGGCCCCCAAGGCCCCCCCCCCAGACCTCCCCCAGGAGCCTTTTGAAGATGTGGCACGGCCGTGCCACATCCCAGAAGGCTCCCAAAACCGCCCCAGGATGCGTCAAGATGATCGCGGCGATGAGCTGCCCCCGAGGGCCCCCCTGGAGGGCCCCCAGAGCCCTTGGCCCCCCCCCCCCCCCCCCCCCCCCCCCCCCAAACAAAAAACACTCACGCGCTCACCCCAATATCCACTTCGAATCGCTGGCGCCCCCCGAAACAAAGCAAGCGGCAGCCGGGCGTCCGCGTAGATCTTCAGCAGCTCGCCCCGGGCGAGGGAGCCGCTGACCTTGTGGCGGACGTTGGGGATGGCAATGATCTTCATCACGGCGTACATGGTGGCCTGCATTCGTCCTGGCCGGGGGGCAGGGCCGAGATGGCGGAGGGGGCGGGCGACGTGGAGAAGGGTCCCAGGCGACGGAATCGAGGAGGAGGAGGACGAGGGCGCGGGAGGCATGGAAGAGGGGGCGGGAACGAGATGGAGGGTGAAGTCGAGCACATGAAGGAGGTGGAGGAAGACAACGATGAGGTGGAAGCCAGCGACGGCGACGACGACGACGAGGACGGCGGATGCGACGACAGACGAGGGCGAGCGACAGCGACAATAAGGAGGACGACGACGACGCCACGACCACGACGATAACGACGACAACGACGATAGAGACAGCAAGGTGCTCACACGGCACTCCTTGCTCAGCCGTTTCGCGAAGGCTGGCCAAGGTGTCCGCGGGGGCAGTGGCGGCCAGGGCGTCGAGGCGCGTCTTCGCCTCCGCGGAGGGGCGCGGGAGGGTGAGGAACAAGTGGGATGGGCGGGGGGAAAGGCTAGGAGGGGCATGAGGCATGAGAGAGGGCGCAAAGGAGCAGGGAGGAGGATGCGGTGGGGGGGGAAGCGCACAAGAGCAGGAGGGGGGACTAGCGAGGCCCCCGAGACACCCAGGTCCTCCCCCCCTCATGCCGCATCCGCCCCCTCCCCCTCGTCCCACATCCGCCTCCCCCTGCCTCCCCCCACATTCACCTTCCCCCCCCTTCCTCCCCCGTGCAGGGCCTTCGACACAGCAGTTTTGAGGCTGTCGGCATGCTTCTTCCTGTCCATCATCTTGAAGAACTGAGTCTCCCTCGCTGGGAGCTTGCTGTGATCGAAAAGCAAAGACTTAATCTTCGCAGTGAGTCCCTCGACCTCTGCCTTCGCCTGCTGGTTGACCTGGACGCCCATCTTCTCCAGCGTCGCTCGGACGCCCTTCAGCTTGCCCATGGCGGCGTCGGCGCACTCCGGCACGAGCGAGCGGAGCGCCTCGGCCAAGCCCTCGAGATCGTTCGTTGCTAGTTTGAGCTCGTCCAAAGCCGTCAGGCTGTCGCCATCGCCACCCGCGAGCAGCTTGACAGCGTCGTCGCTCTTCAGAGCCTTGATGAGCATGCCGGCCTTCGCCAAGTTCGCCTGGTCGGCGTTCGCCGTGTCCCCAAACTGGACGTACTGCAGCGCCTGATGAATTCCAGTCTCCACCGCGCGAATGGCCAAGGGGACGCCCTCGGCGGTCAGCCCGTCCTCCTTGCCAACCACGAGCTTATTGACCACGCTCTCCAGCACCTGCTTCACACCATTCATCTTCGCGGTGTACTCGGTGACCCCGTACCCCTTGACGCAGTACTCCTGCTTGAACTTCTGGACCGCGTCGGCGAGTTCAGCCGATATAATATCCTGGGCAGCGGCCATGTGGCGGCTCAACACGACGTAGTCCTGCATGATGACGGCCATGTTCTTCTGCCCCCACTTCGGAGCAATGTTGCTGATTAGCTGGCACGCGTCAGACAATGCCCGGACCTTCTTGAGGATGTCGACGTTCTTCGCGTTGAAACGCTCGAGGGTGGGCAGGATGGCGCTAAACGCCTCGAGCTTCGACCTCAGCTTGTCGGCGCTGCTGCACAACACGGCCGCGCGGGCCGCGCGCTGACCCACCACCTCATCATCATCACTACGGGGTAGCAGAATCTCGCAAGCCTGCCCCAAGCAAGCACTTGTCTGCTCGACCGTGGCCGCAGTGAACGCCAGGTAGGCGGCCTTCGAGGGCTCGAGCAGCGATGCCTCGGCTTCTTCCTCAAGACCAGCCCCCTTTATGATCTCGCATGCCTTGACCGCCGTCGCTGTCGCAGCGGTGATTTCGTTCGAAGTGGCTGGTCGGCCTGGCATCATCCTTTCAAACTGTGCCGCGAGGGGTTTGATGGCGTCCCGGGTGAGCTTCGCGACACCGCCGTCGGCGCAGTCGCCCTCGACGCACTCCGAGATCATCGGCCAGCTCTCGCAGTCCGCCAGGACGCGCAAGAGGGTGGTGTTGGCGGCATCCTTCTGGGCGGCAACGATCTTCCCCATGGCCTCTGCGCGAAGTTTGGCAGCGCCCCCCCCACGGAACAGCTGGGCCACGACCGCCACGTCCGACGCGTCGGCTGAGCACAGTGCGCCCGACACGGACACCTTCTGACAGTTGTCGCCAAGACTGGACAGATCCTCCCTCAACGCCACGCCTTGCTCCAGCGCGCCCAGCTGGCGCACGAACCACGTCTCGATGACCTGGAGGCGGTCCCCCAACGTCCCTCCCCCCCCTCGGCCCTCCTTCGGGGACGGGTTCATGCCCACCCAAAACAACTACAACAGGGACTCAATATGGCCTCAGGAGGGCTCCAAGATGGCCCCAAGACGGCTCCAAGACGGCTCGAGGAGGGCCCCAAGAGGGCCAAAATTTATGAGCCCTAGGGGCCTCCAAGAAGGACCTAGAAGGCACCAAGGGGGCTCCGAGAGGGCACAGTGGCTGAACAAATGTTCAATCACTTTGCCTCTTGGGGCCTCCAGGATCTTCCACTCTTGGGGCGCCCTCGGGCCCCTCTTGGGGCCCTCTTGGAGCCAGCCCGATAAGATAAGTTGCCCACGAGCGCGACCTCGCGATTGAACTCGATGAGGTAATCCTGGGCGGCCTTGCACCCCGTCTTCTGGAAGATGCCGCCCTGGGGGCTCATAGCCGCGATGGCCGCGTCAATCTGTCCGTGGTGAAGCAAATATCCAACGCGTGCACGGGCGTAGTGAACGACGAGGGCGGGCGGCATGAAGTCGAAGCCAAGGTGGGTCTCCACGCGGGCGAACCACTCCTCGATCTTGTGACCGTCGGGCTGCTTCGCCGCCATCTCCGCCATGAAGAACTGGAAGGTCTCGACTGCGAGCTTGCACTTGGAGATGTCCTGCATGGCGCCGTCTGGCTTGGAGGCGCGCCTCCTGGCGTTCTGGTCGATCTTTTCGGCCTTCTTTGCAATCTCCGCCGCTTGCTTCCCGAGCGTGGAGCATGCGGTGATGAACTGCGTCCGAGCAGCTGTCCCAGCGTCAGTTGCGGTCGGCCACTCTGCCTTCTCCGCGCCCTCGAAGACCAACTTGTCAAAGCTGGCCTCGACGTCCGCGAAACCGAGGCTGGCCAAGAACTCGGCTTTGGAGCCAGCCGCTTTTGGTGGGCGACCAGGCCTGCGCTTCAGCGCCGGCGCGCCCTCGGGCTCCGGGCTCGGCGCAGGCTCGGCCGTCCCGCGCTTCAGAGCCCGGCCGCGGGCCGGCGTGCTCGCCTCGCCAGCGCCGCCATCGGGGGCTGCCTCAAATGGATCGCCTGCCTCGCTCGCCGGGGCCGTCCTCGCCGGAGGCGGCTGCGAAGCAGCGCGGCCGCGCGACGGCGCCGCCGTCGCTGACGCCGCCCGCGCAGAGGGCTTCGAGCCACTGGGCCGCGCGCCGCCCCTGGCGGCTGGGGCCGCGGCGCCGCCCCTGCCAGCTGGGGCCGAGGAGCCGCCGCGCGCCCTCCCGGCGCGCGCCGCCGCCGCCCGGCAATCAGAGTCGATGCCGCCGTCGGCGTCGGCGTCGACAAGGTTGATGGACTTGTCTGAATCGCTATCCTCCGCCTCCACCTCCTGCTCGGGCTCGGCCATCTTGCGAGCTTCGTCCTGGGGGTGTCCAAGACAGTCCAGCGGCGACACACTGATGGGACATAGCAGGGTCAAGTTCGGGGCTCTCCTGCGGCCTCCCGGGGGCATGGTGGGGCACCCTCGGAGCGGCGCGCCAAGGTTCTATCGCCGAAGAGCCCCCCCCCAGGGGGGATCAAGCAAAACACTCCGCAGATGCTACATGGGGCGTCGTCGGACTCCAAGACTACCCCGACACTCCGATGGATGCTACACGTACATATACGCTTTGTTGCAAGAGCCGTCGAGGCCGCCAAAGGCCCGACGGGGTGTCCCAAGGCCCCCCCAATCCCCCACGGTCCCGCGAGAGCCCTCTAAAGCTTTCGCTGGAGGATGAATCACGCTTGCATCAGATGGGGCCCTGCGTGGAACCTATCGGGCGCCCTCGGGAGCCCTGCCCAAACGTTTTTCTTAGAGCCCCCCTACACTACGGCCATCGCGGGCCAACGGCGACAAGGTCCAAGCCAGGGGAGCCCCCATACTCTGAACATGTGTCCTGCCTCTTCTTCAACTCATTCTGCGTGTACCCCTCGCCGAGCTTGGCGATGCGCCTCATGCCGTCCTTGAACTTCGCCTGGTGCTGGTTCTCACGGACGGTCGCCTGGCCCGAGTCCACTAGAGTCGTCATGGTGGACCCCTGGGCGTAGGACACATCGAGGTCCAGCTCGCCGTCGGGGAGCTTGGACACCGTGACATAGTCGTCCCACTTGCCAGTGATGGGATGCTTCTGGCGCCTGCACACTTGGGGGCCCCCATGACAAAGGGGGGCGGCCGAACTTCCCCGCGTCCGCCTGGGCAAGGCGCCGGCCGCCTCCCACCCTGCGCCGGGCGGAGGCGATCGGCACCCCCCAGGACGGGCTCAGAGCTGTCCGACCCCTTGGACCGCCGAGATGAGCGGCCACAGTCGTCGCATCGAAGGCTCACGTTGGACATAACCGTGCGGCGCGCACTACCCCAATTAATTACTATGGCAAGTGGTGGTAGTTATGTGATATATGCCGCAATAATTCGTACATGTTGAATATTATATTAGTGAATATTGCAATTATTGAAACACTTATCTGTAACCTTACAATAACCTTGAAATAACTATAAATAACCTTGAAATAACTATAAATAACCTTGAAATAACTATAAATAACCTTGAAATAACTATACATAGACTTGAAATAACCATAAATAATATGGAACCATATATTAAATCAATAATTCATTATATCGGCCTATAAAACGATATGAATTTAAATTTCTGACTACATATGGCCGAACAGTGCGCGCCGCAACGGTTGTTCCATTTTCGCCGTTGCCATCGGACAAACAATCATCTGGCAAAGCTACGAACACACATATGTGGACTCCTCTGCCTCCGACTGCGGCCCCTCCTGCGGTGCCCCCCTTGCCCCCCACTCGGGCGCGTAGTGGTCAAGCCGTCCTGCTGGATGGTGCGCTTGAACACCTCCTCGTACCTCGCGGGCGTCATGAGCTTCTGGGGGCACTTGACCTTCGCCTCCTGCGTCTCGCACTCCGTGATGGCGCGGATGCGCTCGTCCTGGGGCGGGAGGCATCCGACGTTTACCCAGTGGGCCGCCCCCCCCCCCCCTCCCAAGACCCCCCCACTCCACGCCACCCCTCCCCATGCAGGCCCTTGCCACGAATGTGCCCCCCCCCCAAGGCAACTCGAAACATAGACCCCGCCACATCATATGCAGGCGCCTGTCGGCGCAGTCGCGCGCCGAGCGACCCCTCAGAGATCCCCGGCATGAGTCCATGAGGACCCCCAGAGTGGGTGCAAACGAACATCTACGCAACTCCACCCGATCTACGACAGCTCAAGCGGGCCGCGACGCAAGCCCAACAGAGCCCGCATGTCCATCCAAACGCGCCTCCCAACGTAGGCCCAAGAGGGCCCCTATGCATGGCGAATGAGCTCCATGCGCAAACCCGAACTCCCACAAACCCGCCCACCCATAGCGGGTGCGACATTTCAGATCAAGGTCGGTTCAGTGCACGCCGTCCTTGAGGATCCTGCACACGCTCTTAGTGGGGCGGCCCCCGAGCAGATTGATCTTCCCCTCGTTGACGAGACGCACGGTGACGACCCTCGCCGCCTTGAACTCCTTGAGGACCTTCGGGCCCTTGATGCGGTCCTCGAGAGCAGCCTTGAAAGCAGGAATGCCCCCGCACTCCTTGTCGAAGCCGCCCACCTTGATGGTCACGAAGCACAATTTGCAGCAATCTCCCATGTGGTCGCCATTCCTGTGGTAGCGCAACCATACGATGACTGCATCATCGGCGAACGGCTCGACGGTGATCTCGTTGGCCGCCAGCACATCCTGCATGCACAAGCCGCACGCCTGAACGCTCCCAGCTGCCCACTCTATCGCTCCCCCACCGCCCGACCGCCCGGGCGGCGAGGCATGCAGAGACAGACGGACAAAGGGGGATATATGATGTGCGACAGCTCTCATAGCAGGAAAGGGGGGCAGGGAACGATTCAATTGCAAATGCGCGGCAACGACCGTACCTGACCACGTGTCAGGAAGCGAGGGGCGATGGAGTCTCTCTCTCTCTCTCTCTCTCTCTCTCGACCCCTCCCTCCTTCCCTCGTTCCTCCCTCCCTCTCTCCTTCCGTCTCTCTCTATCTCTCTCTCTCTCTCTCTCTCTCTCTCTCTCTTTCTCTCTCTCTCTCTCTCTCTCTCTCTCTCTCTCTCTCTCTCTCTCTTTTTTTTTTTCTCTCTCTCTCTCTCTCTCTCTCTCTCTCTCTCTCTCTCTCTCTCTCTCTCTCTCTCTCGCTCGCTTTGCACGTGCGCAGGCCGCCTTCACCATGTTGCCGAGGTCGCCCTGGCCCCTGGCTGAGCGCACGGAGCTGTTCTCGTCATGCGGAGAGACATTGGTGGCGCCGTCGTCCCCTCCGACGGCCTCCTCCATATCCTTCTCCACCCCCACGACTGAGAACGGCATCGCTGCAGCGACGGTCGGAAGGGCAAGCACGGTGCGATGGGGTTACCAGGGCTCAGCCGCAGCGTTGGCCCGCGGGAGTGTCTCCAGCCAAACGTTCTAAGTATTGTGTGATGATGTCAAGAGGCATGTCCAGAACATGCGGCATGGCAACTTTCCGAGCGCCCAAGAGGCGGCCCTCGTGGGGGCCCTCGGAGCCGTCTTGAGCCCTCCTGGAAGTCTTTTGGAGCCGTCATAGGGGCCATCTCGGGCCCTCCCTAGGGCCCTCGGCCCCAACCTCTTGGAGCCTTCTGGGGGGCCTTCCTGGGCATTTCAAAATCCTCAGAGGGCTACAGTAGGGCCCCTAGAGAGGCCCAAGAGAGGCCCAAGGGCGCCCCAAGAGTGGAGGCTTCGGGATACCCCAGGAAGCAAAATGAACGAACATGCGAACATGCGTTCAGCCACTGTGCCCACTTGGAGCCTTCTTGAGTCCCTCTTGGAGCTCCCTACGGCTCAGAACACTTTGCCCTCTTGGGGCCCTCTTCGAGCCGTCTTGGAGCCGTCTGGTGGCTATATTATAGTGGAGCCCTCCTTGGGCGTTCTTGGACCCCTCTTGCAGCCATGTTGGGCTGCCCTGTTGGGGCCCTTTCGGGGCCCCCTCAGGCTCGCTCGCGCGAGCCTGAGGTTTGCCGCGCCTCCCTGGGATGCCCCCTGGACCTCCTTCTGGGGCCTCGGGGTGAAGCCCAACTTTTTCCAAGCCGAATGCAACTGTGACGACGCTGAGCGCCCTTGCAAATCAAGTAATTGTCTGACAGCTTCGTCGGCGGCCCACTCAAGACGCGAGGCCAACTTCCTGAAAATGCCTCGGCGCATCCTGCGCTGACGCCCGGCACGCGGCCGACCTCCCCGCAACAGGAGCAGGGGGGGAGGAGGAGGAAAAGGAGGAGGATGAGGATGGGGGAACAGGAGGGCGAGGAGGAGGGCTGGTAGGGGGACATGTTGCTCACTGTGAACGAGCCAGGGCGGTGGCCGGCCACTACTCCCATGGGTCGGATTCGTAAGTCCAAGACCCGTCTGGCGCGGTCTTCTCAGCATCGAAAAAATGATGCGCACCGTCTACCTTCGACATATCATTCCTGCCATCTCTTCGAGCATTAGCGTCTCTTAAAATTAATTCCTTCATGCGGTAATGGGATTCCTTGGACGGTAGATTTTCCCCCGCCTTCAGGAAATACCACAGGGCGCCCGCGGGGCGATGCTCCCTGCAATTGAGCGTCCACGAGCACGCATTGTGCCCTGCTATCTTGCACACTGCTCGCATGTCCATGTGGTCCTTGCCTGCAGTCTGGGACAGCCGCAAGAGACCGAGCTGACCGCACGGTAGCTTATCCCAACTGCGAGGCGGGGCCTTCGGGGCGGCTGGCGGCGCATCGGCTTCGATCCCGAGCGCCGCGCGCAAAACACCTAAATTTGCTTCTCCGGGCTCCCCTTTGACGCACGCAGGGAAAGCCCCCAAGTGCTCGATCCGACTCGGGGTGTTGCAGCCATTCCAATACCACTTAAACAAATCGTCTAAAGACGGTACTGTGCGAGCCGGGACGGTGCGTCTGCAACCGTGCCTCGAGCACGTCATAGTGACATAGGCAGGGCGCCCCTCCTGACATTGCACGCATATTTGGCCAATCTGTGCTTCGGGCAACTCGTTTCCATTAAAAACGTTGCCTGCTGCATCAACTCTGATACCCCGCCGCGCCACGTCCCACGCGGCGGCCTCGTCTGGCATGAGCCCGGCAGCGACGTCGTCTCCGTCGTCCTCCAGGAGGACTGGGTCGGGGTCTGGGCCTGGGCCTGAGTCGTCTGAATCTGACCCTGGCTCTGCGGGGGGCTCTGAGCTCATGCCCTCGCCATCGCTGCTAACCCTCTCGCTGGCACTGCCAGAACCCTCCGCGTCAACTGGGGCGCCGGCTGCGTCAGTATCCCTGGGCTTGCGGCCGCCAGTCATCACGCTGAAAAAGGGCTGTTCCTCTCTCTTGCACTGCGGGCGCCTGGGACCTGGAGCTCTCCGCTGACCAGGGTCCGACACGGCCTGCACGAGCCTGTATAGCCGGATGGCCTCGTCAGCCTTCGAATCTATAGACTCAGTTATGTCGTCCCGATCGTGCAAGACAAGAGTGCAGAGATCAAGCCATTCGTACAAATAGCAGAGTGTGAGGGGGCCCTTATCGCCCGGGTCGCCGCGGCGGGCCATGCCGAGGGCGAGCTCTCCGTCAGTCAGGAGGCCATCCCGCGACAGCGCCAAGCTCACTTGCGCCCCGAAGTCGAGGGGGCCCGGGTCGACAGGCTTGGCTTCAATGAAACAATGGTGGTTCGGGCCGCTCTCTCTCGTAAAGATCCGCCGCCCAGACAAGCGGGCAACTGAGCGCCAAGCAGTATCCCTCTGTGACGACGTCCTGCGACGCCGCCGCCCTGAAACACACTGCGCGGTGAGTCGAGTGAGCCACTGGGGCAGGATGGGGGAGATTGGCAAAGTCGGCGAAGGCGATGGGCGGGCAAACGGCAAGAAGGCAGAAGCCAACACCTAACTAACACAAGATATGAGCAATCGGCGACGTCGAAACTCAGGAGCTGCAACGTGTTCCTACCTGCAAAATCCCGATCAGGCCGCTTACTCCGCGAGCACGCGGCCCTGATCCACGAGCGGTAGTACGTGAAATTGGAGCGCACCTCCCCCCCTCCACCACCCCTAACACTGCGCTGCACTGGATCTGCGCTGCACTTCGCACCCTGCATGTGCCATCGCACCTCCACCCTCTGCCTAACGTCCCCGCTGCTACGCTACGCTGAGGTGCCATGGTGGAAGGTCCGCTCATGCTGACTCATGCTCGAGCTAATACACCCAGGTTCCAGCCAGACCCCGAAAAGGATTCCTGCGCAAGAAAGGGCGCCGTTGCACTGCCGTCTCGTGAACTCCTCAGCACTCTACCAGACACCGATGCATCGACGATCGAACTCACCTCGCCCCTGCGCCCGCCCGACCCTTCCTCAGACAAGGTAGTAAAGCATGTTCCCACGCCGCTGACCAGTTCGCACTGCTGCTGCTGGGTGACTTGGAACGGGTCCCCCGCCGCTATAGGCTCGCTCACCTGGTCGGACCACTTCTGCGAGCCTACATGCGGGTCGAGCCCGGCGAGAAACTCTGGGCGGAGCGGCCAATCTCTATTGCCAAGTAGATAAGGCCCCATCGGGCCTGGACGATTGCAAGCAGTGTCGGAGCAGCACTCCTTCTTATGCTGACGGGCCTTCTCGAGGCTTTCCTTATGAATGGCCACGTATACCTCTCTCTCGTGATCCCCCATCAATGCCCACCTCTGCAACGCGTCTGGATCATTGGCCTTGACCGCCTCGCAACTGCAGAACGCGACGAAAGCGTTTCTAAAGACCTTGAGCCGACCAGGGGCAGCAAGCTTCTCCTCGCCAGCCGGCTGGGAACAACGGTACCCATACCCCACTTCGGATAAGACATGCCGGGCGGCGATCGCATCGATGGTCGGTGGAGACCCGCGGCCTGCGCGGCAAAACGCCGAGGTGCGAGCAAACCTGTCCTCAGACAAGATGTTGACCGCCGGGCACCGCATCAGGCTCTCCTTCGGGAGGGGGGGGGGGCGCGCGGGAAACGCGAGGGGCGACGACGAGGACCTGACGTCGACGACCTGCGCCCCTTCCCCCTTCATGAACTCCTTTACCAAGCTCTGTATGGCGACGAGATCGCACCCCACTCGTCGCACCTCTCGATGAACCTTCCTGCTGAAACCGTCCTCCAAGCAATACGGGCACGCGGCCTGCAGCGCCGCTAACTCTGCGCCCGCCAAGGCAGGGTTCGGGTCGCAGAGCGCGCGGAGCCGCCAAGGATCCACCCCCCCCCCTGGCGGGGCGAATCACGGCGGGGGTCCATTTCCCATTTCGCGACGGGGCGAAGATGAGGAAGAGGGAGGTGCAGAGGGGGGAAGGGAAAGTGCGAGGGTCGGCAGCCGGAGAGACCCCGAGAGCGCTCCACAAGGGGGCCCCCCCCCCCCTCCTGCTCGCGCACCCTCTCACTTTCCTCCCCGCCTCCTCCACCCCATCGGGGGTGCACTCGACTGGGGAGTTGGTGGAGGAGGAGGAGGGGGGGCAGAACGGGGAGGAGGGGGAGGAGGAGTGCGGGAGGGGAGGGCGGCGAGGGCGCGGAGAACGAAGGAGGGCGGATGGGGGGGGAGGAGGATGAGGAGGAAGAGGGAGGGGAAGAGGTTTCATCAAGCAGCCAGACGGGGCGGATGGAATGAGCTCTGCCCCGCACCAATCTCGCTGCGGCCTCGGTGCCAGCGGAGCTCGAGAATATGTGGAGAACGGCTTCACCTCGGGCTGGCTGGCTCACGGGCGAATGGACGGGGGGGCGGGGGGGCGGGGGAGGGGGAGGGGTGGCGGGGGTGGCGAAGGGGCGGAGGAGATGGGCGAGCGGGCGCCGTGCTTCCCCTGCACCCACCTTCTCATCCTTATCCTCCTCCTTATCGGCCCTCCCGTTCATCCCCCTCTCCTCCCCCCCTCCTCCTCCTCCTCCTCCTCCTCCTCCTCCTCCTTCTCCTCCTCTCCCTCCTCCTCCTCCCCCTCCTCCTCCTCCTCCTCCTCCTCGTTAACCGTTTGCCGAGTCACCAATCTCATATGCAGCTCCCCAATGACAAGCAGCGTGCACGATGCGGCAGTTCTGAGTTCATACTGGCCCCATCCGGAGCCCCGCACTGGCGCCCAGCATGGCCGCGACGCGTCAGACAGCCTGACAAAATACACCACATCCAGCAGCCTCACCGCGGGGTTGGATTCCGTGGAGCAAAAAGGCCAGATTGAATTAGCGTTGCCCTGATCTCGAACGCTCTCGAACAACTTTTGAAGGACGCCTTGGAGAGGACACAGCGTAACCAAGGCGCAGGCTAGATTAGGCTTACAGTGCCGCTGCAGCAACCAACGCCGTACCCGATTGGTCCGCTTCTCCTGGGCCTCGCGGTGCTCAGTCATGGTGAGAGGTTGCAGTTCGTCCCTGTCGTTAACGCTCGGCGCCGGGGCCCCGGCGGCTGGGGCTGGCCGCTCCGCGGGCACAGCGGCGTCGAGGACGCGGCCAAGAACGTTGTGGCATGCCAAGCCTTTGAAAAACCACAGTAAAGGGTTGTACAACTTCGTCCACCTATTCAAAGCTGGAATTGCCAGGTGCGAAGCAAACCACGCATCGAGAATGCTCCCCCTGAGGTCCTCGACGGCCTTCGCAACAGTCCTGTGGCACCCGGGGCCGCAGCAGTGCGCAGCGCCAGCGGGGGCGCAGTCGCGCCAATCGAGATTCCAGAGCCTCTGCCATCGGAGGAGCTTGGAACGCGCTGCGGGGTCCTGGGCGCGCCGTGGCTGGATAGCCCCAGACCGAGACCTCTTGGGTTTTACTGGTTGCATCCCCTCAAGGCATCTAACGACATCAGGGTCATCTTCCCAATCCGCAGCCGCGCCTGCGCGGCATGGGAGCGCGGAGAGCCCGCCCGTTGTTTGGAACACACGGCCCCAGGAAGCTCCAAGAGGGCCCCGAGAGGGCCCCAGGAGGCTCCTGGATGGGGCTCCTGGAAGCCTCTTGAGAGGCTCCCAGACATCCCCGAAGAGGGCCCCGAGAGGACCCCAAGACGGCCCCAAGAGAGCCCCAGTAAGCTCCAAAAAGGCCCCAAAACGGCCCAAAGACGGTTCTGGAGGGGATCCTGGGAGCCTCTTGAAATGTGGCACGGCCGCGCCACGTCCCAAGAGGCCCCGGGGATCCCCTGAGAGGGCCCCAAGAGGGCGCCAGGAAACTCCAAGAGGGCCCCAGGGCCCCAAGAGGGCCCCAGGTAGCTCCAAGAGGGCCCCAAGAGAGCCCCAAGAGGGCCCCAAGAGGCTCCTTGAGGGGATCCTGGGAGCCTCCTGGGGATGCTCACAGGACCCCTTTGGGAGGGCCCTAGGGAGGGCCCTTTGAGGGCCCCAAGAGAGCTGCCCCGCCGTTGGCCCCCAGTCCGCGGCGCAGCGGCGGATTTGCCGCAGGCACCTGAATTCTGAAGGTACGCCACGCTATCCGAAAACACATCGGCGCCCTCTGGCCTCTCATAAACAAGATTCAAAGGTAATTTGCCAATTTCTCTGAGAACCCGAGCCCTGTTCTTGCCATTCCGAAACCAGCACGCCGCTGCAAACAAATTGTTCGTAAGCCTCATCCACCTTCCGGGCAGCCTCAAACGCTCTGCAGGGCGCATGGCAACGTCAGGAGGCCATGCAAGGGGAGGGGGCTGACGTCTTGACCTCCCTCCTCCCGCCCCCTGCCCCCCTCCCCCTCCCTTTTCCGCCCATTCTTGTTTCCCCCCATTCGCTCATTTACTCCTGTGCCCCCCACCTCAACGGCGATGCTGCAATAATGGCGGTCTGGTGCATCAAACAGCCGGGGTGCAGCACGTGGATGGGGCTGCCCACGCCGAGCACATCTGGAGATTGCCCGAGCCCCTTCCCCAGCCTTAGGCACGATGCAGCAGAGTCCGAGTTCATCACGACAGAGAACATCCGCGCTTTGCGCCTTCGAGGTCGGTCCCGAGGGCCTCCCCCGACCCCCCGGTGGGAAGACAGATGGGGGGAGGGGCGCGCGTATGCGCATATACATGTTACATATGGGCGCACAGACAGCGAGAGAGAAAGAAAGAGAAAGAGAGATAGATAAAGAGAGAGAGAGAGAGAGAGAGAGAGAGAGAGAGAGAGAGAGAGAGAGAGAGAGAGAGAGAGAGAGAAAAAAAAAAAAAAAAAAAGGTGTAGAAGTTGGAAAACGAGTCACAGACAACGCGATCATGGGGAGAGCGAGGGAGAAGCGACGGGAGAGAGAGGGACAGGGTGTGTGAGAAGGAGAGAGAGAGAGAGAGAGAGAGAGAGAGAGAGAGAGAGAGAGAGAGAGAGAGAGAGAGAGAGAGAGAGAGAGAGAGAGAGAGAGAGAGAGAGAGAGAGAGAGAGAGGAGAGGGAGAGGGATGGGAGAGAGAGAGAGAGAGAGAGAGAGAGAGAGAGAAAAAGAGATAGAGATAGAGAGAGAGAGAGGGAGCGAGAGACATGGGGAGAGAGGAGAGGCACTGTCACGGAGGCAAATGCGAGGGGAGACAGGAGGCAGAGGAGGAGAGGAAGATATATGTATATGTATTGACATGTATATTGTATATGCCACCCGCCCTCCGCCACCACTCCTCCTCCCCTTGCTTTGTCGGATAAAAGCACGCTGGGCACATGGGCACGGTGGCGGGCTATGCGGATGGGGGGGCCGATGGGGGGGGGGGGGGGGGGGGGGGGGGTATGATGGGCACGGTGTCCGATAGTAGAGCCCGTGGCCTGAGCTGATCGAAGGGAATAGGAAATCGGTCCACGACGAAGGCCCGCAAACACTCCGCTGACGTGTCCTCCAGAAGAGCTGGTGGCATCACGACGTCATGCACAACGAAGTCGCCCGTCTCGGCGCATTGCCAATGCAGACGAGCGTGCACCATGCCAACGTGTCTCGCGGTTGCAAGCTTGACGGTGTTGTCGCCGCACTTGTGAGGGGCGAGTATGGTGCGCTCCGTCTCATCAAAGGCCAATTCGAGAATTGCCAGTGGCGTAGGATGTAGATTTATTAGGGCATCCTTCTGGCGATCCATCCAACGACAAGCAACCGTTCGACGCACCCTGGCCACGTAACTGGCCGAAGCATTGAATCCGCCGACCCCGCTGGGGCCCCCCCGAACCTCGAGACGGCCCTCCTTGGGATATTTACAGATGCGGCCAAGAGCCCCGCAGTAGTAGTAGTAGTAGTAGTAGTAGTAGTAGTAGTAGTAGTAGTAGTAGTAGTAGTAGTAGTAGTAGTAGTAGTAGTAGTAGTAGTAGTAGCCTGAACGAGCGCCCGAACAAACTCCTGGACGATCGAGGGGGACGGGCCCGCAATGAATTTAAAAGGAACGGGAAGGAAGAGGAAGACGACGAAGGGGGGGCACGACCCCCGAGACTGGGATGGGGGTCGGCGGCCTCACGGAACCCCCCGCATATGCCAGCGAACACTGAGCCGGCAACAGATGCAGCCGGGGTCGCTGCGTCAGGTTTGTCGAGGGAACGATAATGCCAACAGACACGGAGCATCCCTACAGGGTCCCAGCGCTCGTGACCAGGACGGCAGCGAGGGGCCTTCTCACCAGGGGTCCTACCAAACCTGATCTTGTCACTGGAACGGACAATGGACTTCTCGTTGTGCTCTGCAACCTGAGCGTCCCCGCGGGCAGCGAGGCGCTTCGCGCCAGCGAGCTTCTTGCCCCACTTCATGGCAATGATTCTGGAATGCATTTTTTTGTTGTGCGACGCTTTCATACATGTCGCCATGCTAGGCCTGACCAAAGGCCACGACTCAAATCAAAAGGCCAGGGGGTCCTCACAATCCATAGTCCCCCTCCTCCCTCCTCTTCCAGCCTCCTCCCCCCCGACGAATGACCGAACTCCTGGCCGTGAGACTTCGCCCGCCTGCCTTTCTCCCGGACGAGCATGGGGCCTGGAGTGGGGGAAGGGTGGACGTTAAAAACAGGGCTCCTCGCGTCGACGTGTCGGCCACCGACCGACTCCGCCTCCGCGATGCGCAGCCCGTCCCACACGGCGTCCAGTCCAGCCGCGGCAGGGCAATGCGCGGGCGCCGCCCGCTGCAAGGACTCCCAAACCCGACTAAGCGGGTCGTCGCCCGACGACGACGCCATGCCGCCGCGGCGCCCCTGACTGCTCGGGGAGAAAACACATCCCGCGCCGCGGAACGCAACCGCTCAAATCGGTACCGAGAGTCCTGCCAAGGTCCAGATTTATCAGTTTGTCGGTTGTGTGTGTGTTTTTTTGTTTTCAGACGCGCGCCCCGCTGGGGCGACGAGGGCGGGCCCCTAAATGAAAAACGACAAAAACATACACCTCGAAGGAGGAGGGGGGGGGATAAGGAGGAAACCACGGAGGGCGGGGGGAAGAGTGGGAGCAGGAGGGGAGCGAAGTGCAGGAGCTGGAGAAGCGGGGGGGGGGGGCGAATGAAAACGACGACGAGGAGGGGGAGGAGGAGGAACAGGGAAGGGAGGAGGGAGGCAGGAAGGGAGGAGGAGAGAGAAAGAGAAAGAGAGAGAGAGAGAGAGAAGGAGGGTGAAGGGGAGGGAGGGAGTGAGAGCGAGAGTGGGAGTGAGAGTGCGAGAGAGAGGACCCACGCACACACACACACACACACACACACACACAACAGTAGAAGGACACGGGGGAGGGAGGAGAAGGATGAGGAGTGGCAGGAGGAGTAGGAGGGGCGTGTGGAGGAGGAGGGGGCGAAGGAGGAGGAGGAGGAGGAAGGGGACGAGGAGGACACGGGGTAGGAGGACGAAACTGAAGAGGACAAAGAGGAGGAGGACGAGGATGAGGAGGACGAGGAGAAAGGATGGCGAGAAACAGCGGACCAGGAGGAGGAGGAGGGGGAAGAGGAGGGGAAAGATGAGGAGGAGGAGGAGGAGACAGAGCAGGACGAGGAGGGAGAGGCGCGGCAAGGCCGGGATGCGTTTTCCCCCCTCGACAAAAAGGGGGGGAGGGGCGCGACCCCGAGCCACAACGCGTATCGCGAACTCTCGTGGTCAGCCCAATCCTTTCCTTCTCCCCACCCCCTCCGTTCGTTCCCCCTCCTCCGCGTTTTATACCTAGTTTCCCGCAGTCGCAAATGAGAGTGAAGGTGGGTCGGCACGCTCGTCGGACGCGCTCTCGTCGGAAGCTTGCGCTCGGGACCCCCCGCCCAGGACCCCCGCCCAGGTCCCCCGTGCCCAGGATTCCTCGCCCAGGCCCTCCCGTCAGTGCAGATATAGATCAGGTAATTGCAATGTCATACATGTGTCATGCGATGTGTGTGCATATACAACTATATCATGTATTAACACATATGTAATATCATACATAAAATGTGTAATACTATATTTATTATATAATATTATATAATAATATATGATAATATGAATATTATATACAATATATCTATATCGTAAATAGAATTGTGTACAATAATATTCAAATCATATATTACTTAATTCATATATACGTCGCTATAATTGTAGAAATCAATTACGTCAATTAATTCCGTGTGTTATTTCCGTGCATTTGTGCTGTCAATATTGGTGAATTATGGAGGCGCCCCAAGGTAATCATCCCCCAAAGCTGACTTAAACTCCCATAAATCATCATCATCATCATCATCATCATCATCATCATCATCATCATCATCATCATCATCATCATCATCATCACAATCATCATGAATATAAGCATCATCCGCCTCATCCTTCCTCGTCACTCTTCCCTCCGTCGTCTACCGTCCTTCGTCCATGGTCGACTCGTTAACTCGTCGTCACCCTCCTGCTTCTGCACCTCGTCCCCACCCCTCCCTCCTCCACCATTGTCTTCCTCTTCCTCCGTCCCTTTGCCCCCTCCTCCCCCTCCTCGTCCCCCTCCTCCTCCTTCCTCCGTCTTCTCCCTTCTAGAGTAGTATGGATTCCTCTGCCCTTGTCCGTGGTTTCTCACAGCTCATTCTACACCTCATCCCTGGTCACCTCTCGCATTGAGCGCAGGAGCTTATTAGACGAATGCCGCTGTGATCGCGACCGGATCATGAATGCTGACGCGATCCACCGACTGGAGGGTGGATTGATCCCAGGCTTGGCCTGGCCTCATCAAGTTTACCCAAGTATGCATACATATACTAACGTGTCGCCCTACCCTGGCAACCATCTCACTGCCGCTCGTGTTGCATGCGCGCTGACTGCAGAGCGTAGAGCGTTTTGATGTGCGATGACCGCCCCAAAAGCTGGAAGGTTGAGAAAGGGGCACTTATGCTGCCAGCCTCCCTAACATTGCCAAGAATCCAATGTATGGATTGCTGTTCAATACGGGCCCCGGAAAATCCGTACCCATTCCGCAGGACCGGCTTTTCACCCGGATCGGTTATTCGACGGTCTGGGTGACCGACAAGGGCCCTTGCATGCCGAAGACGGCGGGAAACCGTAGTACTGTGCTCAGCCCCTCATGTGTGTTGGGTCCTCGTCTTGAATGGAGGGCTACTCGCGCCCCGTCCTCTATTCCCGCATGATCCTTCTTGTATCCTGTTACAGCCTCGTCAGATTACGAGCCTGCCTCCCTCTCCATGCTATCGGCCTCCTGCCAACTGCGAGCTTCTACTTCCGCGTCGTCTGCAGAAGCAGCTGCGCAACTGTCGCAGTCGCAGCACCCTGACGGCCAAGAGGCCTCCACGACGCCCAAGATGGCCTCGAAGACGGCCCTGAAGCGCCCCAAGAGGGCCCCAAGTCGGCCGAAAGAGGCCGCCAAGACGGCTTCCGACGAGATCAGACGGGCCACGAGCGCCATCAGACGGCCAAAGAGCTTGTCAAGGAGCCTCAGAAGGCTCCCAAGAGGCCCAAGAAAGCCCCTGATAAGCCTTCAAGAGGCCCAAGTCCCAAGGGTGCCCCAAGTCCCAAGAGTCTCTCAGGAGGCTTTGCGTGTCCCCGAAGGGTGGTTCACAATGGCAGGGGAGACACATAGTCCGATAGCTCAGCCGAGCTCTGGCCGCAGCGTTCGACGACCGATGGGCGCCTCCAACAGGCAGGGGGCGGCGGTGATTCGCCGAAGGCGTCTTCGATCTGGCCCACGATGCCCGCCACGGGAGTGCACGGTGTGCTGGACTTCAGGTCGCGTTGGTCCTGCACGGTGTGCTGGGCTTTAGGTCGCGCTGGTCCTTTCTGTCGAAGAACTCCCAGTGGGGTCTCGGCCGATCCTGCCCGCCACCCCGAGAGCTCGGACAGACGCAGACTGGTCGTGTGCGTTCCCGCCAAGGCCGACCAGCCATCACTGGGGGAGCTGTGGTCCTTACCCCCCTGGGGGAACCCATCGCATCGACGATCTCTCGAGAGGGGTGTCGAAATCGATGGGTCCCCCAGGGGGGGAAGGACCACAGCTCGCCCAGTTGTGGCTGGCCTGCAAGGCGGCCCCAGGATGGTCTCCAAGACGGCCAAGAGGGACTCTGCTGAGCCCAAGATGGCCGAAGGATGTCTCCAAGACGGCCCAATATGCACCAAGACTGCCAAGGGTGGCCGCAACATGGCCGAAGAGGCCCCCAACCAAGTGGGCTCCAATAGGTTCTCCAGGAAGATCCGAGGAGGCACAACTCAGCGATCCTCCTTACATTGATATTTGCGGGTCGTTGTCGGCTTGCTCAGACAGCGAAGGAGGCCCCAAAGAAGCTCCCCAACGCACCCAAGAGGTCTGTGGAAGGCCCCCAGAAGCCTCCAAGAGACCCCAGGAAGCTTCCACGAGGTCCCAAGAGTTCCTCAAGAGGCTCTCAAGCGGTCTCCTCATCCCTCCTTGTTCCGCCCTCTCCGCCTCTGCTCCCCAAAGGGGTTCCACGACGACTGGGGGAACACATATTCTAATAGCTTGGCCGAGATCTGGACACAACGGTCGACCACAGAAGCGGTTCCAAAAGGCAGGGGGCGGCGGTGACTCGCGGTGGGCGTCTTCGATAACTCCATTAATTACACCATCAAGTATCCACGGAGCCTCCTCCTCCTCCTCCACCTCCTCCTCCAACTCCTCGTTCTCCTTCTCCTTCTTCTTCCCAATGTCCGTCCAAATTATGCGGTCTCCGCATCCCTCTCTCCCTATCCTCCGCCTCCGCGCCTCTTTCTGGCATAAGCCTGCATAAGCCCCCGAGCACGCAATACGTATCCCACGACGAAACCTTTGGGTATCCTGTCCTGCTCCATGTCCTCGTGATGTCTATGCTTTGCAGTGTCTGCGGCTTACTAGCCAGACCCACAACGCAAAACATCATCAACTTCGGAGAACATGCCCTAGTGCTGCCACTGGGACGCCACCAAGCAGCCGCGAAGGCCCACAAGAGGTCTTTGAGCGCCCCAGGATAGCCCAGTGGGCCATGGGCGGCCTCAATGCGGCCCCTCGTCTGTCCACGAGGAGCCATACTACTTCGGCAACAAATGACACCCAATCTGCCCAGGCGTGGCTCCGCGAAGCGCTGCTGATAACACTGATTGAGGACTCGCCGACCCCGTCGGCGTGTGCGAGACGCTGTCGTCGTCGTCGCTGTCCCTCCCTTGTCCTAAGCCTTCCCCCTCCTCTTCCACCTCCTCCTGCTCCTCTTCTGCCTCCACCTCCTCCTCCTCCTCCACCTCCTTTTCCTCCCCCTCCCCCTCCTCCTCCACCTCCCCCTCCTCCTCCCCCTCCTTCTCCTAAGCCCTCACCCTCCTCCTCATCCTCCTCATCCTCCCCCTCCGGCGATCCAGCTCCCCTGTCCCTGGGATCTCCTCCACGACCGCGCCGGCCGAAGGGGCACGAAGGAACGCTGTGCTCCTGTCGAGGGAAAGCACCTTCACTTTGATCCCGTCCCCGCCGCCTAGGAAGGGGGTGGAGGGATCCAGGGGGGGGGACTTCTGGAGCAGAATGCGCTCCCCGCCCGTGCCCTTTTCAAACAGTGTTCGGCCCTGTTTGGCGCCGCTTCAGCCCCTCACATCCAAGACGAACCAGAAGGGCATCCAATCGGCCCAAGATCGCTCCACGACGGCCCACAATGCCTCGAGAGAGCCCTCGAAATCCAAAGACGCCCCAAGAAGGCACCAAGAGGACCCCCAAGAGGTCCTGAAGAAGCCAAAATCGCTGCTCTTCATCATGTTTCTCTATGTCTTCCGCGTTCTCGCCTCTTCGGGCTTCCGACGCTCCAAAAGGCCCTGGAAATCCCCAAGATCGCCCAAACACAGCCCCAAAGGACCCCCCAAGAACCGACGTTCCGCGCCTTCCGCCCCATGCGGTCCCCAGGAGGCCCCGAGAGGCGCCCAAACAGCCCCCAAGAGGCACCCAAGAGGCCCAAGAGAGCCCCGAGGGCACCCCCAAGATGGCCCCAAGAAGCCAAGGGGTCGTCGTCGTCGTCGTCATCGTCGTCGCCCTTTTCAGGGTCGGCGGCACCGGCCGTGAGGCCTTCGCAATTATGCTGGAACAAGAGCCTGCAGAATACGGCCGCACCCCGTGTTCCCGAGACGAGTGAGAATGAAGCAACTGGTCAGCCAAAGCCATCTCAAACATGAAAATGTAGATTGTAAAGAAGGCTCCTACATGCATTGCCACAACCAGCTTGGTGAACAGGCCGCCGTTAACGGCCGGCAGAGAGGCCAGGCTATACGAGGAATGGAAGATCACCATGTAGCCCATCATGAGTACCTCAGCAATCGATGTGATACGGAGTCTTACGATCAGCGCCGTAGGGCATCTCTCACATACTTCGCACATCCCTATCACAATATGAACCCTGCCCCTTACACAAGCCGACACACAAGGTGCAGTTTCCCGTGCGCATATACAACAACATGCCCACATCACGTTAATGCTGTGCCGTTCACATGTCAGGGCGTGTTCGAATGCTTGTTAGTTGTCTGGCCTGAGATGCGAATATGCAGTGGTCCCAACAGGGAAAACATGCTGATGATGTTTGATGTCATGCGTGACGTGCGTGCGGGCAAAGGGAAGCTGCGCTCTTGGGCAACCTTCTGCCGTCGGAAGGAAACCGAGAGAGCCCAAAGAGTGCCCAACGGTGCCACAGGATGGCTCGAAGAGAGCCTCCTGACAGCTTTAGATGACCCCAAAATGCCCCGCGAGATCGATAACACCGGCGTCGACCCCCTACAGTGACTCTGTACTCTGTACGGTGTGCGATATAAGCGGTGGCCCCATCTATAAAATGAAACGAATGCAGCCAAATTTGGGCGGCCAGTTGACGCGGTGCAGAACATGTAGCGCCAAACATGTGGGGCAATCAGCACGGTGCAATACTCTGGGCGCGCAAACCGCGGCGCAATCCGTGCGGTGCAATTCCCCTTCTTGGCATCCGCGAGTGATCACCCCCCGTGCGCGTGCAAACGTCCCACCCACCCGGCTGCATCTTGCTGGCAAAGGTCGACTGCAATAGAGCAGGACCCTCATGGTGCAGATAGACGACTCGGGCGGGCGAGTGCTGATGATGACGATGATGATGATGACGCCGATGAAGATGATGATGATGATGATGATGATGATGATGATGATGATGATGATGATGGTGATGATGGTGGTGGTGGTGATGATGGTGGTGCTGCTGCTTACCACGAGGACAACAAAGACGATGGCGATGATGACGACGGTGGGGATGATGACGACGGCGATGGGGATCGTGGCGAAGATACTGGTGAGTGATGACGATAATCCCACCAGCCCTTCAGGGCGTGTGTAGTTTGAAGCGTCGTTCTCCCAATCCCCTTCTTCCCCTTCGGTGAGGGGTTACCAATGATCCCTGTCAGTACACCCGCTCCCCCAGGCGACTGGCAGCCAACCAAGCAAAATGCCCCCCACCATCACTGTCAAAAGGACATCATCAAACACACTTCTGGGCAACTTTTCGGGCAATGCCCATGGGCCCCACAAGCACTACTTTGTCTTATCTTTAACAGGGACGGCGGGGGGGTAACAATACAGAGTACACTACGTGGCTAAATCTGGATCATGCGCGGGCACCCCGCGGTCACTTTGCATTGTTTTTGACAAGGACGGCGGGGGTGCTGGCATGTTTCCTGTTCTGTGCAGGCCCACCAGAGATCATGATGGCCACCCCGCTGCGAGTGCGCACTGGTTTGCAGCAAAGACGGTGGGGGCCGACATGTTTCCTGATGTGTGCTGTCACGTGCGCGGGCGCACCTGGCACAATCTGCGCGTGCCCGGAGAGTGGCGCACCTGGCGCGGCTCAAGCATGCGACACACACAAACACACACACACACATATACATGACGCACGTGGAGCACGTGGCGCATCTGGCATGCCAGGCGTGCCTGGCATGCTCGGGCTTGACCTGGCGCGCGTGGCGCACCTGGCACGCGTGGAGCACCTCGCCTCAGCATCGCGCAAAGGAGGTCTCTTTTTTGCACAGACCACCGTTGAACACGCCGAGGCTCGGGTGCTACTTCTGTGTTGGGAGGGCGGGCGGGAGTGAGCGAGACAGCTTGCTGACGGATAGGGTGTCTTGAACCCTCCCCCCTACCCCCCACCCCTGGATCTGGACGGGGCGCCCCGCGACCGATTCGAGCGTCAAAGGCGGCCTCGGCGAGGAGGCACAGATCAGCGACTTTGCCAAAAAGGTGTTGGGACCATCTTGGCCAGTGCCCAAAGGGGCCACAGGAGACGCCCGCAGGGCCCCCAGAGGCTTCAAGGAGACACCCAAGAGGCTCCACCGAGGCACTCAAGACGCTCCAAGAGGCCCCCAGGAAGAGCCCGCCCGAGACGCTCCAAGAGGGCTCTCAGAAACTTCCAAGACACATCCGAAGAGAATCCGAACGGCATCCAAGAGGCATCTGATCAGTCTGCTCCCCCTGTGCCTCCTCCACCTCCTCCTCCTTCGTCTGGTTCTGCCTTTTTCCCCCACCTCTCCCTCCCCCATCCTACTCCGATTCTTCCTCCATCCCCCCGCTCTTGGGGTATGGCGGCTTCCCCAGCCCGCTGTTCCATTGCAGTGGATGCTTTTCCACATCCCTGATCAGGGCAACTTGCCTGGGCATCGTTGCTGGATGGGCTGGTGAAGTGACGCGACGAGTCTAGGCTAATGTATGAGGCTGGGTGTGATGACAACGATGATTGCAGGGGCGACGACAACGACAACGACTAGGACGACAATGGTGCTGATAACGACGATGGGATGATGACGACGACAATGGTGATGGTGATGATGATGATGATGATGATGCTGTTGTCGGTCATGATGCTGCTGATGAGGATGATGAAGATCGTGGTGATGGTGGGTAATGATGAGGCGAGCTATGACGACATAGATGGTGCTGAGGGCAACGACAACGCCGATGACGATGACGATGCTGATGACGACGATAGGGGGTGATGACGACGACGATGGTAATGGCGACGAGGGCAATGATGGAGCTGGCTATGATGACAGCGATGGTCCTAAGGGCGACGACAACGACGATGACGATAAGCATGTTCATGACGACGCGGGAACGATGACGACGCCGACGGTGGTAGGGGTGATGCAGATGATGGCGATGATGGCGAGTAGCTAGGATGACGATGGCGGTGATGACAACGATTGTGCGTATGATGATGATGGTGATGATGATGATGATGACGAAAAAATGCGCGCACAAATATTCGGAAAGGCGGACTTTTGCACTGCAAACACACATGTGCTTCCATATGTGTTCGAACACCTCTGCTGGAATGCTGGGGACGCAATGGCTGCAGAGGGAGGACGCCGAAGCGCGCGCGCGCGTTGCCCGCACGGTGTCCTTCGACTGCACGGTAAGACCTCTGATGTGTCCGCGAGTGCGACCGCGCCGATATATGGAAAAACCTGCTGCAGGACAACCCCATGGCTTACACCAAAGGTCCAACAACAACTCGACGTTGCGCTAACAGGGCATAGGATTGAGACGACTTTGACACACGCGCGCGCGGGGGCATGCGCTGTGCGCCGCCTTATACATCTGATCGGGAGGCACGATCATTTCCTATCACACGGTAATGTGTGTGACCCGCTGTAACGGCGCTGATTAGATCAACGCGTCTGCACAGCCTGGTATTGTCTAACGGCCGTGCAGTAATATGGACAAACAGCGCGGAGGGGAGCGGATAACCCTGGACTCGGTGGGGGGAATTTAGATCTTTCTAGGGGCGCGAATGTTGATGGTAGGACCATGTGGAGTTAGACCCTATGGGATGGAATTGTAGCTTACAGGGATAATTTATTTGGATGGGGCCGTAGAGGTGGGATCCTGTGAACCACAACATGAAAAGTCCTGTCGAACACAAGGAACTCATCAAAGACAACGTGATAACACCAATAGCCTAATAGCGTGCTGACCGCACAGACGAACATGAGCAGATAGACGTTCAAACAACACCGAGCCGCAACTCAAACAACCAGGCCAACTGACAGTGCTGCTCGTCCTGTCCGCCTCCTCCTGCACATCCACGATTCTCTCGTTTCCCATATTTCTCAGGCTGGAGCCACGCAGATAGGCCGAACCGAAGGGAACAGTCCTCAAAGAGGCCGCTGAGGTGCGCGCGGAGCACATGCCGGATGCCACCGCGTTCTGGGCGTTGATGTCCACGTTTGGTCCGCGCTTGAGCGCGGCCTCGGCTGGCAGCAGGGACCGCCCAACGTTCATTAGGGAGTCCAAAATGTACGGGCCTGAATTTAGCCGCCCTCGTGCCATGTGCACTCAGCAGAGTGCCCTCGACTCCCCTCGAGCTCTCTATACTGAAGGCTGCGAATGCAGCTGCTCTTCAAGGGGCGCAGGGCCAAAAATTCTGGGCGAAATCGGGGGCTTGCGGAGCCGTCCTGGAGGCCTTGGGGGCTGGTCCAACAGACCAAATCATTGAGACGACGACAGGTTATGGGTTCCTTTCGCATCTACTCTCCTTTTCGGTCTGAAGAGCGACCAAGACGACCCAAAAGGATCCCCAAGAGAGCTAGAGAGGCCCCAAGACGGGAAGGCCCAAAGTGAGAAACAAGAACTGACAGTTCGAGCCATTTCCTCCATATGGGTCCCTGGGACCGCCAGCAGGCCCCCAGGAGGCCCAGCTGGCAGCCGCTGACGAACGCTGGGCCCCTGGAGCGCTTGAAAGCCGCAATGCTGGCCATGACGCTCCTGCGCAGCCCCAAACCGGCAAGCAGAAAAGGGCCACGGAACGGCCAGAACGGAGCGGATGAGGCGGATGCCCGTCGCCAAGTGTTGGTCAACCGACGTCGGTGTGCCATGCCTGAGCCTTGTCGATCCGCACTCTGGAAAAACTGGAGGTAAGCCCTTAGAGGAGACGTGATCAGTTTGTGTCAGTGGCCTCTAAGCTTGTGCCCGCGACTGGGCTTTTCTCTCGACGGCGCTGGCCTCCTGTGAGAGCTGGACGTGGGATTCACCACAAGCGCTCCAAACCAATTCCGAGCGCTGACTTAGAGCGATCTGGTGCGCAAGGAGGCCTCAATATATGAAACAGATCAGGCCGGTAAACGGCGAATGTATGGCAGATCAGGTCCATTGCTGGCTCAACTTCTGATGAACGGGGTGTTCGCATCCGATCATACACACTGGATGATGGCATAAACAAAGAGAAGCGGATAGCGTAAAATATTGAAGGGGAAAGGTACGGAGGCGACCTGGGGCGAGCGAAAGAAACAGCAGTGCGCGGGAACGTGGACGGTGTGTGAAGTCGACGCGCTTGGATTTGAATACCCTCTCGGCGGTGGCTGAGGCGTTGGTGGCTGAGCCCGCGTGCGAAAACCATGCGAGGCATCAAATATATAAACCCCAATGCACAGCCCTCGTGTCCCCATACAGTGGGGGTTCGGCCACAAGAAACCTCCGATAAAAACCCAACCCTGAAATCCGCGATCTGTTCAGTGAATCGAAGCGGGATTGTGTCGATTCTGTTCAGTGATCTGTTCCGCGAGATGTGTCGATCGAAAAGCGTCAAGATCGGATTGGGAGCCCCTCGAGGTCCAGGAGACCCGGGGGCCCCTGGCAGAATCCAAGCGGTCTCTTGGCACGCAAAAATAACGGCCGCGACGCCCTCTCGCGAACCGAAAACGGCCAATTCACTAATCGACGTGTCAGGGTACTCCAGATTCCGTAATAAAAGAGAGGGGGTCTCATTTCGGGGGGGGGTCTCTTCCAGGCTATCTTGGAGGGCCTGGGGGGCTCTGGGGACGATGTTTTGGAGGGTTCCCCCACGGGGGGGGGTCTAAAACTTCTCGTCTGGGAGGGTTGAGACCCCCTCCCTTTGATTACGAAATCTGGGGTAGGAGGTCTGTCCACCCCCGACCCAATGCACAGTCCTCGTGTCCCCATAGTGAGCACCGAATATGGGGGCCGAGGGGGCGCTGCTGCTGTCACCATAGTGACCACCAAATGGGAGCCCATCGAGATCCAAGAGACCCAGGGCACCCTGGCAAAATCCCCAAGTGGTTGCTTGGCACGCGCCCCCACTGTAGTGAGCACCGAATTATAGGGGACGAAGGGGCGCTGCTGGCCCCGGCGAGAGCCTCGGCCACGAGGAGGAGGCTCCATGCCCCGGATCTCGCGACCGGCAGGAACAAAACCAGAGCCCCGCCTGCTCCCCACAGGGTCCTCCTGTCAGCGTCTGGACGATGTGAACTCGAGGGGCCCAAGGACACACAACTAGATACCCAGAAATAACACAATCCCCCATACTTTCCCATATGTTCTGGGTTTTGGTCTTCCCCCCCCCCTTCCCAGGCCCAGGGACACCCAAATAAATACACACAAATAAAATAATCAACCCCCCACTTTCCCATAGTTTCTGGGTTTTGGTCTTCCCCCCCCACTTCCCATATGTTCCCATACTTCCTGGGGGGTCGACGATTCATTGTGTCTGTGTGTTTCTTTCCCTCCTGATGAACCACCACTTCGAAATCGAAAAATGGTGGTTAGCGGTTAGCGCGACGGATGTCCTACGTGGGCCGCCTGCAATGCCGGCCGACCACCACGTAGATTCCGAAGTGGTCGTGGGGCCCGCCTGCGCGACTTGCAACTGCGCAGGCGGGTCGATGTGACCACCATCGCACCGACCACCAGATCGTCCATTCAAATCAGAAGCACTTCGCAAGGAAGACACCAGCCGACGCCGGCGGAAGCCTCGCCGACTACAATGTTGAGCGCGGTGGTCAGGACGATGATAAACACCCACAGCGTGCTCGAAATCGTAGCGGGTGCGATTGCCAGGGGATCGCCAAGCTCTGGGTAGCCGACCCTGTATCAACATAAAAACTTGCGAAGGCGAAGGGGGCCCAGCACCGACCAAAGAGATCCGCGCGTATCATCAGAACGCGCGGTGGGAATGCAAGGTCCTTGCAGGCCCATGTGAACTTTTTTCGCACGAGTTTGGCCAGCGATAGTCGAAAAGAGTGGGTCGAAAGGGCAGGGATGTAAGGGCACCCTTGAAAAAAACGCTCGTCCGTACTTTGAGGGTTGACTGTAGATGTTGTAGTCAGCTCATTACAGTCGGCCCGTATCATAAGGATGCGCGATAAGGATGCAAGGCCCTTGGACGCCCATTTCTGAGCTTTTCGCGCGGGGCGCGGCCAACGAAAGTGGCCAAGGATGGACCGAGGAGGCACGGATGCAAGGGTGCCCTTGGGACGGTTGCCCATCCCTACTATGCTGACTACCTACCAGACCATCCCAACCCAGCCCGAAGACCCGAATTTGACCCGAATTTCGGGTTGGGGGGGGGAGGGGTACGAGTTCCATGTGTTGTTTCAATGTTCCCCGACCCCCCCCCCACTGGAAATCGAGGATAAACTTGGGCCTTCGGGCTGGGTTGGGGTGGTTTGGTGGGTGGTGATATGCGGGGTCGAACGTACTCCTCGGAAGCTGGCGACGCTGGGTGTGGGGCGCTCTCCGACCGGGGGTCCGAAACGGGTCCCGCCGCGGAGGCGAGGCAGCCCCAGCGGGGCCCCAAAAAGAGGCCATCGACGTCCAAAGGCCTGCCAAGCCTCGATCCTCGATCCTCCTCCTCCTCCTCCCTCCTCCTCCTCCTCCTCCTCCTTCCTCCTCCTCCTCCTTCCTCCTCCTCCTCCCTCCTCCTCCTCCCCTCCTCCTCCTCCTCCCTCCTCCTCCTCCTCCTCCCTCCTCCTCCTCCTCCTCCTCCTCCTCCTCCTCCTCCTGGGCGTGGGGGCGCGGGGGGGGGGGTCGTGGGCCAACCCGCCACCCGGTGCAACCCGACCTACGGGCAAGGTGGCTGACTCCTCGGGCGCGGAGCGCGCCGCCGCCTGCCGAGCCCCTGGGATGATCAGAGGAGAACAGTTGACCTCGGCTTCGGTGCGAGGAGAAAGAGGAAGAGGAGGAGGAGGAGGAGGAGGAGGAGGAGGAGGAGCAGGAGCAGAAGGAGGATCGCTATGAAGCACCCGAATCTCTATGAAGCACCCGAATGCGTTGAGACTGGCTTATGTGCACAGAGCAGCGGCCCGCGGCACCGATCCCTCTGACCCCGGGGGAGGGGCCCGATGCATCCGCACTGATTAGAAACCACCCTTTTCGGGCGGTCGGGAGGTCCCTTCCGCCCTCCGCCCCGGGCCCAGACCCCCCAGAGTCTTGGAGTTCCAGTGGCAACCCGCATGCCTTGTTCTGTGTCCGCATGCTGGTGCGAGTCCCCGCATGACTTCGTTCATCGGGTCGGGCGAAAGGGGGGGATAGCAAAGGGGGGGTTTGAGAATCAGCTCACGTAGCTGATTTCCCCGGCGCCTCCCGGCACCGGAGGCGGCCATGTATCGAGGAATAGGCCCCTCGGTGGGGCCGAAACCAGCTGCATGCGGCAGATTTCGTACCCCCCCTTTTCCTTATCCCCCCCTTTCGTTCGGCCCGATGCTGGTGCGAATCCCCGCATGGCTTCTTTCGGTGCAAGAGGGCCCCGAGGTGGCACAAGAGAGCACCGAGCGGCCCCGTAACAGACGGTCCACGGGCGCCCCGAGTGGCCCGAAGACCGCCCCGAGGCGCCCAGGCCTGCAGACTGCTCAAGAGGCCCCCCAGACGCCACACGAGGGCTCCAGAAGACTCCCCGAGAGGGCAACGGCCGGCCAAAACCATGGATTTCCTACAGTCATCGGCCTGACCTAAGGAACGATGAAGAAGGAACGAAGCCCCTTGTCCCAAGGAATGACGCGTAAGGAAGGGAACGATCTATAATACACATCGCACAAGGAGCGACAAATAACGCATGCAAGCCTGAGGAACGACAGAGCCCCTCCTTTTGAAAAGTAAGTGTTCCTTGTTCAAGCCGCTCACCTCGCAATCGCTCGGACGTCCATTCCCTGTGTTTCTTTCGGTCTCGTGCGTGGCTGTTTCGCCAAGTGATCAAGGATGCTCCCCGATGGCCCTCGCCGAAGGAAAAAAATGCACACGCCCGAGCGATGCCAAGGCATGCCTCCTTTCAGTGCAAAGAAGGCCCCGAGATGGCACCAGAAAGCACCGAGCGGCCCCGTGAGATGGTCCATAGGGCGCCCCGGGTCGCCCCGAGATCGCTCCAGGGCGCCCAGGCCTGCAGACTGCTCTCCAGCGGCCCCCAGAACGCAGAACGCGAGGGCTCCCAGAGACTCCTCAAGAGGGCTCCCGGGCCAGAACCATGGGATCTCCTGGGGTGTCTCAAGGATGTGTTTGTTCTCACTTGCTCGGGGCTTCGACGCTCCAAGACGGCCAGGGAGGCCCCAGATGCCGCCCAAGGCGGCCCAGGAGCCCCTGCGAGGGCCCCCCAGACGGCCCAAGGGGTCCCCAAGACGGCCCAAGAAGGCCCAAGGGGGGCCCAAGGAGCAGTCCGAGAGAGGCCCCACAAAGGGGGAGCACGAACACACACACACACACAAACACACACACACACATGCCGAGCCCTCCCCTCCGCCCCAGGGTGACCTCCGAGACGGTCGCCCGCCCCGCAGGAAGCCCCGCAGGGAGCCCCTGGAGGCTTCCAAGGAGGCCCCAATCAGACCCGAAGAAGCCGCCAAGAGGCCCCCCCCGAAGCCCGAATGCACCACCAAGACCTTCTCCAAGAGGCGTCCGAGAGGCCTCCCAAGAGATCCCCGCAGGCATCCAAGAGGCAGATGACCTACAACCCAGGCGCGGTGGCGGAATGGGCCAAAGGCCCCTCGATGCATTGGCATGGAACCGAAAGAGAAAGAGAGAGAGAGAGAGAGATACAGAGCGAGACCGACGAATAGTCTGATCGATCGACTGATTGATCGTGGTACGCGATAGCTCGTGAGATCAATGTGTAGCACGACCGAGATATAGAGCATGAGATCGATACAACCATTGTGGATCATGCTATTCTTAGCTTGCGAAACGACGAATCACTGTGTATGCTGTTTGGTGCGTTTGTTAGTGCTTCGGAGGCTCAAAGGGAGGCATTGGAGGGAGGCCACGGCGAGCTCAGGGGCCTGCTATACCGAACAAGCTAACAACAACAAAAACGCGAGCATACGAGGTGCTTCGTGGCTTCAAAACAAAAGAAACGCTCAAGAAAAAAAACGAAGCATCAGCAATAGTTGGCGCCCCCATGAGCCACTAAACGCTGTGGGGGTTGGCGATACGACAGTTGGGGGTTGGCGACACGACAGTACATTGTGAATGCTTGTTTGTTCGTGTTGTGTTGTTTCGGAGGCTCAGAATTGATGCAGGGGGGGGGGCGCGGCGAGCTCTAGAACAACAAACACACAATGGTTCGTGGTGCAAAAGACGGGGAAAAGAGCAGCATGCACAATGTTTGGTGCCCTCTGTGTCACGAAACGCTTTCTGTGCTGTGTTATGCATTTGTTGCGCAGGGAACTGGGGGGCCATGAAACACTGTGTTGGGTAGGTTGGTTGTGGATTTTGGAGTCGGAGGCTCAAAGTTGTCCTGCAGGGGGGCCGCGGCGAGCGCTGGAGCGTCCGACACACATGACAAGAGATACGCATACTCAGTGGTTCGTGGTTCACAAACAAAAAACATGTCAGCCAGCGTGGACCCGAGCCAGTGAGTTTCTAGCGAGTTGACTTGCGGGATCTACGGTGTGCAATCAATCACTGGCTCAACTTGAAACTGTCCTCTCCACTGCTCGTGCAAACATCCCACCCTCCCACCCGCAATTTGGTCGCAAGACCTCTTAAGACCGTGACGGTTGGTACCAAATGCCACTTGCAACGACATGGACGCCGACGACGACAGCGACAACGACGACGACGACGACGCCGACAACGACTACGACGACACCGACGACTTCTCCAACGACTTCGACGACGACGACGACAACGACGACGACGACAACACCGACGACGACGACGACGAAGCCGATGCTCACGACGACGACGACGAAGATGACAACGCCGACGACGATGACGACGCCGCCGACGACGACGCTGACGACGCCGACGACGACGACGACGACGACGACGACGGCGACGACGAAGACGACGACGACGACGACGTCGCCAGCGAAGACGACGACGACGACGACGAGGGAGGAGGGAGGACGACGACGGCGACGACGACAACGACGAGGGAGGAAGGAAAACGAAGACAACGACGACGACGGCGACGAAATACGAGGGACACGACGAAACGCCGACGAAGACGACGAGCGAGGAAGGACGACCACGGCGACAACGACGACGGAAACGACGACGACGCCAAGACGACGACGACGAGGAAAAACAGAGGACGACGACGGCGACAACGACGACGACGACGAGGGAGGAGGGAGGAGGGCGACGACGACGACGACGCAGGAGCGCGCGCGCGCACGCTTTTGTTGAAAATCGGTGCTGCGAAACCTTGTGTTGTTGTATGTTTTTTGACACACGATTTTGAAATCCTGCCGAAACCGACCAATGTTTGAAGGATTCCGGCATGCGCGCGCGACGACGCGCGCGTCTGTGCTTCGTCCAGCTTTTGCAGAGGATTCTCGCGACGGCACGCGCGCAAGGGCGTTTCAAAAAATTCGACATGCACGCGCGCGAAGCCGGTTTGGTAGTATGTATAAACATGTTTGATGTTTACATATAAATATGTTTATATATTATATATATATATATATATATATATATATATATATATATATATATTTAAAAAAAAAAAAAAAAAAAAAAAAAAAAAAAAAAAAAAAAAAAAAAAAAAAAAAAAAAAAAAAAAACACGCGCGCGTAAGCTTTGATAAACGTCAGTGCTGCGAAACCATGCGGTTGTGTATGATTTTTGGGGGGAAATTCGATTTTGAAATCTTTCTGAAACCGAAGGTTCTTGAAGGATTGTGGCATGCGCGCGCGACGACGCGCGCGTGCACTTCGCCCCTGTTGCTGCTACAAATTATTGGGGTACTTCTGATTTCTGATGACCGGGAGTGCGCGCATAGTAATTTGTTCAAGGGGATGGCGGGGGGGAGTGATACCACTTTGGCTTGGATTGTGCGAATTCATAATTACGATGGACAAATGTCGAAATAAATATAAATTCGCAATGCCCCCAGGGGGGATCGTTAACTCGGGGGGGGTAGGACTTATTCTTTTTGGAAAAGAACATTGATGAACGAACCGACACGTCCCACGTTTTTGCAAACATCCCACCCACCCACCCGCAACTTCGCTTGCAAAACCCACGCGGTGGCGATTGCGATAGGTGCTTGGCGTTAGCTGGTCCATTTTTGCGACCGCGCCAACCCAAGCACGCGCGCGCGCAGCGGCCAGAAAGCTTGGCGCAGCCGACGCGGCCGTGGTGGCGCTGACCGGCGGGCGCGTCCCAGCTGGCACCCCACTGCGAGTCGGAGACTTGGGCGGGCGCGGTGTCATGGCAACGTCGACAACGGTAGACGCGATGATGAACACGATGATAATAGCGATGCTGGTGACGATGTTGACAACGACGACGGCGCGGCCAGTGCGGGCGCCGATGCTGATCACGCCGACGACGATGGCGGCGCCCCCGCGTCGGTGATGAAGGTTTTGGAAAGAGTTCGACATGCGCGCGCGGCCGACGCGGGATAGTGGCCCGCGCGAAATGATGTGACACGGATCGTGCCCGCCCCCCCCAGCACGCGCGCGAGGGCACGCGAATGATGTAGGCATGCGGCGCCACAGGCCTGTTTAGCTCAATACCATGAAGATGTTGAAAAATCCATGGTCCACCAAGGACTTGCACCAGCGCGCAAGCTTTTTTGAAAGCAGATGATGCAAAACAATATGTGTTATAACGTTTGTTTGTCATATGTTTTGGGAAAAAAACTACGGAATTAAATATTGCTGACGATTTCGGCATGTGCGCGCGACGACGCGCGCGTGCGCATGCCGTGTCTTTTTGTGCAAGAAGATTTTCGCGACGGCACGCGCGCAAGGGCGTTCGAACGACTTCGACATGCGCGCGCGAAGCCCGTGCGAAAGTTATAGAAAACATATCGTTGCCGTAGGAACTCGCAAGAACGCGCACGCCTTGCTTTTGATTTAATAGTCCGTGTAGCGAAACCATATGTTTTCATGTGGTTTGGACATTGCAAACCTTTCCAAAACCGACGGCGTTTGAAAGACCCCCGCATGCGAGCGCGACGACGCGCGCGTGTGCACGTCGTGTCGGGCTTGTTTTTTTCAAAAAAAAAAAAAAAAAAAAAAAATTGGGCAGATTCTGGTAAACGAATGCGGGCGCATTATATTTGTTGCAACGGATGGCGGGGGGGGGCAATACCAGCTGGGCTGGCACAGTATGAGCTCGCATATAGGATGAACGATGGGCCAGAACAATATGCAATTTGCAATACGAGAAAATTGATCGATGAACAGGGGGACCCTGATGTTCTAGAAAGGAGAACCCACGTGGCGCAAGGTATGTTGTGCACTCTATATGGCGCCATATATGTTGTGAGCGAGCAAAAAGCGCGCCGCCGGCGCGAATGGATATCGTGCGATCTACGTGGTGGAACCCATCGGCGGCGACGGGCGGCGACGAGGCGGCGACGGAATGGCGACGGCGAGTTTGCTCTCGGAGCCTCAGAATTACGTGCTTGGGGGGGGGGGCGCGGCGGGCCTTAGAGCCTCCTAAACCGAAACGAAATATAAAAGGCACGCACACACCGTGATCCGTGATCCTACGAGAGAAAAAACCGAACGCACACAGAGGTCGGCGCCCTCTGTGCCAGGACGCGCTGTGCATGCGTGTTTTGTTTGTTTGTGCAACCATGTCTGAAGCACGTGGAGCCACGAAGCACTGCGCATGCCGTTTTGCTTGTATCTGGTTTCGGAGACTCAGACTGAAGCGCGCGGAGGGGGGGCAACGGCGATCACTGGGACATCCACGATCCACGAGAAAACATACAGTGATTCGTGGTTCCACAAGCGCAAGAAAAATCCGCCGATATGGCGTGTGAGTTTCTGAGAGCGTGGACTTGAGCTCGCTCAAGCTTCGCTCTGCAAGGGGGTACGTTATGTCCGACGTCATTTCCGACGTTTTTCGGTACACGGGGATATTCCGACGTCATTTCCCAAGTTGTTCGGCACCCGGGGGCAAGGGGGTATAGAAAACTTCACTTCCGGAGCCCCGACCGCCCAAGACAGCCCAAGAGGAAGCCAAGAGAGGCCCCGACGCGAGTTCCAGAAACCTCCAGAACGTCCCCAGGATCCCTCACGACACTTCCCAAGAATGCCCAAAGACTGACAAATTGACCCATTCCCTTCGAAAACGCACATTTTCTGCAAATTCGTTTCTTGGGTCTTTACAATGTCCAAAACGGATCGCTCTCACCCCCACCGGATCGGCGGCACTGGCCAGAGGCCAGCCCAATAAACATGCACAATGTTTGGTGCCACCGACCGATACCGCAATGCTTGCGCGCACGGCGCCCGTGACGGATGGGCCGAGCGCGTGCGTTCGTCAGCCTGGATCACAAATTTGAATGAGTAGTGATAAAATGAAACGCGCGTGCGGCTGTGCAGAATGACCGTTTCAACCGATTCGTACCTGGGGCGTTTTGGGGGGTCGCTGGCGGTGACCGACCATATATGTTTATATAACCATATATATATATACAGCACAGCGTTGGCGCTTTGCGCCACGCGCCTTGTTCGGGACGTTTCCCCAGCAAAGCAATCAACCATCGCTTGCTTCAGCGGGAGGGGCCTCGAGGGTTGGACGGGCGATCGGTTCATTTTTCTGCTATCCCTGGTGTCTGCTGACACCGCGTTCGCCCAATGCGCTCGCACGCTTGTGCGCCGGTGTGGGGAAGGAATGTTGTTTTCACGTAGCGAGGTGCTGGCAAATGACGAAGCATCCAACTGTTGCGATGGCGCATGTCCATGAACGGGGAACGGGAAGGGAGCAGGGATGAGAGGGGGCTGAAGAGGCGGAAGGGGGGGAGAGGGGGGGCGAAATGGGGAGAACGTCCACAGGAAGGAGCGGGCGAATGAGGATAGCCATCGGATGCCACGAACATGGAGGTCGACGAAGAAGGCAGAGGGGGGAAGGGAGAGAAAGGAAGAGAGGGTGATAGAGGTATGGGAAAGGCAGGCGGGCTGACGTGAGCGCAACGAACGCACGGAGAACACCGTCTGGGCGTTCTTGGGGCCTCTTGGGGCCATCTAGGGCCCTCTTGGGGGCCTCCAGTGGCCTTCTTCTGGGCCCTCTTGGGGTCTCCCACAGCTTGCGTTGGTCTGTCTTGGGGGCCTTCTGGGGGCATCTTGGGTTTCTGGTGGGCAGTCACGGGGCTCTCTAAGCTGCGAAGACCCCCAAAGCGGATATGCTCAAAGGTCTATTTTTGGCCTGAGGGAATGGGACGAGTTTGCTTACTCGGGGCTCTCTTAACGGCCTCCTGGGGCGTCTTGGGGGCCTCGTGGGCCGTCTTCGGACCGTCTTGGGGCGCTCTTGTGCTGTCTTGGGTCTCTTTGTCGCTTATCCGATGATCCCTTCTGATCGCTTTAGTCTGCTCGCAAGGCCCGGCAAGGCGCCCTGGGAGGCCCGGCCGGAAAGGCCAGCTGCGCAGACCTTTTCCAACGGCGCCCGGGGGGCCGCCGAGACGTCCGAAAGGGCGTCCAGGACGTCCCTTGGGGTGGGGGTCCCGCTTAGGGGGAGGGGGCGTTCCAGGAAATTCGCCGGCCCAACGGGCCAGAGGCGTGCTAAGATCTCCGGTAACTGCTAAATAATACTTCTAGTTCGCGCGCGAGGGGCGGCCCCTGGGGGTCCCCCGGCGAAAGTACCCCGGGCGATCCCCGGCAGGGTCGGATCAGAGATGGTTTTGAGGGCCTTTTTTCGACACCCCTCACGAGGATCGTGGCCTCCGAGGGGGGTGCACTCGACTACCCCGCCCCAAGAGGCCCCCAAAGAGCCACCCAAGAGGCCCAAGGGGGGCCCAAGACGCCGCCAAGAAGCCCCAAGAGACCCCCAAGAGGCCCCCAAGAGGCCCCTGGGAGGCCCCAAAGAGGCCCCCAAGAGGCTTCAAAAAGGCCCCATAGAGCGCTCGAGGGCCGGCGGAATGAGCGAAGCGATTAATAAAAGTATAGGAGTACATGTATATATATACTCCCATACATACACATGGTATATATATACACACACCACTACCCACCTATGAATCGCTATCCGCCCACTGGCCTTACTATCCATCTTTCGATTGGCAGCAAAACAAACACGACTGGGCACCAATCGCGGGACAAACACGACAGGACAACAACAGGCCAACCGCACAACAATCATGGGGCAACTACTCGGACAACCATCGGGACAAACATCGGGACAGCCACGGGACAACAAAATGACAACCATCAGAACAACAACAGGCCATCCACACGACAACCATCGGAAAAACCACTCGACAACCATCGGGACAATCGCTGGGCAACAGAACATTCCCGGGACAACCCTGTGGTCCATCAGGCACCCTGGCGCGCACATGGGAGCGAAGCAATCTGACGTCAATCACACCTAACCATGGAAGGCCCTCTCTCTCGCACTCGCGAACCAACTCTAAGAAGACTGGCTCCCCAAGCGGTGGACATGTGTAAACTCCAGCATCAGGAATTTGTCCAACAGAGAAAGGGCATGTCAGTATGACACGGTGTGGCTTCGTCGCGAAGGCAGGGGTCAACATTTATCCTCTGAGATGACGCCAGCGAGGCGATTGAGCAGCAGCCCCGCGAGAATAATACAGACGTCGGGAGGGGCCCAGACGAAGGCGGCGCTGAGAAAGTGTGCCCCGTCAGGCAGGGCGAAGATGAAGCCCGCCCTGCTGGGGTCGGAGTGGACGGGGTCGGAGGATCGCACTGCATCGACGATGCATTGGCGAAGTCGGGGTACAGTCGGCCCGTATGATCAGGATGCGCGATAAGGATGCAAGGGCCTTGGAAGGCTGTTTCGAGGCTTTTCGAGCGGGGCGCGGCCAACGAAAGTGGCCAAGGATGGACCGGGGAGGTAACGTTGCAAGTGTACCCTTGGGAGAATTGCCCATCCCTACTGTAGAGATCATCAGGCTCCCCAGATCGAGCCGCATCGCCGATGCATGTGGGATGCTGGGCGGTCCACCCATCCCATTCGGGGATCTTCTGACCCGGGTCAATCCAGACCCGGGTCAGCAGGAAACCAAAAACTGCAATGCAGGAAAAAAAAACTGCAACGCAGGTCTTCACAAACCCGGGTCAGCCAATATGTGCGGCCGCCTCGCGGCCACGAACGGCTCGCTAACCCGGGTCAGCCAGAGGGGGTCTTCGCAAGATCCTGCAGGATCTGGTGCCGTGGCTGACCCCCGTTTGCATTGACCCCCGTCTCGAGGCTCCCGACCCATCAGCTTCGACCCCACTCCGGGCGGCCCGGAGAAGCGGAGGCGGATCGACGTTCCCCCCGGAAGAACACAATGCTTGCGCGCAAAGGGCCTTCCCTTGCGCTCAGACAGAACCGCCCAGTGAGGTAGGGACTCCCAGGCCTCGAACAACCACCAGCACGTAGCCACTCGGCCACCTGTCCCTGGGTTGGCGGGATGCAAATGGGGGGGTAAGTCCAGGAGGGGAGAGAGTCGCAACCGAGGTACGTTGTACCTACGCCCCACGGAGAAGGTACAATTTGTACCGACGCCACGCAGACAAGGTACAAATTGTACTTTTGACAACGTCCGCGACATGTGCGAGGATGTTAACGGGGGGTAGAAGGTACAATTTGCACTTGCAACCCGCAGAGAAAATACAAATTGTACCCCAACAAAACGGTACCGGATTCTCATTCCCCCATGTCCTGATTCCCCCATCGCCATCCGGCCGACTGGGAGGGGCCGGCGGCGAGATCCTTGCGATGGGGCCGCCGACTAAGGAAACCTTCCCCTCTCTACCAATTCGCCCCCCCTTCTCCCCATTCTTCCCCCTCGCTATACTTCCTCCCACCTTTTCCCCCTCCCTCCTCCCTCCAAACAACCCAAAAAGTTGCAGCCTGTGGAAAGCGTTTCGAGAAAGATTGCTCCGACAATTCCTCGGGGACTGTGCACAAAGGCCAGGCGCAGTCGGGAAAAGCGCCGAACGAAGGCTCCCACCCGCGGCGCAAGACATCACCGGGCTGAGGGACACCCTGGTACAGGGCTGCGCGAAGGAGATCCCTGGCGGCGCAGGGCGCGTCTTCCAGGCATCGACGGCAACTGCCGAAAACGAAACGCACAGCACATGGGCCAAAGGCAAAGCCAATTCAACGAAATAGATGGCCCCGTTTTCCACCACCACAACCACAATAATTTGGAGGGGGACGGGGTCCTCCTCCTCCAACTCCTCCTCCTCTTCGTCCTCCTCCTCCTCCTCCTCCTCCTCCTTTTCGTCCTCCTCCTCCTCCTCCTCCTCCTCTTCGTCCTCCTCCTCCTCCTCCTCCTCCTCCTTTTCGTCCTCCTCCTCCTCCTCCTCCTCCTCCTCCTCCTCCTCATCCTCCTTCCCCTCTCCAACTTATGGTGGTGGCGGAAAAACCACGCTCATCATGCATGCAAACCGACGCCATGCGATACGGAGGCCGGTGCCAAACTCGACGCTGCAGGACAAACGGACGCGCACACAGAGACTGCACGTACGGCGTGTCGGGTCGGGGGGCCGAGCGGTTCGCAGTTAGGGTGCGCTGCGCCGCCCCCGCCGGAGCCCCTCCCGGGATGGAGTTGAGGCGCTTGAAACCGAGGTCGACCCCGAACTGGTAGCGCCAGAGCACAGGCATCCACAAGATCCCAGCCTCGGGCGGGTTTGCGTCCCGTCGGGTCGATCGGGCAGGATGTGTCGCCGCGCGCCGTCGCAGATGACCGGATATCTGCACGCCTGTCCATCCTAGCAGATCTGCCCGCGGCCAAACTCGCACACGACAAATACACCACACGTCTCAACCGATCGATGGTCCGCCGCACCTGGAAGGGGACTTGTGACTGGCCGACCCGACCCGGTGACTGGCGGATCACGCCGATCAGCGATCGGGGTAGTCAGATCAGCTCGGGGCGATCTGAGGCGATAGCTTCCCGCACTACGCCGCAGGTTGTCCTCCAGGCAGCGAATGTAAAGAAGAGGATATGATGAGTAGGGGTGAAGGGTGAAAGACGATGGGGAAGAGGAAAACGAGGAGGAAGAGGAGGAGGAAAGAAGAGGAGGGAGAGGGTGCGGATAGGAGCAGGACAATGAAAATATGCGGAAATGGGGAAGGGGGATGAACAGGGTCAAGATGAGGAATATGAGACAACTCGGACAACAATGAAGGGGATCACGCATTTTCCAAAAGCGGACACCAAGAAACGGTGATCGCCTTATCCGAGAGAGCGTGATCCACCGCCGTTTTACTGTGGAAAATTGCCCCCCTCTTCCTCCGGAACCCAGGGGTCCCCCCCCGCCGAAAATCCCCCCCCCTGCTGGACCCCCCCCCTCCCCCCTCCCCCCCCCGGCAACCCCCCCCCTTCCCTAACCCCTCCCCCCCTCCCCTCCCCCGCCCCCGGGGGGGGGTCACTACCGGTTCGAACCCACCCCCCCTCGAAAACCGAGGGGGGTCACTACCGGTTCGAACCCCCCCCCCCACTCACCGCCAGCAAACGACTCCCGGTCCCTACCACCGTCCGCGCCACATCCCCCACTGTTGTTCCCAGCACCACTGTCCTCACCACCACTGTCCCCACTGGTTCCACCACCGTCCCTACTGTCCCCACCAGTGCTCCCACCACTGTCGCACTGTCCCCACTGTCCCCACCACTGTTCCCACCACGGTTCCACTCTCCCCAGCAGTTTCTCCACGGCCCCAACCACTGCCCGACTATCCCCACTGTCCCCACTGTCCCACTGACTCCTCCGCTGTCCCACTGAGCCGTCCCACTGTTCCCACCACTGTCCCCACCACTGTCCTCACTGTACCTCTGTCCCACCGCCGTCCTCGCCACCGCCTTCACCACTGTCCCCACTACCACTGTACCCTCCACTGTCCCACTGTTTCCACCTCCCACTGTCCCCACACCACTGTCCCCACCACCACCGTCCCCACCACTGTCCCAACCACTACAGTCCCCACCACTGTCCCACTGTCCCCACCACCGTCCCGCTTTCCCCTCACCACTGTCCCCACCACCACCGTCCCCACCACTGTCCGCACCCCCCCTCGGTTTTCGAGGGGGGGGGGTTCGATCCGGTAGTGACCCCCTCCGGTTTTCGAAGGGGGGGGGGAAGGGGGGGGGTTCGAACCGGTAGTGACCCCCCCCCCCTTTCCATGATGAGCTGGGGGGGGGAGGGGTTCGAACCGGTAGTGACCCCCCTCGGTTTTCCGGAAGGGGGGGGGAGGGGTTCGAACCGGTAGTGACCCCCCCCAGTTTTCCGCCAGCAGCGGTAGAACACGCTCTTTCTCTTATCCTCAAGCATGCTGTTCCGCAACGTGCAACGGAAGAGGGGAAGGAACGGGAAGGTAACGCAATGCTGTGTTCCGCAAGCAACTCAACGTGATCGCCTTATCCTCAAGCAATGCTGTTTTCCGCAACTAGGTAAATAAAGGGGAAGCAAGAGGCCAAACGCGGTTCGGCGGCCAGTCCGGGGGGGGAATGCGAGGCAGCGGGCCTTCCCAACAGGCTCGGAAGTCCTCCAGCCTTCTGAATGATCCCACCAGCCCTTGAGGGCGTAGGTGGTTCAGGGCGTTTCCTCTTCCACCCTCTTCTTCCCCTTCGGGGAGGGGTTTCCCCCCAGTACCCCCTCTCCTGGACCTGGACGGGGCGTCCCGCGAGCGGCCGGGACATCCAAAACGGCCTCGGCGAGGAAGCCAACATCATTGGTGCCACTTGGGTTTGGGCCCCATTTTGGCCCCTTGGGAGGGCGACGCTAATTCAGGACCCCCCTTGTTGGACCGATCTCCTCCGAGATGGCCCCACGAGCGCTCCCAAGGCCCCCAAGGGTGCCCCAAGAGGGCCCCGAGAGGTGGCCCGGAGGCCCCCAAGAGGCCCCCGAGAGGCCCCCAGGACGCTCCCAAGAGGCCCCCGAGAGACCCCCAACACAGGCCCCAGGCACTCGCGCGCGCAGGTCGGGGCCGGGAGGCGCCCCACCCCACGGAGGCACAACGTGCCGCCGGAGACGCGGGCGCCCCGCCCGCACCCGCGCCGGCAGAGCGAGCGAGCGCTCCCGAGCTTCCGAGGCGGCAGGGCCGCCAAGGCTGGCCCAACATGCGCAGGAGCAGGAGCCGGCGCAGGGCTCCGCGAGGGAGCTGCCGGGGGGGGGGGGGGGCCGAGGCCCACGCACGTCTTGACGAGCTCGTCCTCCATGCGGCTCCGATCCTCCGACCTTGCCACGCGTGCCCAAATTGCCGCAGACAGCGGTCGTCAGCACATGGTGTTTGATGCCTGCAAGGCGGCCCATGAGGCCCCCACGACGGCCCAACAGGGTGGTCAGAAGAGGCCCCCAGCAGGGCCTGGAAAGGCCTTGCTTAGATGTGTGCCTACGCTTGGTTTCGAGACTGTGGCGTCTTCACCGTTGCGGTCCTCGTGTGTCTCTTGACGGCCCTCTAATCGCCTCCAAGATGACCCCAAAACGACCCAACACCACACAGCCCCAGCATGGCCAACCCAAGATGCCCCTTAAGACGCCCCACCAAGCTTGCCCGAAAGGGCCTCCAGAGGGACCCAAGACGGCCTCAAAGAACAACCCCTCGACGGCCCCAAACAGCCCCGCGACGGCCCCGCGACGGCCGCACGAAACGTCCCAGACGGCCAAGAGGGCCGCAAGACGGCACAAGAGGGCCCCAAGATGGCCAAAAAGTGGCCAGAGGAACCCCCAAAGCTGCCTACAGGAGCCCCAGAGAGGGCGTGAAAGAGTGCGGACAACGACGAAGGCAGGAAGAGTCCCGACACGATGAGGAAGGGTGTGCTACACGTTGCAGCTCTCCCAAGCCTCGGGGCACGAGGTGCCACACGCTACGGCCTCCTGCGCGCCTTGCAGACCAGTCGCAACCCAAGGTGTTGGTATGGCACAGTGGCGGGACCTGCCGCAGGCAGCCGACAATCCTGATGGTGAGGCTGGTGATGTTGCTTCTCCTCCTCCTCCTCCTCCTCCTCGTCCTCCTCCTCATCCTCGTCCTCCTCCTCCTTCTCCTCGTCCTCCTCCTTCTCATCATCACCATCCTGCGCAACAACATCACCATCGTTCCAGTCATCCCGAGGACTCATGCTCCTCCCCATGCTCATATTGCTGATATGTCTGATCATGATTCTGCACCTCCTCGTCCTCCGAATTCTGATCATCATCCAAATCCTGTTGATGTTCAACATCTTTGTACTGCGAAGTGGTGCCACGCTCTATGTATTACGATTCAATTACTTTCACGACTTCTCCTACCAAAGGACAAAACCTACAGCCACCAATCCTGCGCGATTCTACTCGCCGGGTGTGGGTGGGCCTCAACTAGGGACGAAGGAGCGAACTGCCAGTGCTGCACCAAGAGTGGGCTTCAACCTACATCCGATCAGCGGGGGCCGCCAGACACGCTTGCCGAAACTGTTTCTTACCAGAATCGTCAGACCTACCATTAGGTAGCATCATCGGGGGACCTTGCCTGTCCTGTCGCGGCCCTATCCGCGCCGAATCCATATCGATTCCATGTCGGACTCGTCGGATCCGTGTCGAATCCGCGCCGAATCCACGCCAGCTCCGCGTCGAGTCCACATCGAGCCCGCGTCGGGCACAAAAAAGGGCACGAATTCTGGGGGGCAGGCGAGGTCCCCCGAAGATGCAACGTGACTGTCATATCCCTGACCGCAGTGGTCCAAGGTCCATTGGCGCCACGAGCCAACCCCTCCGAGGCGGGGATGGACGCCCCCAGACCCGACGGAGACGGCATCTGTCCTCGGAGGCGGCCAGGGGGCCTGAACTGGAGGAACCTCAAGAGAATCGGTCAACAGGGGGTGGATGCACTCGACCAGGATGGCAAGGATGCACGGTAAGGATGCAAAGGCCTTGGAACGCCATGTTGACGTTTTCCGTGCGGAGCGTAGCAGAATGCCGAGGGATGCCGAATGCCGCAAGGGGCAAGGATGCAAGGGTAGCCTGGGAAAGTCGCCCCCTTCTTACTATCATGGTTGACTGTAAAAGCAAATCCGCTCAAAAGCGGTCCCTGGAACCCTCCCGGGGTCCACCTGGTGCCGTTTCTCACTCCGGCTCCGTGTTTGCCAGCACGGCTCCCTGAGGACAGAAACAAGCAACAACAGCGTCTCGGACCCGGACCCCGGACCCTCGCCCCCGCTTCCCGCTCGCCAGCGCCGGTGCTGGGCCACCTCAGACCCCAGCCGACTCCAAACCGATCGCCACGGGGATCCCCCCCCTCCCCCCCCTCCGCCTCGAGACGCCGACCCTCAAGCGGGAGCCCGCCCCGCCGTCCCGTCGTGCTCCGACGGCCCGTCGAGCACGATGGCCATGCTGGTCATCGCGGCGATCAGCCCGGACGCGACCATGGCCCCGGCCTCGCGCCCGCTGGGCAGCTGGGCTCCTGACGAGGGGGAGGCGTCGGAGGGAGACGGAAGAGAGGACGAGCGAGCAGCACGCACCCATGGCCACCCAGGGGAGCCGGAGGGAGGAGGACCGGCTGTGGCTGTGGGGCCGGGTCGTCGGACCCTGGCGGAGGGAGGCTCGGGCTGGAGCGCTGACCCCCATCCGACAGCACGCACCTGCAGCCCCCTGCATCCCCGCCTACGGGTGTGGGATTGCGCTGTCCGTCCGCCAAGAGAGCCACTGAAGAGAAGACTGGGCCAGACTTCTGCGCTGCGGGAGCGGCCGCGGGCAGGCTGCCGTGCGTCCGTCCGCGGGCGGCCCGAGCGGCTGGGCAGGGGACACCCCAGCAAACGAGGAAAGAGACGAGAGACAGCTGTCAACCACGAATCCGCCGCCGTCATCGCTGGAACTGGCGACGGGAATCAACCCAGGCCACTTAAGGGGGCAACATCGAAAATCGCGGGGGGGGAGGCAGAGACGTCGTCGACACGGGATGGCGACCAGGGGACGGGCAATAACCACCCAGCCCCACAGAGGCTACCTCAACAGGCGGGGATGCCCAGAGACACCATCAAATCATTTGAAAGACCACCGGACAAAGTCGGATCTCTCCGAGACGGCGATCCTACGAATTCCAATCCTGAAGCTCTCTGCTACGTTCGTAGTGCTCAAAGCACACCAGTGACAACGGAGGCCATTGAATTTAATGTGTTGCTTGCTCTGGGGACCTTCCTGAAGCCACTCGCTCCATTCATGCATCGATGCTGACTCGAATGGCCGGTGACTTGAATCGGACATGAATTGAGTTAGAGTTGAGCTAAAGTAGAACTTGAATCAAGGTATAATCGAATTATAGTCCAACGGATCCGCAAGGTATGCCCCAGGCAGGTCCCGTAAAACAACCATCTGACCTGAGAGCTCTCGTGCACACTTTGCAAACCTCCAAGACCAGATGAGGACGGCCCCAGAGGCATCGGCAGGGGATGCCCGCCACGGATATGACTCCGTGACGGCACCGCCATGCACACTGCGGTCCAGAATGGTCCAGACAATGAAAATAACACATTCGCTTTGATCCCTTCTTGGGGAAACCAAGAAGGTACCCCTTGCTCTACCCTCCGGATCTCTCCTGGGGTGCGTTCTCAGCAGGATTTCGAGGCGAATCCAGCAGTGGCGACATGGGCCGCTCAGGAGGCCCGAGGGGAAAACAAGGGAAGGGTAGCGGTATGGGAACCTGTTCCTCCTCTGACCCCTCGCTCCATAGTCGAGGCATCCTACGGGGCCGTCCTGGAGGCAGCGCTCCGCATATACCCCATGCCAAGGGGACGGACGGCGCCGCGCTGTGGGGCGCCCCAGGGACGAGCGCAGGGACCAGGGGAACGACGCTGCATCGGGCGATCCCCACCGAGGAGCTGCTGCGATCGGAGCCGAAGCCTGTTCAGAGCAACTATACAGTGCAGCGTGGTGCGCAGTGCATTCTGGATTGTCGTTGTGCACGTCATGTGCAACGCGCCTGATGTGCGGAATTGCTATATGTGACCAGTGTCTGCTATTGCGATGTGTGTGTGTGTGTTTTCTGGTATCTGCAATTGGTGTACATTGCGGGCGCCTGCTATTGACATGCGCCGCTGCTGCTTCTTGCTGATGCACATGCAGGGATTGCGGTACTGATGTCCGACATAAGACATCGTCAGTCCCAAAGCGGTGGTGATCACTAGATGTCCGAAACAATTGAATGGCGTTTCGCCTGGTGTTCGATTGGTGACCGCCCGCGGGCGCGCTGTGGACGCCCCGTGCGCCCGAGTTATCCGGGGTAACTCGGGTCCGGGGCAACTCGGGTTCGGATTCCCGAAAAAAAGGAACCCGAGTTAGCCCTGACCCGAGTTACCCCTGATGATTCGGGGCTCTGAGCGGGCGCGTTGTGGACGCCCCCCGTGCGCTGGGTGGGCGTGGCGGGGCTCCATCCCGTGCCCGCCCCGTTCCCGCCCGTGGGCGCCGGTGGGCGCCTCGCGCTGCCGACCACACATAGCGCGCACCACTATAGCTTGCCCGCTCCAGAGAAGAGTCGGCTCCGCCGCCTTCCCACCGGTGTTTTACATATCCCTATCCCTATGCTGGGCACCTCCTCAGCACGATGCCAATCTCAGGGATCCCCTTATTTTTTTTGAGGGCGCATCCCCAAGATTGGCATCGCCTCTTGGCGTGTCAATCTTAGGGATAGGGATACGTTCGAGGCTGGTAAGTGCTATCGTTTCCCCCTGGGAGCGTACAGTTCACACTGGTCCATATGAAACCATCCCATCCCAACAGGGCTGTGATTGCCCAGCCTCGAACGTCCCTAAAATTGACACGCCAAAAGGCGATGACAATCCTAAGGATGCGCCCTCGAAAATAAGGGAATCCCTAAGATCGGCATCGTGATGAGGAGATGCCCAGCATAGGGATAGGGATCTGTTCCAGGCTGGTAACACATTGGTCCATATGAAACCATCCCATCCCAACAGGACGGCGATTGCCCCCCCACCCTCGCACGCACTTGCGGACGTCAGAAGCCAGCCGCAGAAAACGATACCGTGTGGGCCACATGCGCCCGCCGCCACGCGGGCATGGTGTCAAAACCCGTCAAAACATGCGACGTGCAAGACAGTTCCAGATTCTGTTCCTAAGCATGTGGAAACCAACGCTATGTCGACAAAAAAGGCTGCTAGGTGTCTTGAATGTCTGTGAGCTGCGAGCGAGCACTTCTTCATTACCCTCACTATCGCCGTCGCACAGCCGCCTCTAGCGTCAACGCAAATGGCCGTCATTACCGCATTCATGAAAATCATGGTCGTCACCAAAACGTGGGAATCATCATTGTCGTCATCGTCACCAACATCGCGTCATCATTGGCCTTACCATCGCCATCGTCATGAACACCATCATCATCGATAACGTCATCACCGCTGCTGCCGCTTCCGACATCATCCTGATATCGCGTTCAACATTAACACCAACCCGCAATGAACTGAACTCGCGCTAGCACGGTCTATGAGACGCGCCAGGAAGTCCCCATCGGTCAGCAGCATCGCAGCCGCATCAATTGTGCCAAACTACCTGGTCGCGCTGCGCGCGAGCGCGCGCGCTCCGTAGAGACGCGCTCGCTAGGAAACTTCAAACAATAACCGCAATCGCGGCCGAATGAACTGTGCCAAACTTGTTTCCGAGAGCATTGCAATTGACACACATCAGTGGCGAACGTAACTGCAAAACATAGCTTCCACCAATCAGCTTACCCGCCATAGGTTGGTCACGCATCTCACATCACACGGACTTGATCAAAAAGATGGCACGACATAGCTTGCACCACATGGTTTGCCCCACATAGGCTCCGCAAAGTGCCTTACGCCACCTTGCACAACACACCCTGAACCACACAGGTTGCACCACAAAGCTTGCACAACATTGATGTCACCACGTAGCTCGAAGCACCAGAGGTTGCACCACATATATTACATCAAGCAATATGCACTGCATGACTTGCGCCGCAATTTGTGCCACAGACTCTGCACCACGTACATTGCGCCACATATACTGCACCTTGTACCTTATACTACGACACATCACGACATGGATTGAACACCGGGGAGTTCGAGAACCTACTGTTTGGGTACAACGATGGCAAGCGGGTGGAATCATGCGTTATTTTTCGAAAACAAAACGACGTGTGCCCGGTGGACGGGCAATGCTATTTGTATGATGCATGTGGTGATGTGATAAGAACATGGTCATGGTGACTGGATATGAAGAATCTGCATGATGCCGATGTTTGATATATGCTCTTCATGTACGGTATTGGCCAAAACTTCTTGATGTGCAATATGGATGCATTTCTTGACGCAACTTCACCACGCAATGCTCGCGCGTGGAGGATCTCGAGGAGGAGGCGGAGGAGGAGGAGAAGCCTCACCTTCTAAAGGATCACTTGGCAAGCAGCTCGACTTCATTTACCAGATGGCAACCCGTGGCCGACCGCGGTCGCCTCGTGCGCTGGCTGGCGGTGACATGTGTTCGCCCAGTCGCCGCCCGTGCGCGCCTCGTGCGCGCCCCATGCGGTTGCGCCGAATCGCTTGCGCAACACATATGTAACAAACAAATGTGTATCCATAACTTCCCACTCAGTGATTGCACTTCATGCTCCTTACTTCTGCTCTAAGGACTGGGCAGTTGGCCGGTCTTGCGGCCATGTCGTCGCCGTCGCCACCCCGTCGCCGCCTCGTCGCCGCCCGTCGCCGCCGTTGGATTGCACCACACAGATTGCACGAACAACAAATCGCTCCTGCGGTGCGCGTTTGGATCTCTCACAGAATAGACTGCACGACATATATATAGCACCATACGGACTGCACAACATATATATAACAACCTCATATGTGGCACCATGCTGATTGCACAACGAAGACTGACCAAACAGGGTGCGCCACACTTATTGCATAACAAAATAGATTGCACATTCTGTATTGCACATCACATATTGCACCTCATAGAGTGCACAGCCGTACAGCAAACATTACATAGAATGTGTTGCAGAAACATATAGCTTCAACCATATGTGAATTATACAATGTATATTGCTGCACCACAGAGATTGCCAAACATATATTGCACTGCCCCAGAAATTGCACGACGTAGATTGGGGAACCCAGATTGCACCAAATAGGTTGCACTGTATTGTTTACTCCACATAAACTGATGCACATACACAATACGATATGTTGTGTCGCGACTGCGGTGCGCGTTTTGATCGCAAACAAAATGGATTGCATTACAGATGTTGCACAACACCCATTGAAGCACATATAGTGCACAGCATGTTGCGAACAAATTATGTTGAACCACAAGGGTTGTACTACATATAGGGTGCACTGCAGAAATAGCCCCACAAAGATTGCACAGCATAGATTGCACATCATGTATTGCTAAAAACACTCTGCTTGGGATCCACGGTGGTCCACTTGTGTTGCAGGTCTTGAGCAGCGTAGCGTGAACAGCATAAAGCCACAGAGTTCCAAATCCGCCGATCCGGCGTGTGAGTTTCAAGGAGTCTCAGCTACAGCCTCGAGGCTGAGCCTCAGCCTCTGGGGGGGTTGCCGGGGTGGCTCTGCCGACGAAGGGGGGAGGGGGGGGGGGAGGGGGTGCGAGTTTCCGGCGGATGCGGGGTGTGTTCCGCGGCCCCTCTGTAGACGCGCTCAAGGCCTGCCGGCAGACGCATAGAACCATTGGATTTCCGCGGCTGGCAATGAAACCGTCGCAGCGCGCTTTGTCAGAGAAACCAAACGTTTTAGGGTCTTCTGTGCGAGTGTCTGTGTGTGATGCGTGTCTGCAAATGTCTGTGCGTGCTAGTGTCTGGCGTGCGCCTAGTGTGTCTCTGTATGTGTGCCCGCCGTATGTTGGGCGCCCGAGTTATCCGGGGTAACTCGGGTCCGGGGTAACTCGGGTTTGGATTCCCGGAAAAGGAACCCGAGTTAGCCCTGACCCGAGTTATCCCTGATGATTCGGGGCTCTGGACGCCCGAGTTATCCGGGGTAGCTCGGGTCCGGGGTAACTCGGGTTTGGATTCCCGAGAAACGAACCCGAGTTATCCCTGACCCGAGTTACCCCTGATGATTCGGGGCTCTGAGTATGTGCATTTGCGTCTCCTAACTGGTATGTGTGTTGGTGGTGGTGGGTGTGCATGTCTGCGGCGCGGGTTGGGTGGTGTGACTGCATGTGTGCGTTTGAGTGTGCGCCCATATGTCTGCGTCTGGAGAATAACCCCGAGCGACCCAGATCGGCGGCACTGTCCGAAGGCCACTACAATACACAGGCTACACCACATAGCTGGTGCCCAGTACACGAATAGCTTACACTTTGCGGCGTGCACCACATAGCTTGCACCACATATGAGTCCTACATAGAATGCACAACACAGCTTGCATCACATAGCTTACCCCAAGTAGCTTGCACGTCCACCGTGCAAGAACTAACTGTTGGGGTCCACGCTGGCAGATATGTACCATATGGCTGATACATGCGATTGGTATATCTTCGCAATGTATGACCTCGCTGATGCAACATGTGGAAAATACGTTTGGTTCTGGTCTATGTGAATGATGCATGTGATGTGTGCCGATTGTTGGGTTACAGCGGTGATGCCAGTGTGGACGCAATGACACCTTGACGACTGTCAGGTAGTCCTCGATGTCTGCTTCTTGTGTGTGCACTTGACGTCTGCTCTTGATGACTGTTCTTGATGCCTGCTTTTGGTTGCAGAGGTGTGCACGCTGGCGCTTGAGGAACAAGGCTCGGGATACTCGGGACTGCTGTGACCTGGACGTCGAGGGCTGCGGAGGGGGGGCGGGCTTGTTTCACTCAGTCTGATCGGGTGGAACATAAGAACGGCGGGCAAGAACATGGAAGACGAGGACGACCCATACAGTCTCCACCCTGGAGATTCCCACGCCAAACGATTCGATGTGAAATGCAACTGATCGTCAGGCAAAACAAGAGGGAGAGGCGTCGGAACTTGTACAAAAGATCCCCCTATCTTCGGAATGAGGGGGGCGAGCGGTATTGCTCTGTCCCTGGCTGTGTGGCTGAAATGGGGTTCCGCGTAGATGTTCTGTTTCGTTCGATGTTGTCGTCATCGCCCACGATCCGCCCACCACCGCCCGAAACCCACCCGTGACCCACCCGTGACCCACCCGCGACCCAACGGCGACCCAACCGCGATCCACCCGCATTAGTTCGATGGAAGTTTGGCGCCTGCGGCGGGCGGCCAGTTGTGCGATGTGTAGAAAATTGGCGGCTGCCGCGGGCTTCGAATTTGCTGGCGAACCTTTGCAGACTGCCGGCATCCTCGCCCTCCCCCTACTCAGACTCGCAAGTGTGAGGATATGGCATTACTTGTAGTTGCCGGGGGAGATTGCACTTCCGAATTGCACTATCACCAATCATGCACTGCTTACGGCCGGGCCCGCTTCGGACCCGAGTGATGCCCCCGCATGACTAGAAGAAAGTAAGCCTGCGTAACTTCAGATTGGCTGGGGTTCAGCAGTTCTCGCAGCTCCTTGCATGTGAATTCGTGCCCATGATATGGTGCCGCAGTGCGAAACAGCTCTGGAACCACTCGAGAACTAACGATCGCGTTGTGCACGCAAGCGCAGCAAGCATCACTACGAGGCAACCCATACGGCATGCTCAAACAGCCTTTGCCTGCAATGTGCGCGCGCCGATGCTCTCGCAGGGAAGGACGACACATAGGAATCGCAATATCAGACCAGAAAATCTGCAAATCGACAATGTCGACATGTGAACGGAAACTTCGTAAAGTCGGAGAACCGCTCCAAACATCATCCAACCATCCCCATCCTCAGACGCGGTTGGCCCTCTGACTGAGTAACTCGAACTCGATCCCAATCCCGCCCGCTCCTTTGCCACCGTGGATCTTGTTGAAAAGCCAGCGCGCTGCAAAGAGGCCTCACCAGGAGGATGGGCACAAATGCACACAAGAAAGACACCACGCCACTTGACTGCCCAGTCTCGCCAACCGCACACTCCACAATTGCTCCATCCATATTCGTCCAGACACCCCGCAAATGCCCTCAACCAAGAGAAGTATCCGCCAGTTCCCCCCGGGGTCCAACAAGCTGCGTGGGCTTGCCTTTTTGCGTGTCTTGCAACAGTTCCAACCCCAATGTTTTCAGCAAGACCCCATCCCGAAAACCAATCACATTGCCTGAATGCATGGGGCCTTGCGGGATGAAAAAATACATATGGCTCGCGCTCCCGAGGCCGCAATCCTTTTCAGCATGTTCCAGCGCGCTGACGCTTCCAAGGCTGCACCCCATCGCAAAACATAACGAACTCGCGCTCGCGACCTCGCACTGACGAAATACGGCGGACTCGCGTCGTTGAAGCCCCAACAAACTACGGCAAACTTGCGCCCCCGAACCCACACGAACTGGACCTGGCTGGCGGTCTGGCGGCTCCGTGCTCGCCGTCCCGCCCCGTCGCCCCGCTTCGTCGCCGCCCGTCGTCTGAGCCTGGCTGGCTGCCTGGCGGTTCCGTGCTCGCCGTCGACACCCCGGGTGCCGCCTCGTCGCCGCCCGTGATCTGGGCCAGGCTGGCGGCCTGACGGTTCCGTGCTCGCCGTCGCCACCCCGTCGCAGACCCCATCGTCGCTTAGATCGCACAAGATATGCAAAGAATTCGTTTCGACCCCCCCCGGATTATTCGCTCCTTTTTTTTCCGTATTGCAATGTACATACGAATGTGCCCCGTCGTCCATTTGAAATATGATTTCATACCGCCCCAGCCCAACCAGTATCGACACCCCCCCTTCCCATCCTCTGCAACAAACACAATGCGCGCACACTCGCTGATGAAGAACCGCTAGTTTTCAAGAAAAACGTTGAAACAATTGACACGATTTGCGCACGCCCGCGTTGTCGCGCGCGCATGCCGAAATTGTTCCCAAACACAGGAGGTCTCGCAGGGACATGCTCGAGTATACAAAAAGCCTATGAAACCATATTTTCGCAGCACGGATGTTCAAAAAACTTGCGCGCGCTCCCTCGCGAATTCTTCAAAAAAACCACCGTCGATTCAACACTCTCATGACATGCTACCAAGCAGGCTTCGCGCGCGCATGTCGAAATCATGCGGACGCCCTCGCGCGCTGCCACATAATATCATGCGGCCACCCTCGCAAACCGGCCGCGCGCGCATGTCGAACACTGTCCAAAACCTTCATTACCGACGCGGGGACGCCGTCATCGACGCCGGCGTGATCAGCATCGGCGCCGTCACTGGCCGAGCCGTCGTCGCTGTCACCATCGTCACCAGCATCGTTGGTATCATCACCGTGTCTACAGCTGTCGACGTTGCCATGATACCGCGCACGCCCAAGTCGCTGAATCGCACTGACATGCACGCTGGGATGTGCCCAGCGGTCAGCGCCACCGCGGCCGCGTCGGTCGCGCCAAACTAGCTGGCGGCTGCGCGCGCGAGCATGCGAGGGCCAGCGCGGCCGCAAAGATGCACCAGCCACCGCCAAGCACTCATCGCAATCGCCACCGCATGGGTTTTGCAAACCAAGTTGCGGGTGGGTGGGTGGGTTGCTTGCGCGAGCATGGAGTATGTCAACTCGTATGTAAAAAACACTGGACCACGTAAGTTCTCCTTTCTTGTAAAAAAATGGGTTCTGCCCCCGTTGGGGTTGTCCGTTCCCTTTTTTCCGTATTGCAATGTACTTACGATCTTGCCCCTTGTCCATCCGAAATACGAAATCATACCATCCCAAACAGGCTGCTATCAACACCCCCCGCCATCCTGCGCAAGCAAAACTATGCGCGCGCATTCACAAAAATCACCAGTTTACAAGAATCCCGTGCAACAGATGGGACGAAGTGCACACGCGCGCGTCGTTGCGCGCGCATGTTGCAACCCTTTTTTACAAAAAAAAAAAAAAAAAAAAAAAAAAAAAAAAAAAAACTTGGGCGCCGAAGAAATTCCCAAATCGATTGTCCAAGAATATGTAAAGACATGTGACTTCGTAACACGGATATCTGAAAAACTTACACGCGCACTCTTGCGAATGCTTCCCTCTTGTTCCCCCCCCAAAGAAGCTGTGTATTCAACATGTTCGTACAATGCTACCAAACCGGCTTCGTGCGCGCATGTCGAAATCGTTCGAACGCCCTTGCGCGCGCGCTGTCGCGACAGCCCGCGCTGTCGCGTCTTTGCAACAACAGACGAAAAGCACACGCGCGCGTCGTTGCGCGCGCATGCCGAAATCCTCATATATGTATATATATATACATATATACATATATATACATACATACATACATACATACATACATACATACATACATACGTACGTACATACATACATACATACATACATACATACATACATACATACATACATACATACATACATACATACACATATACATATATATCTACATATATATATATATACACACATATATATAAATATATACTAGAACCATCGCGCGCGCTTCGCGCGCGCTCAGGTTTTAGCAGGCCCCAGGCCTTGACGAATTCACTGCTCCACTGAAGTAGTGGACCACAGTCCACGCATACCAATCTGCATTCCGAAAGGCCTTCGAGGAAAATAGTTGTGTAGGAGGGCGGAGACCGTATGAATCGGGTTCCCAGAAGGCCTTCTGGGAGCATGGGTTTGGGGCGTCTTGGGGAGCCTGTTGGGGCGTGCCGTCGTCGTCGTCGTCGTCGTGCTGCTACGACCCATTCCCGAACCTGACCTTGGCGGTGGCCTAACCTGGCGCAGCCCCGACTTGCAACAGACCCGACACGTTCCTTTCCGAACGCCAGGTTCGCACGCGCCCAGCACGAAGGAACGGCAGCTGCGGTGGCTAGTTGTCTCGCGCCGAGTCCGTAAGTCTTACTACGGGGACGGGCCGATGTTTGCCTCTTGAAGGCCCTCTTGGGGCCCTCTTCGGCCATCTTCAAGCCATCTCGGGCACTGAGGGGCCTCGCTGAAGCTGTCCTGGGGCCCAGTAGGGAGAGCTGGGAGCCCGGAAACCATGTTCCCGGAGAGGCTTCCGGGAACATGATTTCGAACAGGGCCCTCTGGGGCCTCCCTGAGGCCGTCTTGGGCGCCTCCTGGGTCGGCTTCGCGGCCTCTTGGGCCGTCTCGGGGGGTTCGGTGAGGCCCAAAGGCCGACCTCTTTGGGCCGTCTGGGGCCCTCTTGGGTCTCTCTTGGGCTGTCTTGGGGCTCCTCGGGGGCGTCTGGGGCACTGCGAAGACGAAGCCAGCAAGTATGCTGAAAATGCACGTTTTACGAAGGGAATGGGCCGATGTGTGCCTCTTGAAGGCCCTCTCGGGGCCCTCTTCGGCCATCTTCAAGCCATCTCGGGCCCTCAGGGGCCTCGCGGAGGCATTCTTGGGGCCCAGTAGGGAGCGCTGGGAGCCCGGAAAACATGTTCCAGGAGAGGCTTCCGGGAACAGGATTTCGAACGGGGCCCTCTTGGGCCTCCCTGAGGCCGTCTTGGGAGCCTCCTGGGTCGGGGGGTTTGGTGAGCCCCAGAGGCCGACCCTTTTGGGCCGTCTGGTGCCCACTTGGGTCTCTCGTAGGCTGTCTTGGGGCTCCGCGGGGGCGTCTGGGGCGCTGTGAAGACGAAGCCAGCGGGTATGCTGAAAATGCACGTTTTACGAAGGAAATGTGGCGATTTGTGCCTTTTGAAGGCTCTCTCGGGGCCCTCTTCGGACATCTTCAAGCCATCTCGGGCACTCAGGGGCCTCGCGGAGGCTGTCTTGGGCGACATACGGGTAAGGGCAGGGCTCGCATGTGGCCCCCAACGCAGCCCCAGCGCGCCGAGGTCAGCAGCCTGACCGGGTCTACTGGGTATCGCCTGTGTGGTCATGGGCTGGGTCTCGCTCTGTGGTTGCGGCGGAGCTGGGAGAGGCAGGGGCGCTGATGAGCTACTCGCCATGGTCAGCTACAATGGCCTGCAAGGGGACCCGGGAGGCCAGTAACGTGAGGAGCTTCTGGGTCTTGGTAGGGCTGAAGGGAAGGCTATGTTGTATGTCAGGGTTTTGCGGCAGGCCGAAGCGCAGCCGGAGGAGGGTGTCCGCTGACGTGGCCAAGCGGCGGAGGAGCCGGCGTCGCCGCTGAGACTCGTTCCTTCGCTTAACCACGGCAGGGACGGAAGAGTCTTTTTTCTCAGGGCTCCGCATCTTGGCTCTTGAGCCAAAGTGCAGCATCACGGCGAAAGTTGGCCTGAAGCTGCAAACCTAGAGTGCAAACTACATTGCAACCCATCCCTGGAGGCGGCGTCGCCGCTAAGCCTCCAGAGATCTTGAGACACATGACCAAAGTGCAGCGCCACGGCGAAAGTTGCCCTGAAGCTGCCGACCTAGAGTGCAACATTCATTGCAACCCATCCCTGGAGGCGGCGTTGCCGCTAAGCCTCCAAGGATCTCGAGACACATGGCGGCGCAAGCGTCAACATGCGTGATCCCACTTTGTGGGATTCGGATAAATGTTTTCCAACTATCTACCACAAGCAACTGCGATATAGGCCGGTACGCCCAAAACTGAGAACGCGGCCCGCAAAGGCGGCAACACGCAACGAACATGTCACGAATTACGGCCCGCAAATGCGGAAGTAAGAGACGAGGAAAGGAGGGGAAAGTTGGCGTGCAATGGAGCGGGCGGCCACTCTGCTGAAGGGGCGGATCCCCCGTGCCAGAGAGGCCCGACCAAACCGTATGTATGCCCTGGGATGACCTTCGGCTCGGAATCCCCGCTCGGAGAAAAAAATTGGTGCGCTAGCGTCATATAGAGGTTTACCGGCGGCGGAGTAGGGGCATCCACCACCTATTTTGCACACCCCCCTCGCTAAGCGCCAACGTCATCAGTGCCAAACACAAGCTCGAAGTGCAAAATGCAGAACAATTAAAATACTACAAAACTACAAAACTGCATCAGCTCCGCTCGCCTGAGTGAGGACACGGGTCATTTCACCAGGCTTTCGATGGTGATGTTGCCGATCATGATGTTCATGAGCTCGCGGGCCTGAATGAACTTGGCCGGCAGCAGCGCCTTGGTGAACCCGTCGCCCTTGTGGGTTGCCGTCGGGTGGTGCTCGACCTCGATCTCGCCGTCCTTCCAGAGCTCGTGGACGACGGAGATCGCGCACTTGTGAGCGCGCTCCAAGTGCCGGAACTTCTTGGAGTAACCGCGCCCAACGGCCGCAATGGCCTGCGCGTTGTCCACCAGCACGACGATGTTCGTTTTCACGCCCATCTTGGCCAGCATGTCGGCCATGGGGAGCGCGTCCATGCGGACGTTCTTGGACATCGCCAGCGTCTCGGACTCCGCGGTCGCCGAAGACGTCGCCGTCTGTTTCTGGCTGGCCCAGCTCAAAGGCCAACTATGGTCAGAAGTCGGCGCGAAGAGCTCGAGGAAAAGGCCGCTGGTGGAGCGCGTCGTCTCCGCGTCGCCGGCCCAATCCGCATCGGACCAGGCTCTGAGCTGGAGCTCCTCGGAGTCGTCCGGGCTCAAGAGCGCGACGAGGGCGACGTTGCCGGTGCTCTGCAGGTAGCTGTACAGCCTCACGAGCGCGACGTCGCGGGTGGTTGACCACTTGGTCACATGCGGGCACAACCGCTGCACCGCGACCGAGATGTCAGGTCGCGCCACCCGGCTGAGGAAAAAGCACAGTGGCGACATAGCTTGCGGCGGTCGTCGCAAAGGCTCCCGGCATGGCACCAGGGTCCGCCCACTGCTCGGGCGACACGAAAGGGCTGGTCACCTTGCCGAGGCGCATCTGGGGCGCGGTCCTGGCCATGTCCACCACGAACTTCTTGACGGCGTTCTTCACGTAGTCGTTAATGTTCGTGACGAGCGGGCGCGGCGCGCGCGGGCGCCTGGAATCGTACTGGGGGATGTCGTAATGCGCCCCCAGGTACCTGTCAAGGTCCGCCTCCAGCTCCTTGAACGACACGCGCTTCTCCAGCTCCCCCCAAAGTCGCCCGGTGGCCCCCGGGGCGGAAACCATGAGGAGGTCGTCCACGTAGACAATGAGGATGGCTCCAGTCGCAGAGCGCGCCGAAGAAGTAGGGCCAGATGCCTCAAGAACACCGCGTGTGGATGTACACGCCTGGGAACTCCTTTCCGGCTGGTGCCCATCCAAGCTGGCGCAAGATGGAGTCGAGCTTCGCCTCCCAGAGCGCGCCAGCCTCAGGGTGGCCGTAGAGGACCTTGATGAGCCTGCAACGCGGCCTGGTGCACTTCGGATTCTTGCGGGCGCTGCCGTCGAAGTACCAGGAGTCCGGCCACCACGCCTCGGGCAACCCGACGAAGGTCGGCACCCGGCTCGTCGTGTCGATGAGCGCCTGCAGGTACGCCGACTCCGCATCGCGGAGCTTGTCGTCGAAACCCTCGAGGACTCCAGCGGCAATCGCCGCGCGAGCCGCGGCGAAAGAGGCGGGAGCGTTGGCGACCTCTTCGAAGAGTTCCGCGGCCGAGGTCCCGGTTTTGGTCCGGACGTTGGACCCCTGGAAGACCGCGCGGGCCTTCCACTGCTGGTGTTCCTTGCTGAGCTCTTCGCCCTTGATCCCCAAGATCGCGAAGACCCGGCCAAACATGGCCTCAGCCAACTTCGGGTCGCGGAGGAGGTCCCTCAAGGAGCGCACATCGCTCTCATCCCACACTCCTTTGTCATGCATGCTAGACCTCTCTTTGGCGATGGCGGCGCGGGCTTCGTCGCAGTCGGCCTCGGGGCTCCTGGGTTTCACGACTCGCGTGACCATGGCGCACCAGAATGGCCTCGAAGGCGGCGCCGAGGCGTCGTGGCCACGGTGGTCGGCGCCAGAGGCCTCGGGGGCGCAGCCCTTGAAGAAGCTCCTGAACCTCGGTGCTGGCGCGGCCGGTCGACTTACCACGCCCCTGGCAAGCCAGAAAGTTCGCGCGAACGTGTCCGTGTAGATGGCGGATTCCTTGGCGAACTTACCCCGGCACCACACGAACTCCTTCTGGTCCTGGCGCGGGTCGGAGGTGAACGCGCTGAACGCCGCGCGGACGTGCGCGTCGGTGGAGTAGATACACCACTACTTTCGAGTCCACACCACCTTGCTATTGATGGTGTGGCTGAGGCCAACAGCCGAGGTGGCAACGGCAATGAAGCCGTCGCCCTCGTCAGCCCCATGGCACAGCGCCTGAACTGCAGGGTGAGCCCACAGGTCGGAAGTGGTCGGCCATTCCCAGACAAAGTGCTGGCCAATGTTGCGGACGTACCTGCAAAGCGCCACTCCGTGCGAGATCAACTTCTCGGTGAGCTCGGGGTCGCCAGTCTTGATGCCCTTGGACTCGTTGACGCGCTTCCACGGGCAACCGGCCGTGCAAGGGATAGCGCTCCAGACCGCAACCCGCATCTTGTGCTTGTGTGCCGATCTGGCCAAGTGCTTTAGGTGCTTGAGGACGGCGGTGTCCGTGAAATCGAGGTCGGTGGTCACTCGGGTCGCCAGGGTGCGCCTCGGGGCGTGCTCCGAGAGCTTCGAGTTCTCTGTGCAACAAAGCTCGATGAACAACTCGTCGAAGTCGCCACTCAAGATCGCAGGAAACGCCTGCTGGCACAGCTGGTCCTTCGACTTCGGGGCGAGCACCCTGCCGGCGTCGTTGGGGTCAGCGGGCGCCGCGGGCCCTTGTGGAGGAAGGGCAGCCTCAACGGAACGGCGAGCAGGCATGGACGGCCTGGCGCCAGGGGCGCCAACGTAGTCAGACTCGAGGTCGCCACCGACGAAGCCAGTGCAGCTGCAGAGCACGCGAGGCGCAGGACCTGCGGGCTTGGCCTTCTTGGACTTGTGCTCTGCCCAGGCCTTCCGCCTAGCTTCCTGGGCCGCGAAGCCGACAGGGTCGTCGGATTTCCAAGCGTTCCTGGCAGCTAACCGGTTGGCCGCATTCAGGGACATCCACACCTCGGGCTCGAAGGCCGGCGGGCGGGTGGACCACGGCGGCGCCCAGACAGATCTGCGGATGACGCCGTCCGCGCCGAAGTCGTCTCGCCTCCAGCCGGCCGGGGGAGCGCGATCTGGTCCAGGGACCACCTCGGTGTGGATGGTAGCGACAGGCGCCGGCTGTGCAAGCTCAACAAGGTCCATCCACGGGCGCTGGGGGAGGCGCCAGAGATCCGAGGAAGTTGCCCCCCTCCGCGTCGATCTCCTCCTGGTCCTTGGGGCCGAAAGTGGTCCTGCCAGTCCATCGGGCATGGAGTGGGCGATCGATGCGGGCTCGGATCCCGAAGCCAATCGTCTTCTATGAGGTCGGACTGGCCGTTGTGGTAGTCCACCTTAGTCAATCGCCATCCTCCGAGCTCGTCTGCGTCGGGAGCTCCATCAACGTCGATCGGGGTGAACATGGCCACGCGCGGGACTACGTGGACCCGGTGCCACAGGTCATCCTCCCGCTCCCAGTAGTCTTCCTTGGGGTCGTCGGCCGGAGACGGGGGGGCAGTGCCCGCCTGGAGCCAGGCCGAAAGACGTAGCTGGTCTTCACGGGGACCCAGGCGTGCCGACTCCGGCGGTTCACGACGAGCTCCTGCGGGTCCAAACCCACATGGGGCGAAGCTGCGACCTGCGTGCGGACTGCGTCAGCACGGAGACCACCAGCATCCGGGCACGCGACGTCGAGCACCCGGTTGTTCCACTGCAAGGTCGCCTTGATGCTCAGCGGAGCGTCCATGGGCGGCAGCGGCCGGCGTCCGCTTCCGCGAGGCGGCGGAGCAGAGGCCTCAGGGGCCGGCTCGGCGGCTAGCTCCGGCACCGGCGAGACCGACATTGCACGGTAGGGGAGTCCGGGTCGAGGGCCATCATGATGTCCATCACGCGCTTCTTCCGCGAGTAGTGCGGGGCATTATCGGACAGGTCGCCGTCGAAGGTGAGGTCGTACCGCTCGGCGTCGTCCTCGCAGGCGTCCTCCGTGACGATGAGCTCACCCAGGGCCCCGATGTGGAGGTTCAAGTCCTCGAAATCGCCGTGGGCCATCAAGCGCTGCTTGAGCCGGAACGCGGGCTGGTCGGGGAAGACCACGTCGGTCACCGTGCGCACGCTGACGCGCGAAGCGCGGCCGTCGTCCATGATCGCAGCCAGGGGCACCACGAGGTAAGACTTTGCCCAAGTCTCGCCGGGGCCGGCGGCGACGCCCACGAAGACGGCGGGGACGAGCCTGCTCTTCCATTTGGTCGAGCCCAGGCGCTTCAGCTTGGAGCCATGTGGTCTTGGAGCCGGCCGGCGGGCGGTAGGTCACCAGGCCGCCGAAGGGGAACACGGTGCATGGTGCTCGTTCCCCAAACCTGCGCTGCCAGGGCGCGAGGCCGCCCTTCCCGACGTGCGTGGCGTTGCAGGCGGTGGCCCACGCTCGAATCGCCAGCGGCCACCAGCTCTCGGAGAAGCCGGACTGGTGGAGCAGCGCACGCGTGCCCTCGACGCTGAGGCGGTTCATGCGCTCCGCCTTGCCGTTGGCCTGTGGCCGGTACGGCGTCGACCGGTAGTGCGCTAGAGTGCGCTGCTCGCGAATCTGCCTGGCGGAAGCGCGAAACTCGGGAGCGTGGTCGCTCCACCAGCGCTTGATCTTCTCGGGCGTGTCGTCGAAGCGCCTGACGCTGTCCAACACTGCGTTGGCGTCGCGGCGGACCGCCGGGTAGCTCGAAAAGAAGCCCGTGCACTCATCGGTGATGTCGAGCGCGTAGGGCGCGGCCCTGCGGGCGTCGCTGCCGCGCTCCATCTCGATGTGGTCCATAGTCCATGTGGGCAAGGGCGCCGAACTCCCCCTGCTCCTCGGGCGTCGCGTGCAGCTCAATGGCTGGTGCTGGTCTCCTCCCGCTGCGGCTCTTCGCAGTCTTGCCGAAGTCGCACCCGGGGCAGACTCCCGGCGGGCAGCGCGGAAGATGAGCTGCAAGGTGAGCTCGCGACAGCGGGTCGTTGTGGAAGGTGGCGTCCATGGCGTCGTCGGGCAGGCACTCGCCGCACTTGAGAGGGATCTCGTCGGTGTGCCCTCCAGGTCGCGAATGAATGCGCGAGTATCACCGCTGGGTCCGATGCTCTCGTGCTCGGGCACGTGCTCCACGATGGACGGGTCGCCGGCGATCCAGATGTCGTCGTCCAGGCCTGCGGTCTCGGGGGCCACCGCCACCACCTCGGGGATCACCACTTCAGAGTCTTGTTCAGCATCCTCGGGGGCTTGGTCAGCATCAGCTGCTCGAGAGGGGCTCTGCTCCGAAGACCCAGCGGCCGGCATGCAGGCGACTTGGCGTCGCTCTCCCTCGGGGCGTGCGAACCCTGGACGTACCATGGGCACGTAGTGGTCAACCCTCACGTCGAGGGGAGCCCCGTCAGGGGCGAGCCACACGGGCTTGTCCTCGAACGGATTCCAGGTGAACGTGTACCCGTACACGGCGCAGCGCCTGCCGATGGACAGCGCGTTGATTGTGCCTGGCAGGACGACTGCCTCAGTGTCCTCGCCGAGCCGCTCCAGGCCGACAACTGCGGTGGTGTCGGGCGCGATGGTCCCGTTCGCAGTGGCGAGCTGGTGGAGGTCGGTCCTGTGGTGGGCGTCGCCAAACTGCATCGCGGTCTGGGCGTCGAGTAGGTCGTCGCCAACGCCCGTGTCGGCCACGGCCCAGTCAGCGTCGTTATCGGCGGCACTCGGCATGGCGACTCCGGTAGCGCCAGCGGCCTCATCGGCATGGCGAGCCACTCTGGCTGGAGCCGCCTTCGCGGTGGCCTTGGGCGCGTGCCTGAACTCGCACTTGTCGCCCTTGTCGCACTTGCCAGACTTCTGGAAGGCGGCGCACAGGGGCTTGTCCTGGGCCACGTCGGGCCTGCCTGCGGCCGCAGAGGCCTCCTTCTTCTCTGCAGCTTTCTTTTTCTCGGCAGCCTTGGCCTTAGCCTCGGCCGCCTTGGCGGTAGCTTTGGCCTTGGGCTCTGCGACAGCCTTCGACGTGACAGCTGCAGCCTCGGTCCTGGCCTTCTCGCCAATGCCAGCTGGTGGCATCGGCGCACTGGGGTCGCGCGACCATCTGCACCTGTCCCCAAAGCGGCAAGAGCCGCTGGTCCGGAAGAGGATGCAAGCCCACGTCTGCTTGCCCTTATCCTTGCCCTTGCCGGCGCCCCCCCTGCCACCCTTGCCGGCTCCTGGGGCGGCGATCTTCTTGGGCACCGCGTCCTGGAGCTGCTCGGAGGCCGCCACTCGCTTCTTCCTGGCCACCTCGCGCCGGGCGCGGTTGCATAGCCAAGAGATAGTGCGCTCCTCGGAGCCCTCCTCGGCGCCGTCGAAGGCGACGAAGGTCGGTGCGAGGTCACGGCATAGTCGAAGCTGCGGCTCGACGATTGCCATGATGAGCTCCTCGTCTGGCTGCCGGGTGAGGCCCATCAGGGTGTAGTCCAGCAGGTCCAGGTACGCCTCCAAGGCGCCGTGGAACTTCAAGTTCACGAACGTGGCGACGTCGATGCTCGACTTCTGGCCGGACTCGATGCGGAACTGCTCGAAGAACATCTTGAGCGCACATCGACCCGAAAGGGGGTGCCCCCTCGCCGTCAACTGCCCCTGGTAGGTCAAGAGCTGGCGCTTGAGGGAAACGGTGGCGATCTGCAAGATGGAGTCGGCCAGCGCTGTGTCCAAGTCGCCCCACTTGCGCTGGACGGACGAGAGGTGCTCGAGCCGCTCCCGGGTGACCGCCGGGTCCTCAGCCAGCTGCAGCCCGCGGAGGGTTCTGCGCTTAGAGCGCTTGGAGGCCGCGCAGACCTTCGAGTACGAGCTCTGGATCCACTGCCGTAGCCCAGAAGCCTGCGGGCTCGGGTCGAGCTTCAGCTCCTTCACCGCGCCCTTCCTCCGCCGAATGTCGCCCTCATCACTGGACGAAGAAAGCGACGCAGAGCGCTTGTGCGCCTGCTGCGCCCCGGCGGCGGCTGCAGCTCCACTCCAAGGAGCGTTGAAGTCATAGCCGTCGAAGTTCCACCCGTCCCCAGGACCGCCATCATCAGGAGGTCCGCCGTCTGGAGGTCCATCCGGCGGTCTTCCGCCCATGCGCTGCTGCCGCTGCGGCGGCGGCGGCCCGGGCGGGCGGCGAGGCGGAAGGAGCGAATGAATGCCCCCCGCTGCGCCAGGCTCAGATGGCGGCCGGCTGCCGCTGGGGGCTGACGCTGCGGCGGTCTGCGCGAGCATCTGGCCCATGCTCACGCCGCAGCCCCGGCCGGGTAAAACGCCAGCGGCCGAAGCAGGTGGGCGCGGTGGCGGCGCGATCGCGGCCGATCCCAGCGCGCCCATGGCAGAGGCGTCAAGAGCCCGCCCTGTTAGCATGAAATTGTACGCGTGCTGCTCGCCGAACTGCCCCTCGATGGACTCGCGCTGCGCACTTGCGCCAGCAGCCCGGGCTTGGTCTCCAAGAAGACGTTCGGGATGAGTCGCAGGCCAAGCTCCCGCGCCAGCTTGCGGCTCACGGGGAGGAGCACCACCTTCACCAACTGCAGGAACTTGGCGACGCGCTTCAAGTCCAGGCGGTGGGCTATGTCGGTGCTCAGAGGCCTCCGCCAGCGCGCGCCAGTTGGCAGCGCACTGGAATTCTGCGCGAGCCACCTGCCCCTCGGCTTCGGCAGCTCGGGTCTCGGCCATGAGCCTGTCGCGGAGTGCGTGCTCGACGGCCTCGTGGTCCTTGCCCAGCCTCCTGAGCTTGCGCCCGGAGTCGTCAATGACGTGCTGGGCACCAGCTCGAAGGGCAGCGAAATCCCGCTCGTAGTCCGCCAGCTTGGCCGCATGGACCACGACCTGGGCACGGAGCCCGGCTGCATCAGCGCACTGCGCGCGGAGCTCAGAGACCGCGGAGGCCTCCAAGTGCAATCGAGACTCGGCTTGGCGGAGGCGGAGCGCCTGCCGGGACTCCGCGCGATGGGCAGCTTGCTCGGCAGCCCGAGCTGCCGCCGCCGCGCCCTGGGCATCGGTGATGGCCTGGAGCGCCTCCGCCTTGAGTGAATTGATGGCGGACTCGGCGTTGGCGTTCACCTCGGCCTCGGCCCGCCTCGCAGCCCGAATCGAAGACTCAGCCTGCTCACTGACCTCCCGGAGCTGTCCAAGATGGGCCAGGTTGGCCACATTCAACTGGGCAGTTCGGGCGGCCAGCTCGTCATGCATGCGGCGGCCGGCAGCGATGAGCTCCTCGGCCTCCGTCTCCACGACGTCGTTGATCCTCTGCCTTGCCGCGGCGTCGAGGTGCTGCTCAGCATCCAAGAGGCGCGCCGCGTACTCGGAGCGGATGGAGTCCTGCTGAGCCTCGGCGTGCATGAGCGCGCCGACAAGCTCATCCCTCATCTCAGCCTGCTCTGCTCGAACGATGTCGGTCGCGCGGGCGGTCATCGCCTCGGTGCGGGCCGAAAGCGTTAGCATCATCTGCGCCTCCAGGACCTCCTCATGCGCCATGGCCCTCCTCTCCAATTCGCTCTCGTCCATGACGGCCTCGAGGGCCGCTGCGAGTCCGTCAGCCTCCATGGTCCCGGACTCGTGGGTATGAGCAGGAGTCTCCGGGGCGCGCTGAACAACCTGGGCGTCAAGGTGTGCACCGTGATCGCGATCACCAGGATGATATCCGGCAGCATCATGGGCTCGCTGGGGCCGGCCGCGATCGCGGCTCCTGTCGAGAAGTGCTGGCTCAGCTTGTTGAAGTACCTGTGCACGCAGACGATGATGCCCGCGCTCGGCCTGGCCGTTGGCCTGCGGCCGGTATGCCGACGCCCGCTCAAACTCGGCAGGAATTTGGAGCCCAAGCCTACGAAGGTCCACTAGTGCTTGTGCGGGTATCTCTGGGAGGGGCTCTGGGGCACCAGGGACAGACCCGTCGGGAGCTCGCCCGACGACTGCATGGACTGCATTCGCCCACTCACTGTAGTCGTGGGTGGTGTCGAACTCTGGGCTTCCAGCAAGCTGGTGGTCGTAGTCCAGAGTAGCGTCAAGCTCTTCATAATCCAATGTCTCATCCAGGTCTCCAGCTCCAGCCGCATCAGCAGTTCGGCTGAGAACCTCAGCAGCCTGACCGGGTCTACTGGGTATCGCCTGTGTGGTCATGGGCTGGGTCTCGCTCTGTGGTTGCGGCGGAGCTGGGAGAGGCAGGGGCGCTAATGAGCTACTCGCCATGGTCAGCTACAATGGCCTGCAAGGGGACCCGGGAGGCCAGTAACGTGAGGAGCTTCTGGGTCTTGGTAGGGCTGAAGGGAAGGCTATGTTGTATGTCAGGTTTTTGCGGCAGGCCGAGGCGCAGCCGGAGGAGGGTGTCCGCTGACGTGGCCAGGCGGCGGAGGAGCCGGCGTCGCCGCTGAGACTCGCTCCTTCGCTTAACCACGGCAGGGACGGAAGAGTCCTTTTTCTCAGGGCTCCGCATCTTGGGTCTTGAGCCAAAGTGCAGCATCACGGCGAAAGTTGGCCTGAAGCTGCAAACCTAGAGTGCAAATTACATTGCAACCCATCCCTGGAGGCGGCGTCGCCGCTAAGCCTCCAGAGATCTTGAGACACATGACCAAAATGCAGCGTCACGGCGAAAGTTGCCCTGAAGCTGCCGACCTAGAGTGCAACATTCATTGCAACCCATCCCTGGAGGCGGCGTTGCCGCTAAGCCTCCAAGGATCTCGAGACACATGGCGGCGCAAGCGTCAACATGCGTGATCCCACTTTGTGGGATAAAAGTTTTCCAACAATCTACCACAAGCAACTGCGATATAGGCCGGTACACCCAAAACTGAGAACGCGGCCCGCAAAGGCGGCAACACGCAACGAAAATGTCACGAATTACGGCCCGCAAATGCGGAAGTAAGAGACGAGGAAAGGAGGGGAAAATTGGCGTGCAATGGAGCGGGCGGCCACTCTGCTGAAGGGGCGGATCCCCCGTGCCAGAGAGGCCCGACCAAACCGTATGTGTGTGCCCTGGGATGACCTCCGGCTCGGAGTCCCCGCTCGGAGAAAATAGTTGGTGCGCTGGCGTCATAGAGAGGTTTACCGGCGGCGGAGTGGGGGCATCCACCACCTATTTTGCACACCGAGGCGGCCACGCCCGCGGCCGCGCCTGGCCTGCGCAGCCGCAGGGCCCCGCGCGTGGCCCGGCTGCCTGGCGCGGCGCCACGCGCCGCGGCTGCCACGCGCGGCGCCCCCGGGGCGGAGGCGCCGCGGAGGCCCCGCCGCCGGGGCGCCCGCCGCTCTCGCCGGTGCAGACGCACGAGGCGCGCAGCCGGGCCGCGGAGCACGCGGCCCCGGCAGTCGCAAGGGCCCCCATAGGCGGCGGGCCTCAACGGGGAGCACGAAGGGGGCCCAGGGAGCACACAAAAGAATGGACACGAATCCCAGGAATCCCCATACTTTGTCACGTGTTCTGGATGTTCGTCTTCCCCCCACTTCCCATCTTTTCCCATATTTCTCTTGGGCTTCGACGATTGGTGATGCATGCGTGTTTTCTCCAGCGTTGAGGATTACATCCTAATCCCTTCATCTGCTTGGGCTGCACCGAGGGCATGGCGCCAGCGCCGGCAGCCATGAATTTTCTTCTCCACCGTGGACCCGGGCCCCCACGAGACGGTCCGATCACCACGCTCTGCTGCTCGTCCGCCTCTGCATCCTCCCTTGGGTGGGCTTGGGTGGGGGGCAACGATAGGGGGGGACTGGCACAGGGGGGGATGCATCGATCTGGAATCGGCGGTACATCGCCGATAGATCGGCGGCAGGCCCGCGATAGTGAATCTGCACTTTCCTGGGCGGGCTGGGGCCATCAGGCCACTATCGGCGATCAATCGGCGATTGGGGGTCGATGTACACCCTGCGAAATGCTTAAGAAATCATGGGTTAAGAAATTCATAGTCTCAGAACTTGATTAAAAACCCCAAATTTCCATTAAAATCTTAGGATTTACGTTGAAACATTAAGAATAATCGAGACCCTGGCCGAAAATTTAAGTTTTCTTAAGCATCGCCTGAGGTGTATCCCCCCCTACGCCGATCACCCCCTGTCGTTGCCCCTGAGCGGGTGCGTCGGGGGCGGGCTCGCGCGCTCGCCCCGCTCGGTGAGCGGTGTGCCGCTCGTCGGCCGGCCCAGGCTCGGGTGGGGCCACGGTGCCGCGCGGGGAGGGCGGCGTGGAGGAGGGCGAAGGAGGGCGAGGAGGCGACCATCGGGGACGGACAGACCCCCCTTTAGCAAAACGTGGTTTGGTGGAAACGACCTCGGGCCAAAAGCGGGCGCGGCGCAAGCCTGGAAGACAGCGGCCGCGGCGAGGAGGAGGGCGAAGGACAGCGAGGAAGCGGCGAGAGGAGGGGCCGGAGGGTCAGCCCTGCACGAACGAGATGGGCACGGATAGAATGGGCACAGTGCTCAACAGCAGTTCCTGATCATGTTGAGCAGGACTCGCTGTCCACGCCGCCGCGGCCCGTGTCCATTCGAGACAGGAGGCCGCCTGCCCAACAGCGGCGGCTGTTGGTCTGGGACAACATTTGCTGTTGGGCATTGTACCCATTCTTTCCGTACCCATTTCGGGCGTCCAAATCAGCAGGAGGGCAGCGGAGAGCAGAGGTGGTTTAGTGGAAACGACCTCGGCCCCAAACCTGGCGGGCGTAAGCCTGGAAAATAAGGGCCGCGGCGCCCTCTCGAGAACCGAAAAAGGACAATTCACTAATCGACGTGTCAGGGTAGGAGGTCTGTCCACCCCCGAGACGGGAGGAGGGCCCAAGGATCAGCAGGAGGGCAGAGGAGCGCAGAGGAGGAGGAGGAGGAGGAGGAGGAGGAGGAGGAGGAGAGCGGGCCTGCGGACAGCACCGTCGAGATCACCCAGCCCAGCGTCTGGGTGGCCTTCCGCGGGGCGCCCCGCGAACTCTGGCGGACTCCCCCTCTGCTCCCGGCCTCCCGTTGGTGTCGTGGGGGCCCCCTCCTCCTCGGGGAGGGGGCTTCAAGGGGGAGCAGAGGCCTCCCAGATGGGCTCCGAGTAGATGGGGTCGAAGGACCGCGCCGCATCGCCAATGCATCGCCGATACATGGGCGATGCATCGCCGATGCATCAGCGACGCCGGCGATGCATCGGCGACGTCGGCGTGGGAAAATCGGGCGCCACATCGAGCCGCATCGTCGATGTATCGGCGATGCATCGGCGATGCGGCGCGATCCTCCGACCCCATCTACTCCGACCCCATCTGGGAGGCCTAGAGGGAGAGAGGGAGGAAAGGTCGAGGGGAAGGGCACGCCGGGCGAGCTCGCACCATGTCCGACATCCTGCCCTTCCCACCAATCCGTTGCCACTGCGCCGAGCATCTCTGCATCCGCCGGCAGGTGTCGCAGAGGACGCGGCACCCTGGAAAATGGCCCCGTCGCCCTGTGCAGAATCTAGAAACGGGAGCTGTGCACATTGGGGGAGGAGGAGGAGGAGGAGGAGGAGGAGGAGGAGGAGGAGGAGGAGGAGGAGGAGGAGGGGGGAGGAGGGGTCCGTAGCCATTTTGGCTCAAGCCCTGGCCCAGGGTGAGGGCCATAATCACATTTGCAAGATTTCGGCGCCCTCGCAGTCTTTCCGAAGAGACGCGCGATGGCAGGAGGCTGGCATGACGCGTCGGTCTGGAAATGCCCGCACTGCGGGTGCGGAAAAAAACCCTATCAGCGAGCACTGGTGCAAGCATTGCGAGCGGCACTGGAAGACGGGCAAGGCCAAGAAGCCCAAGGGCAAGGGCAGAGACCTGGGCACTCCTCCTGGTCTTGCTGGTCGTGCTGCTGTGCATGGCCCGCCACTTCAACCAGGCCTCGTCCAGGCATGTTCGGATCCTGTGCCAGAGCTCACGGTGCCAGAGTTGCAACAGCTGGTCCAGCCCAGCGAGAAGAGCAACGACACCCAGATGGTCGAGTACTATCAGCAGGTGCTGGCCATCAGAGACAAGCAGCACGTGCCGCCCCAGGTCAAGGCGGATCAGGCACACAAGTGCATCAAGCAGCTGGAGACGGACCTGGGCACCGAGTCGGCCCAGTTGGAGAAGCTCCAGCAGCAGGTCACGGAGCAGGGGGCGAAGGTCGCCGCGCTCTTGGACCAGATCGAGACGCAGGAGGGCATCTACAAGGAGGCGATCAAGGAGCTGCACGCCGTCGTCGTGCCGCCCGCGCCTTCGGTCCCGCAGGCGCCGACCCTCAGCCTGGAGGCCATGCTTGAGGGCAAGCAGGAGTGGAGCCTCTCGTGCGGCGAGGACCTCTTCGGCCTGGCGGAGATCGTGGACGTCGAGGAGACGGACAAAGAGGAGGCGCGCAAGCGCGAGGCTCAGCTCAAGGAGCAGTTCCAGACCCTCGCGAAGGCGATGTTCGGAGACCTTAAGCAGAAAGCGGAGCAGTATAAGAGGGAGCATGAGGAGCTCAAGACCAGATTGCAGTCGAAGCGGCGCCGCCAGGAGCCTGAGGCAACTGATGCTGCAGGCTCGGCCCCGCCAGCGCAGCAGGGCGCGGGCGCGGCAGCGGCCGCGGGCAGCCCACAGCCGGCCACGGCTGAGCCGCCAGCGCAGTCTGGCGCCGCGGCTTCCGGCAGGCAAGGGCATGGCGAAGTCGTCGGAGGAGCTGCGCGAGCATGCGAGGCGCTTGGTGGGCAATCATCCGACCATTGGTGGCAAGAGCCCAGGTGCTGGCAAAGGAGGCGCGGCGGCTCCAGCGCCAGGCACTTCGAGCGTTTAGCGTGGGCGGAGTGGCGCAGCCCAAGAGTACCAGTCGAAGCAGTTCCTCAGCTAATACGACGTGGGAGATCACCGCGGTGAATACATCAGGTTGGTCAGGCACGCTCACGGCCCTGACTGATGATATGTTCAAGAGTTCGTCAGTCCTTTGCATCCAGGAGCGCAGGGTCCTGCAGCCAAATGATTCACACTCTGAGAAGTCAGCGGCCGACGAGGGTTGGGAGCTACGTCTCAGTCCTGCTGACCAGACGGACCTGGGGGGCGTCTCGGCAGGAGTTGCGGTAGGAGTTAATCAGCACATAAGCGACAGTGAGGCAGTGGGTGGAGCACGGCACCTTCACCATGCACGTTCAACGATTGTCTGGGTCACTGGTTGTGTGCGAGGAGGCTTTTATATGCGTTCGCTTTATCTTCCTGACGGAGAAGGGGTCCAATGAGCTAAGGGCAAACAACTGCTAAACCAGCTGGGGGGGGTCTCTATAGTTCCCAGAGGCCATTTGTCATAGCTGCTGACTGGAACGACGTGCCCTCGGAGGTCCAGAAAATGCCTGTCTTGGGAAAACTTAGAGCCGTGGTAGTCAACTCGGGGAAGCTAACATGTCGAGTAGGCGAAGTGTGGCGTGAACTTGACTACTTTGTCGTATCGCTCGATCTTGTCGGGGAAGTTCGGGCATGCGTCAGGCGAGAAGACTTCAGTAACAGGACACATTATCCAGTTTCACTTAGGCTAGGTACGACGGCACACCAGAGGACTCAGAAGGTGCTGAAGCTACCAAAGCCTTTTCCGCTAGAGAAGCCCACAGGTCCATCGCCTCCGCCACAGGACTGGGCCCAGTTCGAGGGCAAGTTTGAACGGCTGCGACGGCAGCCATCGTTTGCAGATCTATGTGTGTTCTATGGGGGGATGTGTGACACCATGGAGCAGGAGTTGTGCGACGTGCTAGGCATCGAGGCTGCTGAGCGTGCTGAGTACTGTGGGAGGGGTAGTAAGTTCAAGGTGGTCGAGAAGCCAGTTTTGCAGCAGCACGTTTCGGTACCTTTTCCACGGCGTAGTCTGGAGACCAGGACGCACAGGAGATATCAGGTCTGGCTTGAGGAGCTGTCTTATCTTCATGGGAAGGAGCATTCTTGGGATTCAGCTGGAGTTCAGGATTTGTTTAGGAAGCTCGAGGCCCAAATAAAGGTGCTCAGCAGTATTCCAGAATGGGTGAGTTTTAGGCAACGCTTTCAGCTGCACGCCACCGTCTCCCACGAGGAGCTGCAGGACGCACTGGCGGCCGTTCGGGCCATTGCAGATAATGAAGAGTCGAGCGCCAGGACGAAGAAGTCTCAGCAGTGGAGGCACTGGGTGGATCAAAATCTCAAGCAAGGAGGAGGAGGAGTGTTTCGGTGGACGAAGGAACCCCTGGGATGGGTCCCTGATGGGGCTGGTCTGGATGGGGCCCCAGCTGGGCCTGTCGACACTGTGGAGGCCCTCTTGGAAGAATGGAAGCACATATGGCGCGAAGGTGAACCATCCAGGTTAAGAGCCCAGGACCTGAACGTGCCGCTCGGGGAGCCCCCTTCCAGCGCCCAAGGTTTCAGAGGTTCGAGAGGCCCTTCAGAAGTTCAAGAAGAACACGGCGATCGGGATTGACGGCTGGAGTCCAGGGAACTTGAAACGACTAAGTGATCAAGGTCTGGCTGTTTTTGCTGCATCCTTATCGGCTGTGGAAACGTATCTCATTATACCAGAGCAGTGCAAGCTGGCGCTCATTGCTTTTTTGAAGAAACCCGACGGTGGATACCGTCCGATCGGCATCTTGGCCACGTGCGCGCGGCTGCTCGGTCGCATTCGGCACTCGGAGGCCAAGAAGTGGGAGCGCGAGCACCACCTCGACTGTGTACGGCTCCAAAGGCAAGTCTTGTGAGCCGTCAGTGTGGAAGCAGGCGGTCCAATCAGAGGCGGCAAATTCGATCGGTGCTTTCTTAGGTTCAGGGCTGATCGATCTTGAGTAGACTTACGAAAAAAAACAACAACAACAACAACAACAACAAAACATGAAGTGCTGTGGGCCGCTTGCCGGAAGCACAAGTTTGGTCTTCGACGCGCGCGCCTGCTGATAATGGTGCACGGAGGGCCGAGGATGATTAAAAATCCGTGAGGTGGCTTCGAGTATCACTACGGTCGCGTGCTCGAATATAGCCGGCCGTTCGTTCGCTACGACGATGTTACGTGCTGTACTATATGACTCACTTGTGCACGTGCAGAAGTATTGGCCAGCGTTATCCCTGTATGTCATGGTAGACGATATAACGATATCGGCGCTCGGTTCGGAGAAGCTCGTCAGAGGATCCCTATCTAGAGCACTCCCAGCACTCTGCAAGCGACTGCGCAAAATGGAGCTTTCAGCGTCTAGGAAGAAGTGCCAGATCGTCGCGTCGTCCAGCAAGTTGGCGCAGGATCTTGGCACCAACCTCAAGAGTTTAAATTTCAAGGTGTGCTCGAGTGTCAAGAACCTCGGGCACGACTTCAGCCAGCAGGTAAGGAAAGGTAAGAGTCCTGAGAGGCCGTGTGAACAACCTCCGCAGGAGGTCTCATCGTCTCCGAGCTGGAGGCTTAGCGTCGGCTTCGTATGGGGTCAGAGTGTGTGGCATGAATGATACGGCTTTCGCCCTCTTCGGCAAGGCCAAGGGCAGGTCCAGGGCGGTGCAGCACCTGTTGCATGATCCGCCCGACCTCGACCCAGCGCACCTGATAAACACCCTGCCCCTCACGACGTGGCTCCAGGCTCTCCATGAAGGTTGGGCTCCTCAGGGCGCCATGCTGACCATCTTTTGAGGCCGGCTTGTCCAAGATCAGTCTGGGGTGGGCTACCGTGTGTTGCCCTGGGGGAGCTGTAGTATTGACTTTGCGTCGTCTTGGGTGGCAAATCAGGTCTTTCAAGCTTTGGGTGGATCCTCAAGGGCTTGTGGTGGACCTCGAGAAGGTTAGCATCAAGACCCTCAAAGCGATCATTCACAGGGGCCTCAAGAGGCACCAGGAGCTGCAAGCGGCTAAACATATGGGCTGAAATGGGACCCCCTTCTTGGACCCGATCAAGGCAGAGCTGCAGGTCCTTCGGGCCAAAGGTCAATCTGTGTCGGCTGATCTTGTTTCAATACACATGTCAGGCGGACTGTGGACGCAGCCAAAGATTTTCGATGAGCGGTATTCCTTGACGTCCGCCTGCAGGTGGTGCGGACATCCTTCAGGCACGATGTCTCACCGACTTTACGGATGCGACGGCTTAGAGGCATGGCGTCGTGATCAAGGATGTGATGAGGTCGTGTCGATCGGTCGTGAGTTTCCAGGGAACTGCTTAGTCGACTTTGGGTCACAGACAGTATGAGAGACGCCATGCCTCCGCCCTTGCAAGAACACGAATGTCCTCAGCGCGGTCTCCTAGGCTGTGGTTACCTCGGGGAAGAGATATTTACAGACGGATCGGGAGTCAACCCAGATGTGGAGTGGATGACGAGGGCAGGATGGGCGGTCAGTTCTCTCAAGCACTGCAGCGAGCAAGCTTCAGCGGTGGCCTACGGGCCAGTGCCAGGGCCCGTGCAGAGTGCGGGCGTGGCAGAGCACTACGCGTTCTACATGGCGTTGTGTCTCATGGGGCCCAGGGCGACTGTAATCACGGACCACAAGAGTCTCCTGATAGGTCTCCAGAAGGGCCCCGAGCAGATGTGCAGAGTTTCAGAACCTTCTTGGGAAGACTGGCGACTTGTATTCTGGAAGTTGAATGACGCAGGTTCGGAAAATGTGAATCTTCAGTGGATGCCGTCGCACAACAGTAGGACATGGCTCAGGAATCACGATTTCTCGGACTCCTGGTACCCTGGAAACTGGCAGGCTGATAAGTATGCGACGTTGGGGGCTATAGAAACTTCGGTAGGCAATTCACGAGGCTCCTGGCAGGCTCTCTGAAGCGTCTCAGTAGTGTAGGGTTTCCAGATGTAGATAAGGTCCCGAGGGCTACAAAGGTCCCCAAGCAAGATCCAGATGGTAGGCGAGGAACCCCTGTGTGTGCTAAAACTCACCACGGGAGATCGAGGCCACCTGCTGCACACAGCTGACGGCAGGTTGGGATGCCGAATTTGTGGAGTGAATGCTGCTCGTCGAAGTGCGATCATCCAGAATCAGCGTCCAGGCAAGCCGAGAGTGCTTGCGCGGACGCACGAGACTCATCGAATGTGGGTGATCGGCTCGGATTTGTATTTCTGCATGCAGTGCGGGTGCCACGCGCGGAAGCTGGTCAAGGACTTGGCCGCGCGCTGCCTCCGCTCTGCTGGGACGGGGAAGGCTGGGGCTTTGAAGTACATGCGCCAGGGCATGGATCCCACATCCAAGAAGTTTGTGGGGCGCCCCTTCCCAGTCCATGAATTTTCCCCATCGGGCCAGTCTTTCACTGAGGGATTGCGTCCGCAGAGGCTCCAGAGGCTCCAGAGGAGGAGGGGGAGGGGGAGGAGGCGGAGGAGGAGGGGGAGGAAGCGGAGGAGGAGGAGGAGGAGGAGGAGGAGGAGGAGGAGGAGGAGGAGGAGGAGGAGGAGAGGGAGGAGGAGGAGGAGGAGGAGGAGGAGGAGGAGAATGAGGAGGAGGAGGATGAGACAGAGGAGGAGGAGCTGGAGGAGGAGGAGGAGGAAGAGCAGGATAAAAGGGAATGGTAAGGAAAAGTGAGGAGGAGAAACAGCAGAAATAACAGGAACGGGAAGAGCAGCAGTACCAGGGGAAAGCGGAGGAAGGGAAGGAGGGAGGCGACAACGACGAGGAAGGACTCGGATCCAGAAATTTGGACTGCGTGGAGACAAGAGCACCTTTTTTTCTCCGAAGGACGGAGACAAAACACCGATCCCGAAGCAAGGCCAACGCTGCAGCAGGAGAACCACGGTTCAGTTGGAGTGCTTGTTGAGGAGACTCGAGGGAGGGGGGATGGGGTGGTGGCGCGAAGGTGGGACGGGTGAAGGGGGAAGAGTGGAGGAGGGTCGAGGCGTGGAGGAGGCCGAAGCCCAAACTGGGAGGGCGAGTGCACGTCGCCGGGGGAGATCGAACACACAAGCGGTGCCGATCGGCGCAGGAGCGCGCAGAGCCTCGAGCACGCTGGCTCGAGGGCCCCGGATGCTGGCCCGGACCCGTGCCTCCGGCGAGGGCGGCAGGATCCCGCGCCGGGCCGCAACTCAGGACGCTGCACCCCGAGTCCCCCGAACCCTGTGGGTCGGGAGCGGCCAAGAGGGGGGTGTCCAAGAGAGGGGGGGGTGTAAGTCATGACCGTCGGCATCTGCGCGGCCCAGCGGGGGGGCCAGGGACGCAATGAAACAAGAGGAGGCGCCATGAAATCTGGGAAACATCGTGGCCCCCGCCATGATATATCCACCCCCCCCCCTGATCATCACCCCCCTCATTTCCGCCCCCGAGTGGGGGTGGGGGGGGCAGGCGGTGAGTTCGGGCTCGCCGGCCACCATCTCGATTGCCAAGTTCACCTCCCCCGGCGTGTCGTCGGCGGGCTCCTCGGGCACGGGCGGGGGCGCCGGCCACGAGGGCACCCCGGAGACGGGCCCCCGCTGCACGCCGCGAGCCTTCGCCCCCCAGCTCCGACGCGCGACCCGTCCGAATCTGTGGGCCATCAAGCCACCATGGGTGTGCAGCTCTGGGCTCTCGAGACGAGGAGACGCCAATGTCCGAAACTGCTGAGGACCTTCGTTCTCCACTGCACCTCAGAGTGGAGGAGAATTATCATGCTCTGGCTCCCATTGTGCTCAATCTAAGGCCTGTCAAAGCAACTGCCTGATTCGCCCGCCCGTGTAAATCAGGACTACGACCTGCACTGAGTTGAAAAGACATGTGAGATGCACCCTGACCCTAAATAGATTGGGAGCGTGGGTGCGGGTCTTGACTTCGAACATGCTCCAAGACATTCTCATGGGGCCCGTGCTGGTGCTCTCTTGGGGGCCGTGCTGGTGCTGTCCGTATGCTCGGCTTTGCTGGCGCCCAAGACTGCCCAAAAAGCCCTGAAAAACCGCCCCCAAACGACTCCCAAGGTTTAGGTCGGGCGTGTCCCCCTACAGGCAGATTTTGGACGAAACATAAAAATTACCCCAGTGCGACCATACCTAGAAGTTGGAGCCCCTAGGAAAACAGCATTAGTTGCTATGCTATGCTATGCTATGCAGTGCGATGCTGCGCTATGCTATGCTATGCTATGCTGCGCTATGTTATGATATGATATGCTATGTTATGATATGACATGATAAGCTATGCGATGTCAGGCTGCGCTGTGCTATGCTAAGCTATGCTATGCTATGCTAAGCTGCGCCATGCTACGCTATGCTATGCTATGATATGTTATGCTATGCTATGCTATGCTGCGCTGTGATATGCTGTGCTGTGCTGTGCTGCGCTATGCTATGCTATGCTATGCTATGATATGCTGGGCTATGCTATGATATGCTGTGCTGCGCAATTATATGCTACGCTATGCTATGATATGCTGTGATATGGTATGCTAAGATGAAGCTAAGATGAAGCTAAGCTAAGCTAAGATGAAATAAGCTAAGCTAAGATGAGATAAGCAAACGCCAAGCTAAGGGGGCATAACTTTGGGAACTGCGGGGCGGATGCCGGGGGAACCGGCCGGGGCGCGTTACACTGCCCGGCCCTTTAAGCACAGAGAGTAAGAACCCTTCTAGGCAGAGCCTAGGTAGGACAATAGTTGTCTTTTTACAAAACAACACATACACAACAAAAACGAAACTGCTCCAAAATACTTAGAAAATAGTCACCGTAGTATTTGTTTTGGCTATCTGTGTAGAATCCCCCTGCAGAGGGACAGGCCCGACTGAACCCGAGGTCCCGACGACGGGGGCCAGGCGGCCCCCGAGGCGGCCCAGAGAGCGAAGGATCGCGGACTGACCTTCGGAGCCGTCCGGCCCAAGATCACCTCCTCCTCCTCCTCCTCCTCCTCCTCCTCCTCCTCCTCCGCCTCCTCCGCCTCCTCCTCCTCCTCCTCCTCCTCCTCCTCCTCCTCCTCCTCCTCCTCCTCCTCCTCCTCCTCCTCCTCCATCCTGGACCGATGCCGGGCACCCGAGAACCCCCCAAAAGAGGCTCCCAGAGGCTCCCAAGAGGCTCCCAGAAGGCTCCCAAGAGGCTCCCAAGAGGTTCCCAGAGGCTCCCAAGAGGCTCCAGAGGCTCCCGAGAGGCTCCCAGAGGCTCCCAAGAGGTTCCCAGGGGCTCCCAAGAGGCTCCAGAGGCTCCCAAGAGGCTCCAGAGGCTCCCAAGAGGCTCCCAGAGGCTCCCAAGAGGTTCCCAGAGGCTCCCAGACGCTCCCGAGGACGCCACAAAGAAAGCCCAGAGAGGCCCGCCAGGTGACCAGCAACCCCAAGAGGCCGCTCAGAGGCATCGGGTCAACGACCCAGGCCTGGTGGCGGGTTGGGCCGAAGCCCACTATATCCACCGCCCACCCTTGCTTGCATGAGGATGCTTGGCGAGTGGATGTTTTTCATTGCTGGTCCTGCCAGAGGTTCCCAGCGGCCTCTGGTCCTACCCGCTGGTGGCCCGGGAGGCGGCACAAGAGCAGCATTCCCTGTGCTGTTCCGCGAAAGATGGCTCCAAGAGGGCCTTCACGACAGGCAAGAAGGCCCCAAATGGCATCTGACATTCCCCAAGTGGCCTATAAGACGACCAAGATGGCCCAACATGGCCCAGTATGCCTCCAAGACAGCCCCAAAGGGTCCCCAAGACGGCCCAAGAGGCCCCCGCTACGGCCCAAGAGGGTCCCAACAGGCCCTCCAGGAGAACCCCGATAGGCAAACATAATTGATATGTCGTTGATACGGTAGAGGGAAACAATTACTGAGCACTCCCCTCCCCCAAACTCAATGCACGCGCGGGGGACACTGCGGTCGAAGGCATCTCATCAGACCCACCGCCAACCTTGAACATTGGGCGGAGGAGGAGGCGTTGACGGATGAATGTGGCATGAGTGTTCGCTAATTTGTTCCGAGGCCCGTATATGAATTCGTTTCGTATTTGCGCCTTTTTGGACTTCGCACTTCCAACAGCCGGAGGCCTACAAATTAGCCCCGAGACGGCCCCAAAAGCCACCAAGAGGGCGTCAAGACAGGCAAAGAGGGCCCAAAGACGGACCAAGAGGCCCCCAAGACAGCCCCAAGTCGGCCCCAGAAACATCGAAGATGGCCCCAAGGCGCCCCAGGAATGCCCCAAGACGGCCGAGTGAGGCCCCCAAGACTTCCTCCGAAGGCCAAGCCGACTTGAGAGGCTCCAGGATGCTCCAGGAGGCCCACAAGAGACCCTCCAGCGGCCCCCAGGAAGCCGCCGGGAGGCCCCGGGAGAATGGGCTCCCAGGAGGCCCCCTCATCCTCCTCCTCCTCCTCCTCCTCCTCCTCCTCCTCCTCCTCCTCCTCCTCCTCCTCCTCCTCCTCCTCCTCCTCCTCCTGCTCCTGCTCCTGCCTCGTCTACCCCTCCTCCTCCTCCTCCTCCTCCTCCTCCTCCTCCTCCTCCTCCTCCTCCTCCTCCTCCTCCTCCTCCTCCTCCTCAGGTCCCCGCGGAGCCTCACTCCGCTGGACCCACCAGCAGCCCTCGAAAAAATGGCGACACTGACACAGATCGCAGCCCCCCAGGGACGGCGAGGTCCCGCTCAGGTCACCGCGGTGCCTCACTCCGCTGGACCCACCAGCAGCCTTCGAAAGTGGCGACAGTGTCGCAGATCGCAGCCCCCCAGGGACGGCGAGGTCTCGCTCAGGTCACCGCGGTGCCTCACCCCGCTGGACCCACAAGCAGCCCTCTAAAGTGGCGGCAATGTCACAGATCGCAGCCCCCCAGGGACGGCGAGGTCCCGCTCAGGTCCCCGCGGTGCCTCACCCCGCTGGACCCACAAGCAGCCCTCGAAAAAGGCGACAATGTCACAGATCTCAGCCCCCCAGGGACGGCGAGGTCTCGCTCAGGTCCCCGCGGTGCCTCACTCCGCAGGACCCACCAGCAGCCCTCGAAAGTGGTGACAGTGTCGCAGATCGCAGCCCCCCCCCAGGGACGGCGAGGTCTCGCTCAGGTCCCCGCGGTGCCTCACCCCGCTGGACCCACCAGCAACCTTCGAAAGTTGCGACACTGTCACAGATCGCAGCCCCCCCCCCCCAGGGACGGCGAAGTCCCGCTCAGGTCCCAGCGGTGCCGCACTCCGCAGGACCCACCAGCAGCCCTCGAAAGTGGCGACAATGTCACAGATCGCAGCCCCCCCCCGCCACCCCAGGGAAGGCGAGGTCTCGCTCAGGTCACCGCGGTGCCTCACCCCGCTGGACCCACCAGCAGCCCTCGAAAAAATGGCGACACTGACACAGATCGCAGCCGCCCCCCCAGGGACGGCGAGGTCCCGCTCAGGTCCCCGAGGTGTCTCACTCCGCTGGACCCACCAGCAGCCCTCGAAGGTGGCGACAGTGTCGCAGATCGCAGCCACCCAAAGGACGGCGAGGTCTCGCTCAGGTCTCCGCGGTGCCTCACCCCGCTGGACCCACAAGCAGCCCTCGAAAGTGGCGACACTGTCACAGATCGCAGCCCCCCCCGCCACCCCCGGGAAGGCGAGGTCCCGCTCAGGTCCCCGCGGTGTCTCACTCCGCAGGACCCACCAGCAGCCCTCGAAAGTGGCGACAGCGTCACAGATCGCAGAACCCCAGGGACGGCGAGGTCTCGCTCAGGTCACCGCGGTGCCTCACCCCGCTGGACCCACCAACAGCCCTCTAAAGTGGCGGCAATGTCACAGATCGCAGCCCCCCGGGGACGGCGAGGTCCCCCCAGATCCCCGCGGCGCCTCACTCCGCAGGACCCACCAGCAGCCCTCGAAAAGGGCGACACTGTCACAGATCGCAGCCCCCCAGGGACGGCGAGGTCCCGCTCAGGTCCCCGCGGTGCCTCACGCCGCAGGGCCCACCAACAGCACTCGAAAGTGGCGGCAATGTCACAGATCGCAGCCCCCCAGGGACGGCGAGGTCCCGCTCAGATCACAGCGGTACCTCACTCCGCAGGACCCACCAGCAGCCCCCTCGAAAGTGGCGACAATGTCACAGATCGCAGCCCCTCAGGGACAGCGAGGTCCCGCTCAAGTCCCCTGCGGTGCCTCACCCCGCAGGACCCACCAGCAGCCCTCGAAAGTGGTGACAGCGTCGCAGATGGCAGCCTCCCAGGGACAGCGAGGTCCCCCCAGATCCCCGCGGTGCCTCACTCCGCAGGACCCACCATCAGCCCTCGGAAGTGGCGACACTGTCACAGATCGCAGCCCCCCCCCCCAGGGACGGGGACGGCGAGGTCCCGCTCAGGTCCCCGCGGTGCTTCACTCCGCAGGGCCCACCAGCAGCTCTCGAAAGTGGCGACAGCGTCGCAGATGGAAGCCCCCCAGGGACGGCGAGGTCCCGCTCAGGTCACCGCGGTGCCTCCCTCCGCAGGACCCACCAGCAGCCCTCGAAAAGGGCGACAACGTCACAGATCTCAGCCCCCCAGGGACGGCGAGGTCCCGCTCAGATCCCCGCGGTGCCTCACTCCGCAGGACCCACCAGCAACCCTCAAAAGTGGCGACAATGTCACAGATCGCAGCCCCTTGGCAAGATGCGCACACATCAGGTACCGCAGCCAGGATGCACACACACACACACACACACACACACACACACACACACACACACACACACACACACACACTAAGTACGCACAAAACAAGAGCAGACAAGACGGAAACGGGAAGGAAGAGAAACACGCGACCACAATGCTAATTCAAAACGAATACCCAACCAAGGAGGGTTGGTAATACACCTATGTGTGTGGGAAATTCTCTGGCGGCCTCTTCCGCTAACCTCTCAAGCCGCCTCCCCGTCTTCTAAGGAGCTCGGACAGTTCTGAACTAGTGATGTTCCCCCCGGCCCGGGGGGGATGCCAGTAACCTGGTGAGTGGGCTGCAATTGCACGGCCCTGAGTTCTGCTTAGGACTGGATCTTGCAGACGACGGCGCAAGTGGTGCCCCTCCAGGAGCACAGTCTCCTCCCCGCTCAAGTCCCTGATGCTCAGCGCTGGGCCCTTAATCACGGATGGAAGTCAAGTCGGTCAATGTTCGAGCGAAAGGAACGTCGGAGTCTGGCGCTCCGGCTGGTGTTGCTGTCACTGCACGTCGGGCTGCACTGGTCTGCTGGAGGTTGTTGGTCGAGGAGTTCAGGGCTGTAGATGCTTACCTTCATGTTCGACCTCATGCACCCATCCTGTGCGTCCTTTTGATACTTGCACCACTGCGAGGGGTTATCTGAATCCAACCTCGCTCTGTTGTCCGACATTCGCTCAGCCGTCTGGAAAGCTTCGTTATGTGAGGAGTTCTCAACATGGCGCCATCGGGGCCCCTTACATGGTCTTTCACCTAGCAGCACGGAGCTCAACTGGTCGCGTCAGCCATTCGCACTTGTCTGAGCTCAGGAGGTGGAAGGGGGCATGAGTATTTCGCCGTGGCCAGTGGGTGTTCGAAGTGCGTTAAGGCCATTTGGTCGACCAGCATGCCCCCTCAGCGCCAGAGCTCCCAGCTATGATGGAGCTCCATGCCCCTGACTGTGCTGCAATTACGCAAGCCCCCCCCCATCTGCCAGTCGATGTTGTCGGTCCAGGCCCTAAGCCCAAGTACTGGGAGCCACCTTGTTCAGTTTGCCAAAACTGTCGTGGGATGCGCTCGGAGGGGCTCATCGGAGGCGTTCCTTGGGATTCCTGAGCGTTACGAATGTTGAGCCCACTTAGCGGAGCATCTCCGGGTCACCCTCCCCCCCCCCAAAGACGGATGCGGTGGACCTCTTCCTCGGGTTTGGTGGGTTCCTGATCTAGGCCGTGATCAGAGACCTAGCCGTCACCATATCTCATGTGCGTGCCGATGGCGTTCGCAGCCCTTTCGGGGCAAGACCACGACTGGGAGGGCCGCTGAAGGCAAGCGTCCTGGAGGTTCTTTGGAGGCTACTCAGATCCTGTGTTCCCCGTGTGAGTCCCTGAAGGGGCTCTTCCACTCCCCCAGCCTCAGGCCTGCGTACGAGCGCGGCCTAGAATTTCTCTCTAGGCAGCTCACCTCGCTTGAGCTCATCGGCGATGTCTCTACCATGCTCGGTGACTTTCGTCGAGCCGCTTGTCAGACGTGAGAAGAGAAGGGGCTATTCCAAGAGGTTGGCTGTGTATGTCGAGAGTTTCCATCTCAGGCACTACTCGTAGCTATGTGATCCCGCCCTGACGGTCGCCTGTCTTCCTTTCGTCATCTTGGAGGCACTGTCTGAGTTGCCCAGCCAGCTCAGGCTGGTCATGCTTGCAATGCTGCCGAAGCCCCTTGAAAGATTTCGACCCATCGGCATGTTCACCTCGCCGTATCGCTTATGAGGCAAGGTAAGGAGGAGTGAAACAGTAAGGTGGAAAGAGGCGAACATCCACTGCCGTCTTGCGGGTAATGGTTTCAAGTCTGCGTCTGGTGTTTGCTGGCGACAGGCAGCACGCAGCGAGTCGGCAGTTCGTCAAGGCAAATACTCAGACACGTAATTGCGGGACATGTTCGAATGTGACGAGACCATGTGCCTTAGAGGCTTAGAAGCTAGATGCATCGAGACTGGTTCCCCGATGGTTGTCTGAACACTGTGTCTTACTGCCTACAATGTTCTCCGCTACATTGGCATCAACGGATATATGTCCTGGCTATCCGTGGTGTGGTTGCTGGTTGTAATATTGCTACTAGCTCCGTGAGGGTCTACTACATGACAGCGTTCCCCACGGTTTGTCTCAAGCCCTGTGCTAGCCTCGATCTGTACATTGACGACGTGGGTGTGCCGGCTACAAGGCGAATTACACCTATGCCGTTGGGCTCTCCCGTGCAGATATCAAGTGCCATGTGGCGCCTGGCAAGGCCAGCCTGGTGTGTAGTCAGCGTCATCTCGGGTCTAAGCTGCAGTCTTTTCTTCGAGTTTTGGCTGGCCTAGGGTGCACGCCTTCTGCTGCAAACCTAGGAACGGACGACACAGCAGGTAGAGCCAGACGTGATCGCCGCAGGTGGCAGACGGCTAACCAACGACATGTCATGTTCGATAAGCGTGTCAGCAAGATCCGCAAGCAGCGTCACATCCTCGGCCTTTCTGCTAAGAAAATGATCCTTTGGGGGAGCCTCTGAAGGGCTCAACTTCGGGTGCGTGATCCACGGCGGGGTCAGCGACTGCGAACTTGGTCACATCAGGCGTCAAGCTGGCAAATTTGATCTGTTTGTTGCGGCCTCCGTCTCTCTTCAACTCTAATCTGCGAGGACCATCCCGTTTACTATGGTATGAAAGATGGGGGGAACGATGCGTGGGCTGCGCAATTTCACAAGTATATTGGCGGCATGACGCATCGTGAACTCCAGGGCTGCTGGCGCACTGCATTTCAAGGAAAGCTAGAGCCGTCATCTTGGAGATCGATCAACGGGCCGATCACTGCTCTATTCAGTTCTGTCAGGCGGCGTGGCTGGTCTGTGCTCAACTACGCCACGCTCGTCTCACATGCTAGCATAGCTGCTTCGCTCACTGTCATCAGCCCAGAGCGTTTGACAAACATTCTCAGGAGTGCGGTTGGCAGGGACATCGAGGTTCAGGTTGGGGAGAAGCGTGGCCTCGGATGGGGCCGTGCTTGATTTGATGCTTTGAAATCTCACCTTCGGTCCCTGAAGTTCATGGCCCAGGAACAGAAATCCATCAGGAACCTCAGATGTTGTGGTGCTTGGACTGCTGGCCAAGCCGCCAGCTTAGGTTTAAGTCCACGAGGACACCCAGCTCCTGTGCCGTCTTTGTGGCCGCTGCAGGGACACCATCCAGCACAGGTTTTGTGGGCGCTTTGCTGTCGAATGAGTCCGCCAGGAAAATAGTTCTTGCTGAGGTCGTAGAGGAATCTAAAGGTCCCCTGTCGGATTCCCATCAGGACCCACCCCCCTCAAACATCGGAGGGGGTACAACACTCCCACCCACCCGGCCCCCACTCTTTCACGTCAACCTGGGGACGACGACGCTGGCGCTAACGCACCACGACCACAAACCTAAGGAAAACCACGACGACGACGACCACGACGATGACGACGACGACGACGACGACGCTGACGGCAAGAACGAAGACGACGACGCTAACGACGACGACGACAACGACGACGACAACGATGACGTGACGAGACGACGACGACGACGACGACGACGACGACGAACGCGACGACGACGACGACGACGACGACCACCACGATGAAGGACACGATGACGACGACGCCGACGATGACCACGACGAACAGCGGTGGGCTGGAACCTGACGAGTGGCTCGGGCGGGCGGGACCCTAACGGGCAGGTCGGGACCCTCATGGGCGGGTCAGCCGGACGGGCCAGGAAAGCGGGCGGCTGGGCTTTCAAGCCTTCGAGCGGGCAAGGCCCTAATGGGCGGGTCGGATGGGCAGGACCTTTACGGACGGGACGGGCGAGAAGGACATTAATCGGGTGGGCAGACGGAGGATTAAATCCAAAGCCCGCTCCGTAGACGACACCCTTCGTCGTCCTGGTGACTGTCAGCGTCGTCGCCACCATTGCCGTCGTTAGAGACGTCAGCGTCGGACGCATCGTCTTCGTCACGTAGTCGTCGTCGTCAACGACGGCCACTGTCGCCGTCCTGCCTAGACGTCGTCGTCATCGTGGTCTTTGTCGTCGTCGGCGTCAGCGTCGTCGCCGTCGTCGTGTTCGTAGTCGCCTGCCCGCGCGCAAAGTTAGAGGGAGGGTCTACCCCTCTCCCCCAGAACTTTTCGGGGGGGAAGGCGGGGGGACTCGACTTCTCCATCCACTGTTTGGGGCATGGAGACTCGAGAGGGCCAGCACCGTCATGGAGAGTACCAGAGGGACCCCCCAACCCATCAAGCGACAACAGGAAACGCTCTTTCAGTGCAACCGACAATCGCGTGTGCCACCGACGTGCGCACGCTGACTTCACGCAACAACCTGCATCATCATGCTTACGAGAGAAGCCTCAGGAGAGCCTGCAGAACGGTCGTTAGCAGACCGATGGAAACAATGCTGGCCACATACACGACCATGAGCAAGCCATACTGCTCCAACCTCGGCGCACGCACTGCTCGGGCTTCGCTGGAATGCTCCTCCCAACCCCGCCCAAGAAGCTGCCAAGACGGCAGAACCAGAATACATACCCCAGAAGGTCCCCCAGAAGGTCCCAGGACACCCCAGACGGCCCCAAACAGCCCTGAAGGACCCGAAAAGAGCCTCCAAAACGCCCCAAGGGGCGACATGAGGGCTCAGAGAGTTATCCCACAACTGCCCCGCCCATCTTCCCTCTCTCTCTCTCTCTCTACTTTTCCTCTCTCTTTTCTCTCTCTCTCTCTCTCTCCTCTCTCTCTCTCTCTTTCTCTCTCTCTCTCTCTCTCTCTCTATATGTCTCTCTCTCTCTATCTGTCTCTCTCTCTCTATACCTAAACGACCACCTTTCGGGTGATAAGGAGGTTGTGGGGGGGGAGATAGGGGGGGAACCAACATCTGACTCAATCGACACCTGGAGCCCCCCTCGACCGACACCCCGTGCCTCTGCTCGTCCACCCGTGGATCCGCACTCCGCCCCGCCTGGTCCCGAGGCCGAGTTGCTCGCCGATCACCGGCGGAGCGCCCGGAACAGATACCGCAGATCGGAGCCAACTCGGGCCCAGGCAGCAGGGCGGGGACCGTGATGACCTGGGCGCGGGCGGCCGGGGGACTGGTCGCCGGGCTATCCCCTGGCCTTTGCCGGGGAGCCGAGGGAGCTCTGCCACCGTGCCCCATGGCACATGGAGGCGCGGTGGGCTTGACAGCGCTGTGATGTAGGGCCCCCCGGAGGCCCCGGGAGGCCCCGGGAGGCACCAGAAGCCCAGACCTCGTTTTTGCTTTACGGCGGCTCCTTGCGCATCCCCTGGCGCGTCCGGTACCATGTCCCGTGGCGCGTTTCCTGATGTGTAGCAGTCTTCTGAGGCCCCCTCGGCCAGCTCTCCCAGCACCCAGAGTAGTAGTAGTAGTAGTAGTAGTAGTAGTAGTAGTAGTAGTAGTAGTAGTAGTAGTAGTAGTAGTAGTAGTAGTAGTAGTAGTAGTAGTAGTAGTAGTAGTAGTAGTAGTAGTAGTAGTAGTAGTAGTAGTAGTAGTAGTAGTAGTAGTAGTAGTAGTAGTAGTAGTAGTAGTAGTAGTAGTAGTAGTAGTAGTAGTAGTAGTAGTAGTAGTAGTAGTAGTAGTAGTAGTAGTAGTAGTAGTAGTAGTAGTAGCAGTAGCAGTAGCAGTAGCAGTAGCAGTAGCAGTAGCAGTAACAGTAGCAGTAGCAGTAGCAGTAGCAGTAGCAGTAGCAGTAGGAGTAGCAGTAGTAGGAGTAGTAGTAGTAGTAGTAGTAGTAGTAGTGGTGATAGTAGTAGTAGAAATAGTAGTATTAATATTATCATTGGTATTATTATCAATAGTAGTAGTAGTAGTAGTAGTAGTAGTAGTAGTAGTAGTAGTAGTCGTAGTAGTCGTAGTAGTCGTAGTAGTCGTAGTAGTCGTAGTAGTAGTAGTAGTAGTAGTAGTAGTAGCTCCGAGACACACCTAAGAGGCTCTCCAGGAGGACCTCGAGAGGCTACCAAAAACATGGGCTCCGCGTATGTGTTTGAATCAAGTACGCTAACCACGCCCTTCGGCCGAACCTCGCTCCATTTGCGGTTTTCGAGAGCCTAATGAGGACCCCTGGACTGCCCAAGACGGCCTCCCGAGCTGGGCTTAGAAGGCCCCAAGATAGGCGAAGGCCTCAACGCGGCCCGAGAGCACCCCAAGACGGCCCCACGACGGCCCCAACACACCCCCAGACGGCAAACATTGGCTCAGACGGCCCAGGAGGGACTGGAGACTGCCAAAGAGGGCCCCAGAACAACCGAGGAGGTCCCCAGGGGGACCCCGAAGATTGCCCCGCAGGAGCCCAAGACGGGCCCAAAACATCCCAAATAAGCCCCACAAGCTTCTCAATGCGAGGAGACAAGAGGTGTTACATGCGACGGCCTTGTTGGCAGTGCTCGAAGGGTCACCACACAGAGTGCTTCGCTGGGCATGGCGGCGGATCCATCGCGGGCACATGGGTACAGCAAGGACCTCCGTGCCACATTGCGTTTGCCGACGCGTCCTCAAGGCTTATATATTGCAGGCACTGCAGACAAGAGAAATAAGACGCCTGCTCGTCAATGGAACTTCCAGTAGAGTCTGCACCGTCGCGAATCTCCACCGCCTCCCCGTCCTCCATCCTCCCTCCCCATGCCATGACTGGCGACGGCGGTGGTGGGCAACGTCTCGCAAGCTGTCCCACAGATTCAAGCACTGTCGCGCTGCTAACACGCACGACGGATGTGAACATCGAAACGAAGTGGGCAAGTTCGCGCCAAGAAAGACGCAGCAAATTTAGTGATGGACTGCAATCGAAGAGCCCATGCCCGCTGGCTGTCGCGTGACTGCGAACACTTTGGCAGAGCAGACGATTGACAATAGCAGCTATTTAGGCACTGCTGGTTCGGCAGGTCGCTCGCAGCGCTCATCGGTAACAGCAGCAACCGACTCCAGGGGGCGCAAAAGATGGGAGGCCAAGAGAACACCCACCCCGTCCTCCCCCCAGGAACAGGAGAATGGAGGTGGAGGAGGAGGGAGAACTTGGTGGATAGTGGACGGACGGAGGAGGCAGGATGGCTTGAGGGAGGAAGTAGGAGGAACGGTGAGGAAGAGGAGGAAGTCGAGGCTGCCCTGCCCATGGATGCACCGCCGGAGGGCCATGCGCGGAGGAGGCCGCTACTACGAGCGCTGCGAGCTCAGGGGCCATGACCAGGAGCAGACTTCCAGTACAGTAAGGAACGAGGCCCCTATTTTCCATAAGATAAACTTCGATTTCATATCGAAAACCTAAGGAAAACCTAAGGCAAGCTGCGAAACAATTAAGGAACACGGAGCCCCTCCCCAATGAAAAGGGTTCCTTCTTCAGCGCCCCGACTGTACACACCTCCTGCTTGCCTGTTCCTGTTCGCTGGATCCCCCACGCATCGAAAAGGTCTACGGCAACACATGGAGGCCTCCCATGCCAGCTTGCTGGCTCTTGCGAATCGGCGCTCATCGATTCTATAAAGCCAGCGATAGTCGACGCCAAATCCGAGCTAAACGGCGCTAACCAGATGCCCCCGTTAATAACACCCGGGGGATAATAAAGTTTGGGGTCCCGGAGGGATAATGAACGTCTGAGATCCCCCATCGAACCGAAAAGGGCGATGGGGGGCCCAGCGACCAGCCCAGAAGGAAGCATCCGAGCTGCCGGAGAGATTGCCGCGCTCTCTTGCTTGTCGTCGTCCTCCTCCTCAAGGGTGTCCACGGCGACGATGCAACCGAAAATCGACAGAACCGACACTTGCCGTCGCTCGGACGTCCATTTCCCGTGCATGTTTCGTTTTCGTGCGTGTTTTTTTCGCTCGATGATCCAGGGTGTTCCTCAAGGATCCTCGCCGAGAAAAAAATACACACGTCCGAGCGATGTCAAGGACAGCGAAATCGAAACAGACCGAAGCCAGCAGGCCTCAGGCAGCCCAAAGGGGCGCGGCGACACCGCACCGGCACAGCTGCTTTTACCGAACTGCGCCGAGCGAACGCAGCCGACTGCGACGCAGCCGAACCGACCGGACCGCGGACACCCATTTAGGAAGGCACCCACTATACACCAACACCGATCCTGGCCAGGATCACCCTGGGCCCGGGATCGGTGTATACGCCCTCCTGCCTTGGTCAAGAAGGCATATACACCGATCCTGGGCCCAGGGTGATCCTGGGCCAGGATCGGTGTTGGTGTATCGCTGGTGCCCTCCGACCATTCTCTTCCTCCCTTCGCAGGAGGCGTTCGGACATTTGGGAAACTGTGCCAAGGCACGGCGGAGCATTTCGAAATGCATCGGGTCGCGCCGCGCTGGCACGATCTGCGTCGAGGCGCGTGGCTGTCGGCCTACGCGCGGAGGGGGTAAAAAGGAAACAATCAACCCAATCCCGACCTCGCTGGTTCCTCCTGCTTCTTCTGCCCGCTCCGCCTCCTGCTCCTTCTTCTCCTCTCCCCCCCTCCTCCTCCTCCTCCTCCTCCTCCTCCTCCTCCTCCTCCTCCTCCTCCTCCTCCTCCTCCTCCTCCTCCTCTGCCTCCTCCTCCTCCTCCTCTTCATCCTCTTCCTCCTCCTCCTCCTCATTCCCTCCCCCTTTTCCTCATCTTGCTGCTCCTTATCATCCTACTCCTCCTCCGCCTCCTCCTCCTCCATTCCCTCCTCCTGCTCCTCCTCCATCCCTTCTATTATAAGCCATGGTGCTTTCAGCACGAAGTGAAGGGCCCAAGGCTCATACAGTTCAAGGTCCTAAAACATTCGTAACGGCCAGGACGTCTGGTTCCCTGATAAGTTCTAAACGTGTTTTGTTTTTTTCGCGAAAGCTCTCTGGTCGCTGCGCTGGTCCCAAATTACCTGAACCCCCAAGAGGGCCCCGGGAGATCCCCCAGAAGGTCCATGATCGCACCGAGACGGTTTAAGATCGCAGACGCCAGAGAAAGTCTCAAGACGGCCCAAGAAGCCCCGAAGACTCTTTCAGAGGGCTCTGGGAGACCCCCGAGAGGGCCCCAAGAGGCACACATCCATGATTTCCATGGGGTTTTGAACGGTTTCAGCGCTCTCGCCTGTCCCAGCTACCGACGCTCCAAGATGGCCCAAGAGGCCCCCAAGAGGCCCCCAAGAGGGCCCCAGAACCCCATGACGGCCCAAGATTCCAAGGCGGCCCAAGAGGGCCCCAAGAGGAGCCCAAGTGGTTGAACACGAACTGACGTGTCGAGCCCTCCGCCCCAAGGTAACCTCCGAGACCGCCATCAAGCCCCCAAAAGGTCCCCAAGAAGCCCCGGAAAGCCCCCCAAAAGGCCAACAGAGGCCCCACGAGGTCCCCGAGAGACCAAAAAGACACTTCAAAACTACCTCCAACAGGCTTCCCAAAGGCACCCCAAGAGAACCCAATAGGCATCCGAGAGGCATCTGGCCTACAACCAAGGCAAGATGGTGAGATGGACCTAAGGCCGCTAAAATAGTAGCTCTCCTCGCGGTGCTCTACCAGACGTGTCGGTAGGATAGACAACACGTGTTGTTTGGTACGTGCTGTCCACGTGCTAGAGCGAAGAAACTGACGTTTGCACGGATGGCGGCGGACTGTCTTCTAAATCAGGCTCTCGCCGCTCTCGTCAAAATCCCACAAACATTCCACGCGAAGCTTCCCAACAGCTTCAGACGTATAGAAGGCGTTTTCGCCCTAGCGCCGCGCACATGAATCCAAAAGGTTTCCATTCCAGCAGTTCCATACAGATATCGTTCGAAATCGGTCTCTCGCATTCGCGTCGCGCACATTCGTTACAAAAATGTGATACAGCTACTCGGATAGAGAGCAACTGCGAGTATCGTCTCTACTTCAGAATAGGTTGGAGGAGGTCGCCGTGTAGAGCACCGCCATTGAAACCGATGGTCAGAAAGGGGAGAGAACCCACGGCGATGAGGGCAGGACTGGACGGGACCAGACTGGACCCTCAGTGCATTGTTGATACCAGGCCGACTACTCACGAATGCCTGCGGCACCGCATGTCTGGCCGTCTTGCGCCCAGACGGCGTCAAAATGTCGCGTGTCCTCCCCCCCAGCAGCTGAAGATGACACGTCGGTCGGAAGAAGTAGGTATTAGCATGAAGTATGAAGGTGGATAACGTAGACTGGTTTCAGGCCCTCCAAGAGAATAACAAAACACAGAAAAGCATATCGAGTATTGAAATAGAAATGCGCTTGAAGTAGATGGGGATCTCGGAATCCTAAGTACGCCCTGACGGCGTCATTGTGTCGGGTGCCCTTTCCCCCCGCAGCTGAACATCAGCAGGGGGATTCGGGGGCACGCAGCAGGGCAGAGCTGAGATGAGCAGAGCGCGATGACCAGGGCGGCCGCAAGCCCCAGCTTCAGCAGCTGCGCATTGGTCGACCAGTAACCAAGCACGTCCTCTCGCCGGGGAGACGCAAGAGTCGGGCTCGAGGGACTCGGGCTGGAAGGCACCCCCGAGGCCAGAACCAACGAGAGCCGACGAGAACGTTCGAACACATCCAGCCTCGAAGCTTCCTTCTCCTGCTGATCCTCCTTCTCCTCCTCCTCCTCCTCCTCCTCCTCCTTCTCCTCCTCCTCCCCCACTCATGGTCCCTCCGAATCGCGGAGACATAGAACTCGGGTTCGGGGGACTCGGGTTGGCCTGACGGGGCCATCATGAAAATGACGAGACCCAGTCTGAAAATTGATTCGAGCTCCCGCTGCAAGCATCCCACGAAAACTGGAAACCGTCGGAACCCAAGACGCGCTCGTCAAAACAAGTCGGCGAGCTCAAGATCCGGCGCACTCGAGTAGTCTTACGTTTCCCCGGCGTTCGGCAGCCCCTCGCCCTCGAGCACCGCTGACCGCCGCTGCCGCCGCCCCTCGCGTGAGCCGGCCTGCTGCCCCGCTCATGACCCCCTCTCTTGCCCACGCCTTTCCCCGCTTGCTCCCAGGGGCTGTCCGAAGGCTACACTTTAGGCGATGCTTAAGAAAACCCAAGTTTTCGACCAGAGGCTCGATTATTCTTAATGTTTCAATGTAAATCCCAAGATTTGAATAGACATTCTGGGTTTTTCTTCAAATTCTGAGACTATGAATTTCTTAACCCATGATTTCTAAAGCATTTCGCAGGGTGTACGTCGACCTGAAAGGGTCGAGCACTGTCCACGGAGGAGGGGAGTCGACCCTGGGAGAGCACAGTCCCGCACACTGCTGTCGTCAGCAGCTCCTTCGCGGAATTGACGAGCCCCACGCGCGAAACCAGTCGCAGCGCAGCAGCAGGTTGCTGCACCGTGAGGCGGCGACGTCGAGAGAAAACAAGGAGAAGGAGAGTCGCCCCTGGGAGAGCACAGTGGACTTGATGGACACCACCGAAACGATCCCCTCGTCTGGCCCCGACTGCCCGTTGCAGGGGTACTGTTTGTCTGCCTCCTGCCTCCCCGCATGCCTCCTCCATTCCTGCAAACCTTGTCCTCGTTAGTGACTCCTCTCTGTCGCACGATCCAAGTGGCAGCAGTTTCACAGATAGAAGGTGGGCCGTTTTCAAAATGTGGCTCTCGATCTGGCGCCGCGCACATTCGTCTCCAAAACATGCAAGAGTTTCACGGGTTGAAGGCGGGCCGTTTTCAATATGTGCTTCTCGCAACGACGCCGCGCACACTCGTCTGAAACAGATGCAAGAATTTCACGGTTGAGGGCGGCTCCGTTTCAAAATGTGGTTTTCGCAATGGCGCAGCGCACATTAAATTGAAACAGTTATAGCAACATGTTCACGAATTTACATGGCACACTTATCAGAAGTTTTTTTAGAGCGGTTCAGGAATGTCAAGGCGAAACATTTACGTTGATTCGCGGAGTTGGAGTCCCAGGAACGGCGTTCTAGTACAATGCAGGATCGCAGAGACGCACAAGTCAGGTTGAGTCGTGGCGTTGGAGTCCCAAAAATGGTGTTTGGGCACGAATCAGGATCTTCAAACAGTTGTCTCCCACCGGGGCATTCCCTTGAGGGGGAATGAGTCCTGTCGGGGCCCATGACGAGGGACCTTGGAGAGAGGGTTTACTCCAACATCGCTGAAGAGTTTTTGGTTGACACGGTCCCTCCTGCTCCTCCTCCTCCTCCTCCTCCTCCTCCTCCTCCTCCTCCTCCTCCTCCTCCTCCTCCTCCTCCTCCTCCTCCTCCTCCTCCTCCTCCCTCCTCCTCCTCCTCCTCCTCCTCCTCCTCCTCCTCCTCCTCCCTCCTCCTCCTCTCCTCCTCCTCCCCTCCTCCTCCCTCCTCCTCCCTCCTCCTCCCTCCTCCTCCCTCCTCCTCCCTCCTCCTCCCTCCTCCTCCCTCCTCCTCCCTCTCCTCCTCCTCCTCCCTCCTCCTCCCTCCTCCTCCCTCCTCCTCCTCTCCTCCTCCTCCTCCTCCTCCTCCTCCTCCTCTCCTCCTCCCTCCCTCCCTCCCTCCCTCCCTCCCTCCCTCCCTCCCTCCCTCCCTCCTCCCTCCTCCTCCCTCCTCCTCCTCCTCCCTCCCTCCCTCCCTCCCTCCCTCCCTCCTCCCTCCCCTCCCCTCCCCCTCCCTCCCTCCCTCCCTCCCTCCCTCCCTCCCTCCCTCCCTCCCTCCCTCCCTCCCTCCCTCCCTCCCTCCCTCCCTCCCTCCCTCCCTCCCTCCCCCTCCCTCCCTCCCTCCCTCCCTCCCTCCCTCCCTCCCTCCCTCCCTCCCTCCCTCCCTCCCTCCCTCCCTCCCTCCCCCCCCCTCCTCCCTCCCTCCTCCTCCTCCTCCTCCCTCTCCTCCTCCTCTCTCCTCCTCCTCCTCCTCCTCCTCCTCCTCCTCCTCCCTCCTCCTCCTCCTCCTCCTCCTCCTCCTCCTCCTCCTCCTCCTCCTCCTCCTCCTCCTCCTCCTCCTCCTCCTCCTCCTCCTCCTCCTCCTCCTCCTCCTCCTCCTCCTCCTCCTCCTCCTCCTCCTCCTCCTCTCCTCCTCCTCCTCCTCCTCCTCCTCCTCCTCCTCCTCCTCCTCCTCCTCCTCCTCCTCATCCTCCCCCTCCCCCTGACGCTGCGGGTCCAAAGGAGGTCTGTTCCGCCGCAGCCCGCGCCGCGCGCCCGCGCGGCGCGGCCCTAACTGCTGCCGATGGCCTCCGGGAGCATCCAGGACGCCTCGGAGGGCGGGCCCAGGGGCCCAGGAGACCCCCGCCAGAAAGGAGAGAAGGAGGAAAGCCTCAAGGGCCCTCGGAGAGAGAAGGAGCGGCGGGGGCCACCAGGCCGCCTGAAACGACAAGCCCGTCGGCCCCCATCCCACCACCCCGATAGTGTCGAGGACCACCAGCACGCAATTGACGCCAGGGGTGGTGGACGGGGGACGAGGCGCCATTCTCTTGCACTCCGACGGGCCCCCAATCCAGGAGCCAGGCCAGGGAACCAGGGGAGCGGCCGCAGAGCCGCGGAAGCAGGGAGGGAGGGGCCCCCAAAGGCCCAGCAGGCCAACAGGGCTCAAAGAGGAGAGGGGGAAAAAGGAAGGCCCCCGATGGCCTCGGGCTAACCCGGCGGGCCCCCTAGTCAGAGGGGGCCCGTCTCCTCTCCCCCCCTCGGCGGCCGCCATCACCCCTAAGCCCTTTTGCCGGGGGGTAGGCGCGCTCACCGCCGAGGGGGGCCTTCTGGATGGCGGTGTGCTCTGCGTGCGAGGTGCTGCCGAGCCATGAGGAGCGGTCGTTTCGCACGGTGTTTTTGTGCCCATATTACTGGCAGGAAAACGCGGCGATTGCGCTGCACCGTCGGAGGCCCCATGGTACAACAGCACTGCGTCCCCCACCCTTCGGCGCTATGCGCTGCGGGGTCCGCTAGTGGACTCGTCTGCTCGCTGTCCATGTGGTATCGGTTGTAGTGCGTGACGTACTCTTTGAAGTCACTGGTCTCATTTCCGTCAGTATGGTTGCTTCCGCGTGCCGCAGCCAGGATACGTATCGCATCGCCACCGCCGTCGCTGGAGTTGAGGAAGGGCTTGCTGGTAATGTTTCGGTCGGTCGTGGTGATGAGGTTATGTATTTCCAGATGTCGTAGCTCTCGGCGGTCGTCGTCATATGTCCGACGTTTATCATGCAAGCCGTGTCTTGTGCGACGCACGTGTATATGAGGGCGATGGCGTTTCGTAGCTTTGCGCTGTCGTCCGCGAAGGTCGTGCAATCGTGTCTGCTTGCGTCTCTTCTACCCCACGGGTGTTGCTCGTCGCGGAGTTGATTGCTGTTCCCATGCTCAGGGTGGACTTCTTGTAGTAGGTGATGTCGGTTGTTGCAGTCAGTATAACATCGTAGATCGCACTGTCGATGTGGTCAACTGTTTTTCGGTTGTGCTGCTGGCTCGCGTGGTTGGCTGCGGTGAGTATGCGTACGCGTCTGTGTTGTAGCTCCGCTTGTCGCTCGATGCCGTTGATGATGCGCATGGCATCTGCACTAGTAGCGTTCTGGTCAGTAACGAGCAGAATCGTAGTCTGTTGTATCCCGTCGTGACATAGCCCTGCCGCCTCTCCGTCGGATGTATGCACTCGCGTGTGATGTACTCGACGATCACCTGGTAGGGCGTCGTCCCTCTGTTCACGTCAGTCGCCGTGCTCTTTCGTCTGCTTGCGGTGACTTAGGGACTGGTGCTGGGATCATCGAAATGCAGTCGTGCTTCTCGTCTGTACGTAGTGCGAGTGATGGTCCGTGGATTTGGACGCAAGGGCGTTCTGCGTAATCCCACCAGCCCTTTGGGCGTGAGTGGTTTAGAGAGCCCGCTCTGTTCTCAACCCCCTTCTTCCCTTTCGGGGAGGGGTTTACCGCTTCCCCTACCCCCTCCCCCTGGGCCTGGAGAGGGCGTTTCGCGGGTGGTTGGAGGTGTCTTTTTCGACTCCTGGGAGGGCTAAAATTCGACACCCCTCACGAGGATTCTGGCCCCGACGGGGGGAGGGAGAAAAATGCTCGCCCCATCTGTGATCGATCGCCCGACAGATGGCCCCAAGAGTCCTCCCAGACCCCCCCAAAAAAAGAGCCCCAAGAGGCCCCAAGAGGCCTCCAAGAGGCCCCCAAGATGCCCCCAAGAGGCCCCCAAGAGGCCCCAAGGGGCCCCCCCGAGGCACCCAAGACGCTCCTGGAAGCCCCTGGAGCCGCCAAGACGCCCCCAAGACGCCCCAAACGGCCTCCAAGAGGCCCCCAAGAGGCCCGAAGAGGCTCCCCCAAGGCACCCAGGGCGCTCCTACAAGCCCCTGGGGCCGCCAAGAGGCCCCCAAGACGCCCCAAACGGCCTCCAAGAGGCTCCCAAAAGATATCTACTACTACTACTACTACTACTACTACTACTACTACTACTACTACTACTACTACTACTACTACTACTACTACTACTACTACTACTACTACTACTACTACTACTACTACTAACTACTACTACTACTACTACTACTACTACTTACTACTACTACTACTACTACTACTACTACTACTACTACTACTACTACGACACTATTACTACTACTACTACTACTAACGCTGCTGCTGCTGCTTGCTGCTGCTGCTGCTGCTGCTGCTGCTGCTACGTGTGCTTACTGCCTACTACTACTATTACTACGCTACTACTACTACTACTCCTAGCGACTACTACTACTACTACTACTACTACTACTACTACTACGACCACTGCTGGCTGCTGCTACTACTTCTACTACTACTACTACTACTACTACTACTACTAACTACTACTACTACTACTACTAACTAGTACCCTACTCTTAAACTACTACTACTACTACTACTACTACTACTACTACTACTACTATTATTACTACTACTACTACTATAACTAACTAACTACTACTACTACTACTACTACTACTACTACTATTACTACTAACTACTACTACTACTACTACTACTACTACTACTACTACTACTACTACTACTACTACTACTACTACTACTACTACTACTACTACTACTACTACTACTACTACTATTACTACTACTACTACTACTACTACTACTACTACTACTACTACTACTACTACTACTACTACTACTACTACTACTACTACTACTACTACTACTACTACTACTACTACTACTACTACTACTACTACTACTACTACGAGGGGCCCGAACGACTTGCACCAGGACGAGGTGCCCGAACGCCTCACGCCACGAGGAGCCCGAACGACTCACACCAGGACGAGGGGCCCGAACGACTCACACCACGAAGAGCCCGAACGACTCACACCACAAGGAGGGGCCCGAACGACTCACACCAGGACGAGGCGCCCGAACGACTCACACCACGAGGAGCCCGAACGACTCACACCACGACGCGGGCCCCGAACGACTCACACCACGAGGAGCCCGAACGAGTCACACCAGGAGGAGGGGCCCGAACGACTCACACCAGGATGAGGGGCCCGAACAACTCACACCACGAGAAGCCCGAACGACTCACACCAGGACGAAGAGCCCGAACGACTCACACCACGAAGAGCCCGAACGACTCACACCAGGAAGAAGGGCCCGAACGACTCACACCAGGACGAGAAACCCCAAGCGACTCAAACCACGAGGAGCGTTTTCTCTCATTCCTCCTCCGCCTCGTCCTTCTCCCGCTCCCACCACAAGGAGGATGTACAAGGAGGCGGGAGGAAGGAGGAACAAGGGAGATATGCGGGGGCAGGCGGAAACACGCCTGAAAAACACGACGGCCGGCATGTTTCGCAAGAGTTGCTGTTTTGAGAAGGGCTGGTGGGGATACGCGAAGCGTAAAGAATATTCGGGTGGTCCTTTGTGTTTGCTGGTCCGACGTACGTGCCTTATCCCGTTGAATATGACGTTGGCTGCGTCGTCGTCACGCCGCTTGCTGCACTTCATGGAGAGCGATGCACACCGTCTGCTGGCTCACATGTGCTTGTACAATCTGTTGACCGTCCAATACTCCCTCACGCAGACTTGGCATGTAGCCTCGTGGATGTAGTTGATTATAGTTGATTGTTGGCTGTGCTTCGCGCGCATGGGCTTTCGGTACGCCGCCTTGCCGCTCATGGTTTGCCCACGTTCGTAGCAAAGGTATATGTCGTCATGTTGCAGGCCTTCGCTCTCGGGCGTAGGGATGACGGTGCCGTCGCACATGTCGTTGGTGCGCCTCCTCCAGGCAACAGTAGCTGCTTGTTCTTTGTTGTGTGCGACGGCTGTCTTGTAGGCGTGTGTGGCTATACTTTTGAATGTGGGTGGTTCTTCCTTTGCCATGCGTATCCATTGGCATACGTCGTCGTGGTTGGGCGTGTTGTGTTGCTTGCTGGCGTACGCTTCGATGTGGTGGACATCGGCTACAATTGTAATAGACTATCTGCCGTTGTTCTCGGCGTCCTAGTCGGCGTCTCGCGTTCTAGGACTCTCAGTTCGGTGCCGCGCGCGGTTGGGCGCAGCGCGCGCCGCGCGTTGCGCCCGCGAACAGCACTCGAAGGGGCCACCCCGAAAGCAGCGCCACGGCAGCTGCGACTCGCGGACACCCCAAGAACAACAAAGCATACAGCTTGGCATCTCCGAGGGCATTCCCGTGCGCGAAAAATGCACCGCGCACATAGCGCAAAGAACCTGCGCGACGGAATGCGCTCGACCATTCGTCCCTGTAGCCCGCGCGGAAGAACGAGAAAACCTGAAAATCTTGGAAACTATCAATATCAATACTTCATGCTCCTCTGAGGTACGCCTCCACGTACGGAGGAGCTCCGTCTCGTGAGGGGGGTAGGAGAAGGCCTCGTGGTTGACCGCCCTCGCCTCCGTGCTCGGGATGAACTCAACGATGATGCCCTGCTGCTTTGTCGTGTAGACGAAGTCCTGCATCTGGATCGCCTGTGTGTTGTCTGCCTGGCTACCTCTGCTGGGATCGTGGTGCCTTCTGGAGGCGGACCTGGTTTTCTTCTTCTGATTGTAATTATTATGGTATGTGTTGTGCTGGTTGTGCTTGTTGTATTGGTCATGCCATTGTGGAGCTCTTGCCGATGACCTCCCTCGTGATGGTCTTCTCCATGGATGCGGCTGAGCTCCAACTGGCGGTCCCATTGCCATCATGCTGTCTGTTTGGCCGACGGCGGGACCTGGGCCAGAGGTTGAGGACCCTGCTCCTGTCCTCCTTTCCGCTGATCCCCTTTGGTCCCGCCATCCTGTCCAATGACCCTGTTGTGCCATCGCGTGCTGCTGGTGGCGCTGGGGCTGCTGGGCGCTGTGGTGCTGCTCCAGCCTGCTGGCGGCGGCCGCCAGCCTGACGAGCAGCCTGTCCTGGCCGCGCTGGGCCCTGGCGCGGCGGTGCCAGGTTTCTTCTTTTGACCTGGGCGTGGTGGGGAATGGCGGCTCCTGCCGCCACATCTGCGGCGCCTATGGCGCGCTGCGCGCGAGCCCAAGCCGACTGGGGCGACCGACGAGGCGACGACGGCCCAGCCCCTCCTCGGCCAATGGCTCCTCTTCCTCCTCCTCCTCCTCCTCCTCCTCCTCCTCCTCCTCCTCCTCCTCCTCCTCCTCCTCCTCCTCCTCCTCCTCCTCCTCCTCCTCCCCCCTCCTCCCCCTCCCCCTCCCCCTCCTCCTCCCCCTCCTCCGCCTCCTCCTCCTCCTCCTCCTCCTCCTCCTCCTCCTCCTCCTCCTCCTCCTCCTCCTGCCCCCCTCACGCGAGAAAGGCCCAGCCGGACGCCTGCCTCTCGGAAACCTAGCAGTGGCGCGCTGGGCGCCGGCCAAGGGCGCCAGCCTTGGGGCCGCCTCCTCCCCCCCCTCCTTCGTCGCCCGCCTCCTGCTCCGTTCTCCGTCGGCCATTCCCTGGCCTCGTCCCCCCGCCCCCCGCTCGCGACCACCCCGAGGGGGCCCGGCCGCGTCCTTCCGGAAGCCCCTGCTCAGCTTGGCCGCGGCGCGGACCTTGGAGCCGTCCTGGCAGGGAGGGCGGGCCAGGCGGGGGCGGGCCGGGAGCAGGAGACGGCGGGAGCGGGGGCGGGCGGGGGGGAGGGAGGCGGAGCGGGAGAGGAAGAGGGGAAGCAGGAAGGGGGAGCAGGAAGGGGGAGCAGGAGGAGGGAAGAGAAGGCTGAGCGGGGGGGGGGGCCAAGGCTCGGAGGAAGGCCAGCAGACGGAGAGGCAGCGAGGGCAGGAGGATCAGGAATTCAGAGGGGCCATCCGAAAGAGGAGGACGACGAGCAGGAGAACCAGGAGAATGCTCAGAAGTGAGAGGGGCGAGTGGGACGACGGCGATGAAGAAGATGGTATAAGGGAACCAGGCGAACAAATCGAGCCCAGAAATTACGTGACAACTTGCATCATCCCTCCCACCCTACTCTTCCGCATCTTCCCCGGGCACCCCTGGCCCCCTGCTGCTCTTCCTCCTGCTGCTCCTCCTCTGGAACCCTCCCCCCTGCTCCTCTTCCCGATCCCCCTGCTCCGGGCTCCTCCCCCCGCTGCTCGTCCTCCTCCCCCTCCACCCCTGGCCCCTTCACCCTGGGCGTACTTCGATCCCCAGCCGTGGCATGCCCCTCCCGGCGCGTGAGGCCCCGCTTTCGTCTCTGTCGGGGGGGGGGGGCTCAAATGGAGGCCTCCCAGATGGGGTCCGAGCAGGCGCGCTCGGAGGAGCGCGCCGCATCGGTGAATGCACCAGCGATGCAGCGCCGATGCATCGCCGACGTATCGGCGACGTCGTCGATGCATCGGCACCACCGGCGTGCCACATCGAGCCACATCGCCGATGCATCGGCGATGCGGCGCAGTGCTCGAACCCCATTTGCTCGGACCCGATCTGGGAGGCCTAGATCAGAACCAACTGCCTCCCTTCTCGTCGACATCGACTGAATATCTGGTCGGAGAGGTCGATCTGGCAGGATATCACAATTAATCCAGAATCCCCCATCCATACCAATACACAAGACCATGGCACTGAGAGTTCGACCAAGCATCTCCAAACTCTGCAGACGTCACCAGGAATGCATCCAGGAGCGGCCAAGCGCCAGGCACGTTGATACCACCTGATCACGCGTCTCTTGACAGCAAAATTCGGTCAACCCGCAAGCGTTTCCAGTAGTTGGTCTCGGAACAAGCATTACTCCCCCCGCCGACGAATCGCGCCTAGCATGCGTTGTCCCCCAACAAGTGCTTGCACTGAGGGGGTCCTAGCAGGAGTAAAAAGAATCGGCAAAAATACCAGGCCGATTCCGGTAGGCGGGCGTGTTCCGGATTCCGCGTTCAGCTGAATCGGGCGGGTGCTTTGGGGGCTGACCCAAATGTGGGACGAACGGAAGGTACCTAAAAGGAGTCACTTAGTGCCTTTTTCGGGCACTAAAGGGCACCGTAAGGGACCTTTCCTTCACCCCACATTCGGGTCACCCCCCATTACCTCCCGCCCGACGAAAAAAAACGAGGCCAGTCCGGCGGGCGGCTGGGGTACGGGGTCCCCGTGCTGGGCCGTCTTGTATGGGCGGCTGGGTTCCTCGGCGGTTCCTGGGTCTGGGTGCAGGATGCCCAGTGCTATATGAGTTTCCCAGGTGATCGCGTTATCGAGTACCTAGATCCTTGCGACCACGGTCAGAATGCGAGCAGGCAATACAGAATGAAGGGTATATCTCAAAGGGAACTCGAGCCAAGCTGGGTAGAGGGATCAGGAGTTACTTATACGTATGCGTATGTAGTTACAAGTTTGCATGCATACATATATGTGTTGATGTTGGCATGTGTGTGTACATAACGGTATGGATATGCATATACACATATGTGTATACATGTATGCATGCATGCATGCATATGCATGTATGCATGTATGCGAAACTGTGTATGAACTTACGTATGTGCGTGTACATGTGTGTATGTATGATTCGATGTATGCAAATATAGGTGTATGCATGTATGTATAGATGTTTGTATACGTGTACATATCATGCATGCATACCTACCTGCATACATGCATACATATGTACATGCATAGTATAAGCATGCATAGATGCATATATGCATACATGCCTGCCTACATACATACCTGCAAACATACATGCAGACACGCATGCATGCATGCATGTATGCATGCATCCATACATAGAAGCATACATACACGCCTGCCTGCATGCATGCATGCGTGCGTGCGTGCGTGCATGCATACATATTTTCGTTCATCCATACATAGATACATGCATATGTACATACATGCACACACGTACATATATATATATATATATATATATATATATATATTTATATATACCTACCCGTGTGCGCGAATATCTTTATACGCATGTGTCTTAGTTGATGGACAAACGGGGGGAGGTTTGATACAAAAAAACAATCAAACAGAGACGTAGCATAAGGAAATCGAGGAAGAGAGAGAGAGAGAGAGACAGAGCGTGTGTGTAGATATATGTATAAATAGAGCGAGAAAGTGTGTGGATGTGATTGTGAACATGCTCCGAAAGGGAGAGTGGGTAGCAACGAGTAGAGAGTTGACACAATAGAATATGGAGCAGAGTTGGGACGTATACATACATAGCAGCTTCAAGAGGGATCGAGTGAGAGGGAGGGCCTGGAGAACCGTCAACAAAATAGGAGGACCTGCTGGTTTGAGTTTGCTTCTGGTGATTTGTCGTTCAATGAGCTTTATGAGCCTTTTTGCTTTCCAAACGGGAAGAACGCCGACACCAAGATTTGGGTATCATGCTTCATGACAACTCCCGCCCACGTCCTCCCCAGACCACTCCCCCAAGGCGCCCGCCTGGGCGCGGTGGTGGATTCGCGCCGCGGCAACGCAATTGGATGGCCGACCCGACCCTGGAAAATGTTTGCAGAGCCCAGCTTCCGGCACGGTTCCAACCAGCGCCTTCCACATCTGCCTTGAGTCCACCAGGTCCGAGCCCCGCGTGTCCGCGTCCTGTCTGGAAATCTGCAAAATGTCGCAGTGATGAGTTCAGCGCGCGAATGAATTGCAAGCATCCAACTCCTAACGTTCCGAAGCGAAGCTGATGATGGACGCGACCCTGCAATGGATGAACCGTCACTCGAGTGCGTACGCCCCCCCACCAGGTCCAGATACTCACGAAGTAGCAGAAGAAACACGCGTGCCCTCGTGCTGCAGAACATGTTCCTCCTCCTCCTCCGTAGGTAGTATAGGACCCACATACAAGCGACGAGGCAATGTGGAGCCACCCTTTTGCGCTGGCAGCATACGACAGAGTCCATATATGGTAGGCAAGATAGGTATCGCTGGCACGCCCAATCAGAAGTTCAGATATCCCACTAAGGGAAGGCTGTGCCCCCATGACTTATTGCTGTCTGCCCCAACGGGTGCTACTTGAATGGACGGTTTCGTCGGCGACTTCTCAGATGTGTTTCCCCATTCCTCCAGCCGACGCAGTCGCTCCAATGCCAATGAGAGCTGTGTTCTTAGCCGTGGCAGGACAAGGAGGATGAGCAGCACGAAGAGGAGGAAGAGGAAGGGGAGGACGGGGGAGGATGGGGGAGGATGGGGGGTCGCCCGCTCATCATTATCCCTCCTGTCCACCTCGTTCCACCGTCCTTCGTCGTTCCCCTAGCCCGTTCCTCCTCCTGCTTCCCCTCTGTGACAGCGCAGTGCACTTGGAATCGGCTCGAAAATTTTCCAGACTCTACCACCCCCTTTCCGCATTCCCGCTTCGGGCCGCCCCGGTCGCTCCCTGCGGCGGAGCGACGCTCTGCCCTCGTTCTCGGCGGCCGACACACTGGGGTCGTTTACTTGTGGCGCAGCCTGCCGTGCCTCGTCTCTCATCTTAGTTATACGGGGCATTCGCCGCAGCGGTGGCGGGCCACAGAGCGCTGCAGTGACGAAGCCGATGGGCAACCGCGCAGCCCCTTGTCAGCCCTCTGCCCGCGCCGAAAACCCTCCGCGTCTGCGACGGCCTGGCGGGCCTCGGGTCGAACGGAGGGCCATGCATGCATGCATGCATACATACATGCACGCATGCATGCATGCATGTATACAGATGTACAGATATGTGCGCGCGAATAACGTCAAACGCATGTGTCTCAATTGACCTATCCAACAAAGTCGTAGCATAAAGAAGGAAATCGAGAAACAGATAGAGAGAGAGAGAGGTAGAGTAGAGGTATACATATATTTGTGTGTGCTTACGTAACTACATATATACATACATACATATACATACATATATAGATATATAAGTGCGCCGATCCGGCGTGTGAGTTTGAAAAAGTCTCAGCTACATCCTACAGCCTAGAGCCTGAGTTTCAGCTCTGCTAGGGGGGGGCGGGGGCAGGGGGGCTTTACTGGGGAAAAGGTCTGGGGGGGAGGACGAGTTGTGGTCCGCTTTCTGGGGGGGGGGGACTTTTCTGGGCCCGCGAGGGCCCCAAAACGGACGAAGAGGGCCCCAAGACCCCCTAAGACGGCCCCATTAGCCTCCGAGACGCCCAAAGAGCGCTCCAAGACGCCGAAGATGGCCTCCAGACGGCACAAGTGGCCGCCGAGACGCTCCAAGAAACCTCCAAGGGCCCTCCGACGAGAACCCTTGGAGGCCAAAATCATAAATTTTATGATGGTGATGCAAAGATTCGGGCCTTCCCCCCTTTTCGGCTTCCCGACGCCCCAAGACGGCCCCATAGGTCCCCAAAATCTCCGCAAGACGGCCCAAGAGGCCCCCAAAATGGCTCCCAGACGGCCCAAGAGAGCCCCAAGACTGCCCAAGAAACTCCCACAACGGCCCCAGAGGCTCTCAAGACGGCTCCAACAGGGGAGCCAGACGGGGAACCCGAACGGAAATTTCGAGCCCTCGGCCTCCAGAAGCCCCCAGGAGGCCCCAAAAGGCCCCCAAGAGGCCCCCAAGAGGGCCCCAAAAGGTCCCAAGAGGCCCCCAAGAAGCCCCCAGCAGGACCCACGAGGCCCAGAAGAGGCCCCCAAGAGGCCCAGAAGAGGCCCCGAGGGCCCCCACAACGGCCTCCAAGATGCCTCAAAAAGTGTACCCATGAGGCCGCCGAGAGACCTAACAATAGCATCAAAGGCGCCCCGGATCGGCGGCACTGGCCGGAGGCCACTACAATATACAAGACGGCATTGTCGCTTCGCGCCATGCAACTTGTTCCTTGTAGTTTCGAATGCAGGCGGCGTGCGTGCGCGTGGACATGGGGCGAGCCAACGCCAAGTCGGAATGGGTGAGGAGGTCCTGAGCGGGAGCGACCGGACAACACCACCTGAAGCCATCTCAGGGCGTTTCGCGGCCCAGAGGCGCGAATATGTCTCGGGCGAGTGGTCGGGCTGACATGAAGCAGGGCATCCTCCACCTCTTTCTCCTCCTCATTATCATCCTTTTTCTTCTCTCTCCCTCTCTTCCTCAAATTCCTCATCCTTCTCCTCCTCCTCCTCCTCCTTCTCCTCCTTCTCCTCTACCTCCTCCTCCTCCTCCTCCTCCTTCTCCTCTACCTCCTCCTCCTCCTCCCGAAGCAGACCCAATGCAGGCCTGGGCGGTTTGGCCGTTTTTAACAAACACGCAATGGTGGCTTCGTGGCTTTTCGAAAAAGGATTCCGACTGTGGGGCTTTCAAATAGAATCCCTCGTGGCGCTTTCCAGAGGATTCCTGTTGTGAGGCTTTCAAGGAGAATCCTCTTGTGGGGCTTTCCAACGGATTCCGATTGTGAGGCTTTCCCATAGAATCCTTTTGTGGCGCTTTCCGAAGGACTCCGATTGCTTTCCAATGGAATGCCTTTGTGGCGCTTTCCAAAGGCTTCCATTGTGAGGCTGTCCAATAGAATCCTTTTGTGGTGCTTTCCAGAGGAATCCTGCTGCGACGCTGTCCAATCGGATCCCTTTTGTGGCGCTTTCCAACGGATTCCTGTTGTGAGGCTTTCCAATAGAATCCCTTTGTGGCGCTTTCCAAAGGATTCCTGTTGTGCAGTGTTCCCATACAATCCCCGCGTTGTGCTTTCCACTGGATTCCTGCTGTGACGCTTCCCAATAGATACCCTATGTTGTGCTTTCCAGAGGATTGCAATTGTGAGGCTTTCCAGTCGAATCCCTTCGTGGCGCTTTCCAGAGGATTCCTGTTGTGAGGCTTCCCCATCGGCTCCCTTCATTGTGCTTTCCAAAGGACTCCGATTGTGAGGCTTTCCAATAGAATCCCTTTGTGGCGCTTTCCAAAAGGTTCCGACTGTGAGGCTTTCCAATAGAATCCCTTTGTGGCGCTGTCCGAGGGAATTCCTGTTGTGAGGCTTTCCAATAAAATCCTTTTGTGGGGCTTTCCAGAGGATTCCGATTGAGAGGCTTTCCCATAGAATCCCTTTGTGGCGGTTTCCAAAGGATTCCGAGTGTGAGGCTTTCCCATAGAATCCCTCTGTGGCGCTTTCCAAACGATTCCAGTTGTGATATTTTCCCATGGAATCCCTTCATTGTGCTTTCCAGAGGATTCCTGCTGCGAGGCTTTCCACTCGAATTCCTTTGTGGCGCTTTCCAAAGGATTCACATTGTGAGACTTTCCAATAGACCAAAAAACAAAAACAACATTCTTTCAAAAAAAACTGTCAGGTAGAATTTCGTGGTCGACAGCCAGATTCGATTCGAAAATATGTGTTTTGTTTGTTGTTGTTGGTCTTTGCGGTCTTGTGGTTTTCTGATCCGTCTTCGGTTTCGCTCGTCCTCCACAGAAGGATGCCTATTGAAAACGCACAAACCGCCCAGGCCTGCATCGGGTCAGGCTCCCCTCCTCCTCCTCCTCCTCCTCCTCCTCCTCCTCCTCCTCCCTCCTCCTCCTCCTCCTCCTCCTCCTCCTCCTCCTCCTCCTCCTCCTCCTCCTCCTCCTCCTCCTCCTCTTCCTCCACCTCCTACAGAACATGAAGTTTTCGGCATGCGCGCTGCTGGGCTGCTGGCTTCGAGCCCCGAAGAGGTCAATGCCTGGCCCAAGAAGGCCCAAAGAATTGAAATTCAATGAAAACTCATTGGAAAATCCATGTGTTTGGTCTTCTCGCCTTTTCGCTTACGATCGGCTCTAGAGGCGTCAAGATAGCCCCAGGACGGCTCCAAATGAGTCCCCAGACGAGTCCCAAAGAGGCCCAAGGCTGGCTGAACGGGGCCCGTAGAGTCGGAAATCAGAGAAAACCCATTGGAAAAGCAATGTGTTCGGCCTTTTCGCTTTTCCTCTCGGTTGGCTCGAGAGGCGTCAAGATGACCGCAGGATGGCCTCGGAGAGGCGTAAGCAAAGGCCCACAAAGGCCCAAGGCTGGCCGAAGAGGGCCCAAAGAATTCAAATTCCGTGATAACCCCTTGGAAAATCAATGTATGTGGTCTTCTCGTTTTGTCGCTTCCGATTGGCGCTTGAGGCATCAAGATAGGCCCAGGACGGCTCCAAATGAGTCCCCAGACGAGCCCCAAAGAGGGCACAGACTGGCCTTAGAGGGCCCTGAGGTTCGAAAACCAATAAAACAAACCCATGGGAAAGGCAATGGTGTCGGTCTTCTCGCCGTTTCGCTTTCGGTTGGTTCGGGGAGCGTCAAGATAGCCCCAGGATGGCTCCAGAGAGGCGCAAGCCGAAGCCCACAGAGGCTCAAGGCTGGCCGAAGAAGGCCCAAAGAATTGAAATCAAATGAAAAGCTATTCGAAAATCAATGTTTTTGGCCCTCTCTCATTTTCGCTTAGGATCGGCTCTTGAGGCGTCAAGATAGGCCCAGGACGGCTCCGAATGAGTCCCCGGACGAGCCCCAAAGAGGGCACAGACTGGCCCTAGAAGGCCCAGAAGTTCGAAAACCAATAAAACAAACCCATGGGAAAGGCAATGGTTTCGGTCTTCTCGCCTTTTCGCTTCTGGTCGGCTTGCGAGGCGTCAAGATAGCCCCAGGATGGGTCCAGAGAGGCGCAAGCCGAAGCCCACAGAGGCTCAAGGCTGGCCGAAGAAGGCTCAAAGAATTGAAATTCAATGAACATCCAATGTTTTTGGCCTTCTCGCCTTTACGCTTAGGATCGGCTCTTGAGGCATCAAGATAGCCCCAGGACGGCTCCAAATGAGTTCCCAGACGAGCCCCACAGAGGCCCAATGCCAGCCGAAGATGCCCAGTGAATTGAAAATCAATGGATACCATAGGAAAATCATTGTTTTTGGCCTTCTCGCTATTTCGATTACGATCGGCTCTTGAGGCGTCGAGATAGCCCCAGGACGGCTCCAAATGAGTCCCCAGACGAGCCCCGAAGAGGCCTAATGCTGGCCCAAGAGAGCCCCGAGAGTCGAAAATCAGAGAAAACCCAAGGCGCAAGACAGGCTCGAGGATGGGGGGGGGGTCCGGGGGGGCGCTCTTTCCGGGGTCCCCGGCCCGGGGTCCCCGGCCCTATAGAAATATACGAATGGGAATATGAATGGAGCGAGAATGTGTGGATGTGGTTGTGATCATGCTCCGAATGGGAGAGTGGGTAGCAACGAGTAGTGAGTTGATGCAATAATAAAGTGTGGAGCAGAGTTGGGACGCATACATACATAACAGCTTCAAGAGGGAGCGAGTGAGAGAGAAGGTCTAGAGAACCTTCAACAAAATACGAAAACCTGCTGGTTTGAGTTTGTTTCTGGTGATTTGTCGTTCGATGAACTTTATGAACCTTTTTTTTTGCTTTCCAAACGGAAGGAACGCCGACGCCAAGATTGGCGCTCCATGACAACCCCCGCCCCCTTCCTCCCCAGACCCCTCCCCCGAGATGTTCGCCCGGGCGCGGTGGTGGATTCGTGCGGCAACGCCATTGGATAGCCGACCAAACCCTGAAAAATGCTTGCAGAGCCCAGCTTCCGACACGGTTCCAACCAGCGCCTTCCACGTCTGCCTGAAGTCCAGATCCGAGACCGGCGTGTCCGCGGCCTGTCTGGAAGTCTGCAAAATGACGCAGCGATGAGGTCAGGGCGCGGATGAACTGCGAGCCTCCAACTCCTAACGTTCCGAAGCGAAGCTGATGATGGACGCGACCCTGCAATGGATGAACCATCGCTCGAGTGCGCACGCCCCCCCCACACCAAGCCCAGACACTCACGAAGTAGCAGAAGAAACACGCGCGGAATGTAATACATGTTTTGCGCCCGCCGCGCTGACGCCCCCTTCACCACACCCATGCTTCAAATCGTTCTGGTGGATGCGACGACGACAACGACAACGATGACGACCACGATAACGTCAACTCTCCAGCCGACGGGCCGAGGGGCCGACAGCGAAACCGAGACAGACCGACGCCACTGCCCCCCCTGCTCTCGTGCTGCAGAACATGTTCCGCCTTTTCCTCCGCGCCCTCCACAACCCGCTCGTAGGTGTGTCAGGTCCCACATACAAGCGACGAGGCAATATGGAGCCACCCTTTTGCGCCAGCAGCATACGACAGTCAAAATTTGGTACGCAACAAACGTATCGGTGGCACGCCCAAATCAGAAGTGTAAATTTCCTCCTAAGGGACGGCTGTGCCCTCGTGACTTGTTGTTGTCTGTCCCAACGGGTGTTATTTGAATGGATTGCTCCGTCGAAATTTTCTCAAATGTGTTTCCCCAATTCTCCGGCAACCGCAGTCGCTCCAATGCCAATGAGAGCTGTGTTATTAGCCGTGGCAGGACAAGGAGGATGAGCAGCAGGAAGACTAGGAGGAGGAGAAGGAGGAGGAGGAAGGGGACGGGGTAGGAAGTGTAAGGGGGTAAGGGAGGATGGGGGAGGATGGGGGGGTCGCCCGCTCATCATCATCCTTCCTATCCACCTCGTTCCACCGTCCTTCGTCGTTCCCCTGGCCCGTTCCTCCTCCTGCTTCCCCTCTGTGACAGCGCAGTGCACTTGGAATCGGCTCGAAGGTTTTCCAGACTCCACCACCCCCTTCCCGCATTCCCGCTTCGGGCCGCCCCGGTCGCTCCCTGCGGCGGAGCGACGCTCTGTCCTCGTTCTCGGCGGCCGACCCACTGGGGTCGTTTACTTGTGGCGCAGCCTGCCGTGCCTCGTCTCTCATCATAATTATACGGGGCATTCGCCGCAGCGGTGGCGGGCCACAAAGCGCTGCAGTGACGAAGCCGATGGGCAACCGCGCAGCCCCTCGTCAGCCCCTTGCCCGCGCCGAACACCGTCTCCGCGTCTGCGACGACCTGGCGGGCCTCGGGCCGAACAGCGAGCGAGTCTGCCGCGCGCTGGGCCCACCCCTGGCGCGAAGAGCCTGGCTCGGCGCCGTCGGCACGCGCGGCGCGAGGGCCCAAGCCGTTCGCGCCCTCGACGACAGGGCCCGATCACCGCGGGCCACGGGGCCCCGCGCACGCGCAAGGGGCCACCTGCGCGCCCCGCCTCCAGGGCCCGCGCCCGCGCCTCCTCGGCGCGCCGAGGCGCGCGCTGCCTGCGAGCCCGGCCCGCGGCGGCCCCCTCGAAGGGCGCCTCCGGGCGAGGCGGGCCGAACGGGCCCCGCGGAGGGCGGGGCCGCGGCCGCCCGTCGGCTGCCCACCCCCCGAGGCGCCCCGCGGCGTCCTGCCGCATCGTCCGCCCGGGGCAGTCGTGGACGCTCGCCGCTGCCTCGGCACCGGTTTTGCAACTGCCGTTTGGGCCACGGGCCCCGTCGGCGGCCGCCGAGTCTCACCGCGCAGCGGCCCGCGGCGCGCCGAGGTCCCCGGCCGCCGCCAGCTGCTCGAGCGCTCCCGACCGCGGGCTCGCTTGCCAAAAGGGCGCCCGACGCAGGCGAGACGGCGGTGGCAAAGGCTCGCCCTGCTGCCTCCGCAGCCGCTCCGGAGCCTGCCCCTCGCTGCCGATCGGTCCACGAGCTCTCCCCCGCTGGCGCCTCCGTCGCGCCGAGGCCCTCGGCCGCCGCCACCTGCTCGAGCGCCCTCGAGCGCGAGCCCGTCTGGCCAAGGGCGCCCGACGCGGGCCGAGGTGGTGGTGGCCGCGGAGCGCCTTGCTGAACGCCGCCGAGCAGCAGCACTCTGTGGCGGGGACGCCCCACTTCTGCGCCCCTGCTTGCCCGTTCCCACTGGCGCGCCGATCCCCGAGCGGCGGCTCCGGGCGAGGTCGTCCCCGCCCATGATGTTGCGTGGCGAGCCGCTCGACAGACCCGCAGATACCATGGCCCCGTCTAGGCGCCTCGCCGCGGGGGCGGTGGCCTTGGCCGTCTTGTCCGTTGCTCACTGTGCTCGCCCTCGGCCGTCCGGCCCGTGGCCACCCGCGGCTGGGCTGGCGGGGGGGGGGGCCTGCGGGAGGGGGGCGCGCCACCGTTGCGCCCGCGTGGCGGTCGGCGCCCAGCGGAGGCGGCAACTGGCCTTCCTCGGGGGGAGGGGGGGGGACACGGCGCAGGTCGGCCTCCGAGCTCCCCCTCCGCCCAAGCGGCCCTCGGCCGACGGCTGCCGCGCGAGGGCGCGGTCCTCCCGCGCTCGCGCTGCCTGCTGCCCGGGCTGCCGCGTCAGCTGCGCGGGCAAGCCGGCCCGCCCTGGGCGTGGCGTCCGCGGGGGCCGCTGCTGACCTCCGGTCAAGAACCCTAAGAAAAACGCGCGGCAAGGACGCAAGACCGCTGGGAGCCGAAGCTGGGATGTTTGGGGGCGGCGGACGACGAAAACCCCAAGGACGCAAGGACAAGGGAGAGCAAGGACGCAAGGGCACCCTGAGCAAAGTCGCGCGTCCTTGTTAGGGTTCTTGACTGTAGGGCGCCGCCTTCTCTGCCGACGTGCCTTGTGGCTCGCGGAGCTGGCGGCGCCGCTGGCGCGCCCTCCCCCTCGGAGGTCGGCCCGCCCTCGTCCGCGGGGACCGCCCCCCGCCCCGGCGCCCTCGCCCCGCGGGCTGCGGCACCGCTGCATCGCTGCCTCGGCTACTCCGCGCGCACTGCACTGAGCTGAATGACGAACGAACAACACACCCCCATAATTACCCATAAGGGGGTCGTTGGGAGGAGGACTGGCTATGGGTATGGGTGCGCGTTGTCGGACCCTAGGAAACGCTCCCATAGTCCTTTCTGACCCCCCTATGGGTATGGGTGTGTGTTGTTGGTTCGTCACTGAAAGGCTGTCTCCCGCCGCTGCTCGTACCCCTCTGGTGCGAGTGGCCGCCCGAGCAACTCCGCGAATCGCTTCGCGGCCTTGGCGGCCTCCGTGCTGACGTCCGCGTGCGGCCCCTGTCCGAAGATGGCCTGGCGCCTTCTGAACCGTGCTCCGACCCAATCTTCAAAGCCCCCGGTCATTCGCAAGTCGCGCTCCCGAGTCCGTGGCGCCTCCTCCATCAGGCCCCTGCCGGGCGTGACTGGCGCCAGACTACGGGCGCCCCGAGTCGCGCGGCGCCGGCACGTCCTCGTCGTGGGCAGGGGCACGCACTCCCCAAGCCAGGCCCGCACCGCCACGGCTGCCGTTCCTCCTCGGATGGCTGCGCCGTCGGTGGGGGGCGCCGCGAGGTCCAGCTGCGGTGTGCCAAGCGGCTGTTCTGGGGGGGGGGGGGGCGAAGGAGGCGTGAGCGTGAAATCCACTGCGGTTTCCTTCTGCTTTCTCGGACGGGCCTCCGTCCTCCTCGCCCTCGGGCGGGGAGGCCGTCCCGTGCTCGTTCTCGCAAGCCATCGGCGGCGTCCCTCTGCGCCCGCGCCTCTGGCGCCGCCGGCACCCCCTCTGGCCTTGAGCCGAACGTACCCTTGTCGGCGGAGGGTGCAACTTCCTCCTCCTCTTCCTCCTCCACCTCCTCCTCCTGCTCCCGCTCCTCCTCCTCCTCCTCCTCCTCCTCCTCCTCCTCCGCCTCCCCCGCATTATCCGCATCCTCATCCTCCTCCTCCTCCTCCTCCTCCTCCTCCTCCTCCTCCTCCTCTTCCTCCTCCTCATCCTCGTCTTATGAGTATTAGTGTTATTAGTTTTCGTTTTGGTTTCGCAGTATGAATATTAGTATGCTGACTATTCGTATTGTTTGTACTGCTGGCATTCGTCTTATTAGTATGAATGTTATCATAACTCTTCTTATAGTTACTCGTATTGTTGTCTTCGTTGTAGTAGTAGTTTTCGTCTTAGTACTAGTAGTATGAGTTATCCTCCTTCTCGTGATCATATCCCTTTTTACTATGAGAATCATTACTGTTCGTAGTACTACCATCTACTTGTTCTTACTATGTGTGTCCGTCTTCGTGTTCGTGTTCGTTTTATTGGTGTTGTTGACCGTCTTCTTCGTACGATTAATATCAATAGTATCACTAGTCACTGCGATTCCTTATTATTCGTATTAGTATGATTCGTCTGAATAGTATTCCTCATCCTCCTCCACGTCCTCCTCCTCCTCCTACACAATTACTCAATATGAATACTACTCTCCCTCTTCCCCTGATGACGGCTTGGGAGTAGCCGACCGCCCCCCCGCGTAATGTTTTTTACAGACAGGCTTCCCCGGGGTTGATTTTCGCCTGCACTTGTTTCCAAAATGCTGCTCCCGCTGAGGCGCCAGCCTCATTTTCGGGCCCCGCTCGTTCCGAATCGTGCTCCCACTGCAGCGCTGGCATCATTGCCGCCGGCGCCTGCACGCCCGAGCCGGCGCCCGGGCCGGCGCTCGGGCCGGGTCTGGAGCCGGTTCCGGCTGGCGCCAGAAAATCAAGCTCCGAGGCGGCGCCGAAAAAAGGCCATTCCAATACACACTTCTCTTTTGAAAATGCTGAATTTCTGCTTCCGGCGCCCTGGAAGCCTCCCGGGCCGATTCTGGCGTGCTTCCGCTCGTTGCGCGGGCCTCATTTCCGCGCTTCCGCTCGTTTCGACTCGTGCTCCCGCTGCAGCGCTGGCGTCATTTCCCGTGCCATGCCACGGCATGCAATGCAATGCTAGGTTGATACTACGCTTCGCGGTGCTCTTCTACGCCATGCCATGCCGTGCTCTACAATGCATCGCGTACCCTTTCGGGATCATTGCCCTGCTCGACATCCGACTGTGCGAGTAGAGAGGGGATCTGCGCCATGGTAAGGGATGGGAGGGAGGGGTAGGATGCCAGATATGACGCGAGCGCACCTAGCTTGGGTCCTCCTCCTCCTCCTCCTCCTCCTCCTCCTCCTCCTCCTCCTCCTCCTCCTCCTCCTCCTCCTCCTCCTCCTCCTCCTCACCCTCCTCCCCCTCCTCACCCTCCTCGCGCTCCTCACCCTCTCCCCCTCCCCCCCCCCTCTCCCCCTCCTCCCCCTCCGCCCCCTCCTCCCTTTCCCCCTCCTCCCACTCCCAATCCCCATCCCCCCCCTCACCTCCATCCCCCCCCCCTCCCCCCTCCACAATTACTCAATGTGAATACTACTGTCCTCTCTCCCGTGAGTATGTGGCGGAATATGTCTGTGAATATTCGCCCTCTCCCCCCTCGCGTATTGTTTTCCACACAGGATGTCGGCGAGTTGGGTTTTCTCTTGTGCTTTGTTTTCAAAATGCTGCTCTCGCTGAGACGCTGGCCTCATGTTCGAGATTATGCTCGTTCCGAATCGTTTTCCCGCTGCAACGCTGGCGTCATTTCCGCGCTTCCGATCATTCCGAATCGTGCTCCCACTTGAACGCTGGGCTTATTTCCGCGTTTCGGCTCGTTCCGAGTCATGCTCCCGCTGCAGCGCTGGCGTTACTAGTTCCAGCGCCATGCCATGGCATGGTTTTCTGCCCATCCCAATATGACTCCAAAACTAGAAACTGGCCCCCCGAAGCAACCATCGGAAGTGATTACACATTCGGTGCCGATTCGTTGATTTGTTGGGCCGCGGAAGCCACCCCACTTTAAGGCGTCAGGCTGTGCGTTGATCTTCAACACCATACTATGCCATGTAATGCTACGCCCTGCTACGACATCTGACTGTGCGAATAGAGAGAGGAGATCTACGCCATGGTAAGGGATGGGAGGGAGGGGTAGGACATTAGATATGACGCGGGCGCACCTAGTTTGCCCCTCCCCCCTCCCCCCTCCCCCCTCACCCTCCCCTCCCCCTCCTCCTCCTCTTTTACTCCTCCTCCTCCGCCTCCTCGTTCTCCTCCAGCTCCGCCTTCTCCTCCTCCTCCTCCTCCTCCACCACCTCCCCCTCCTCCGCCTCCTCCATTCCTTCTCTTTCTTAAAAAATGTATCCCTGTCGCACCCCGAAGCCAATTGTTGGGGTGGGCCGGGCGTTTCGCCTGAGACTTCCTCACCGCTGATGACTCTGAAGCTTCAAATTGGCAGCAGCTTCACAGATGGAGGGCGGGTCGTTTTCAAAATGTGGCTCTCGCCTCAGCGCGGCGCACGTTCATGCTAAACATGTGCGAGAGCTTCACGGATTGAGGGCGGGCGGTTTCCAAAGTGTGGCTCTCGCCTCAGCGCGGCGCACGTTCATGCTAAACATGTGCGAGAGCTTCACGGATTGAGGGCGGGTGGTTTCCAAAGTGTGGCTCTCGCCTCAGCGCGGCGCACGTTCATGCTAAACATGTGCGGGGGCTTCACGGATTGAGGGCGGGTGGTTACCAAAGTGTGGCTCTCGCCTCAGCGCGGCGCACGTTGGGTTCATAATGTGCAAGAGTTTCACGGACTGAGGGCGGGTCGTTTTCAAAAAGTGGCTCTCGCCTCAGCTCGGCGCACATTCGCTTAAAAAAGGCTTCACGGATCGAGGGCGGGTGGTATTCAAAATGTTCCTCTCGCCTCAGCGCGGCGCACATTCGTTTTAAGCACTTGCAAGAGCTTTACGGATTGAGGGCGGGTGGTTTCCAAAATGTGGCTCTCGCCCCAGCGCCGCGCATACTCGTTTTCAAAATTAACAAGGGCTTCACGGATTGAGGGCGGATCGTTTTCAAAAAGTGGCTCTCGCCTCAGCGCGGCGCACATTCGCGAACACAAATGCAAACATGCCAGGAACTGCGTCTTGATAGGATTCAGGATTTTGCTGGTGTAACAGTTATGTTGCTTTGATGTACGTCCCAGAAATTGCGTTCTGGCATCACTGAGGACTGTCAAGACGCAACAATCAGGTTCATCCGTGGCGTTGGAGTCCCGAGAACAATGTTGTGGCATGCCTCAGGGTCTTCAAACAGTTGTCTTCCAAAGAGGCAGTTCCATCAATGGAAATGAACCGTTGTAGGGGCCTATGAAGAGGGAGCTTGGAAGGAGGGTGTATTCCAACATCGTTAACGACTCTTGGGTTTACACTGGTCCTCCTCCTCCTGCTCCTCCTCCTCCTCCTCGTCCATCTCTTCCTCCTCCTCCTCCTCCTCCTCCTCCGCCTCCTGCTCCTCTTCCTTCTCCTCCTCCTCCTCCTGCTCCTCCTCCTCCTCCTCATCCTCCTCCTCATCCTCCTGCTCCGCCTCCTCCTCTTCCTCCTCGTCCTGTTCCGCCTCCTCCTCCTCCTCCTCTTCCTCCTCCTCCTCCTCCTCCCCCTCCTCTTCTTTCCCTGTCTCCTTCTAAAAAGCTTCCCACTGTCGCACTTCGAGGTCAATGTTCTTAGGGAGGGCTGGGCGTTTCGCATGAGACTGCCTCACCATTTATGATTCTGAAGCTTACATATTGACAACAGTTTCACAGATGGCGGGCGGGTCGTTTTCAAGATGTGACTCTCGCCTAAGCGTCGCGCACATTCGTCTAAAAAGTTGCAAGAGTTTCACGGATTGAGGGCGGGCCGTTTCCAAAATGTGGCTCTCGCCTCAGCGCAGCGTACATTCTTTTGAAAAACTTGCAAGAGCTTCACGGATTGAGGGTGGGTCGTTTTCAACATGTGGCTCTCGCCCCAGCGCGGCGCACATTTTTGTAAAGGATAAAAGCTTAACGGATTGAGGGCGGGTGGTTTTCAAAATGTTGCCCTCGCCTCAGCGCGGGGCACATTCGTTTTAAATATTTGAAAGCGTGTCACGGATTGAGGGCGGGTTGTTTCCAAACTGTGGCTCTCGCCTTAGCGCCGCGCACATTCGTTTCAATTGCTTCTACAAAAAAACAAATCGAAGGTTTCACTGATGTCCATGATCAGCGTACCAGGGTGCAACAGTTACATTGATCCGCGCTGCTGAGAACTCAGGAATTGCGGTCTGGTTGTATTTCAACGACGCAGTTCCCTCAGTCGAAACGAACCGTTGTAGGGGCCCTTGAAGAGGGAGTTCGGAGGGAGGGTTTATTCCAACATCGTTGATGACTCTTGGGTGTACGCTGGTCCTCCTCTTCCTCCTCCTCCTCCTCCTCCTCCCCTTTCCTCCCCCTCCGGTTCCTCCTCTTGCTCCTCCTCCGATTCCTCCTCAATCCTCCTCCTCTTGGGGCACGACGTCTAACCCAGCCCTTTATTCCACTGCGCTCTCATCCACATCCCTGACCAGGGTGACTCGTCTAGGCATCGCTCCTGGACGGGCTGGTGGGGTCACGCGAGGCGTCTAGAAGATGTCCCAGAGGTACTGCACTTGTGACCGGGAGCCTCGTCGCCGGGCCTCGAGGGGCTCGACGCTCAGGGCAGGCAGAGTGGCTGCCGCACAGCGAGATCCTCCGGCTATGTAGTACGTGCCGCCCGCGTCGCCTCTCACTGCAGTGGGCGTGGTGCCAGGCCTTCCAGCGTCCACGGCCACGCGCGCCGTGACAGGTCGGGGGAGTCTCACTGATCTGTCGTCACGCCGCTGGACCCCGCACCGATTTGGAGTTCGCGACAGAGCGGAAGGGCCCGAAGCGGGCTAGCACCTTCGTCCACTCACCCACCCCTCTCTCACAGGAGCCGTCGCTCGCCTCGCGTCCCTTCTCACTGTTTCGCATGCTCGTCGACTGCGATTTGTTGACATCATCGTGAATACGAACAGAGCAGGCTGTTGACCACGACAGGGGAGGGGGGGAACACAACGGGGAGGGGGAGGATGGGGAGGAGGAGGAGGAGGAGGAGGAGGAGGTGAAAGGGTGGAACAACGACTGCGACGATGTCGACGGCGGCGGCGCCGCCATCTTCGAGACCGTCGCACACTGGGACCCCAATTGGGGGGGAGGCCACACTTGGCCACTTCTCTTTCAAGATTGGTATTTCAAGGCCTGAGCACAGCGGCGGCGGCGCCCACCGCAGCCGGCGCCAGCGCCGCCAGCGTCGAGGAGCACCAGAATGAGAGCACGCGAGCACCACCGCGTGCCTCCGAGCACCGCAGTGCACTCACGAGCACTAGACGGCGAAGGAAAGCGGACCCTGCCAGGGCTTCAATATCTGCGAGTGCCGCACGCGTGCGCAACAACATCATGCCAGGTCCTACACATGCCACAAGAGCCCGCAAGCGCCAGGGCCCTGAGAGTACCGACAGTCAGGCTATGAACACAAGTAGCCAGCGAGCACGACAGTAGCCCGCGAGCACCGCAATGGCCTGCGAGTGCTACGATGGCCTACGAACACTGCGAAAGCACAATGATAGAAGACTGTGGTGGTACTCGAGTGCGCTACCGCAGTGCCGGGGACGCACTGCGGGAGTGGGTCAGGGCGAGCCACCCTTAGGGGACATGAAGAGACCATGACGCCTGTTATGACCCAGGCCCAAAACAGGTTCAATGATGCCCTCCCAGTTACGCTAGCCAAAGCCAAAGCCAAACGCAGACTTTGAATCTCCAACTAAACTGGCCCAGTCGAGGGGGGCGCAGTGGTTCACGACAGCGCGCTAAATTCAGTGCAAGGCATATTGATGGTCAGCAGCATGCTGCTGCGATCTTAGGCGAAAGAGGATTCAGATACACATACGAGCGTAGCAACCTGTTCGGATGCCACCCGATGCTCACATTCGTGCTCTCCGACTACAGTTAAGACTGTAGTTTTAACTATAGCTACAACTGTTTACAAGTCGATGGTAGTTTCCACTACGGAGTGAAGCGGCTCCGAAATTTGCTTTCAACCCACATGCAAGAAAAAATGCGTGATACTCCGAAGATGTACGGCAATCGAAAAGGATATATGCTGGCATTCCATGGCCTCCAGATAAAGCTCGCCCTCGTCGGGCGCACTCGCGGCTCAGAACAGGTTTTGTCCTGACAGGCCAGAGATGCTGTGGCACGACACTGGCAGATATTTAGACGGGCAAGCACGCGCGGCTCTGCCACTGCTGATAAGAATTCACGCAGTCGAGTTTCGTCTGTCGCGCCCGTGTGCGTGTGGCCCAGGCACGCGAATCCCCGAAGCTCTGCCGTGGCTCGCTTCTCTTGCCCGCCGATGCCTCCTGCGTGTCAGTCAACCTCTGCACCTCGAGGTTGCGGGACGCGTTCGACGAATGCTGCACCACCACCGCGGTCCTTGCAGAAGAAAGATCATATATGAATCGATTCGGGCGCAGTGCGCTGCTTCGGGTTCCACTGCCACTGCCCCAACTTCTGCTGCTACATTGGCTGATTGGTCCTCGTGGTCCCGAAACTCTTGCCCCTACTTCGACCCGCTCCCAACACACGACGCATCGTTACATATCCGAAGACCCCCAGTGCCCTCCGAAACCGCGGGAACACCACCAGAACTGCAAGCACCATTTGTGATTCGACGCCGAAGGCCGAAGATGGCCGCCGGTTGGCCTTCAGGTGGCCCTCGGGCCCCAAGCTGCACAACACCCTCGTGGGTCTTCCAGCCGGACCACAAAATCGTCGAGAGTGGCCAAAGACCCTCCCAAAACAGCCCACACCATCTCGGGGATGGACAGACCCCCCTTTAGTAAAACGTGGTTTAGTGAAAACGACCTGAGGCCCAAACCTGGCGGCCGCAAGCCTGGAAAATAACGGCCACGGCGCCCTCTCGAGAACCGAAAACGGACAATTCATTAATCGACGTGTCACTGTTGGGGGTTCTGCCCACCCCCAAATTTCATCTCCCTCCTTACCCTTATACTTTCTCAACTCCTTTTCCTTACACATGATTTCTCCCTTTCGCACCCCGGGGCCAGTCTTCACGGCGGGCTGGGCGGTTTGCTTGAGACTTCCTCAATAGTTCTGACCCTGAAGCTTGAACATGGGCAACAGCTTCACCGATGGAGGGCGGGTGGTTTTCAAAATGTGGTCCCCGCCCCAGCGCCGCGCACATTCGACTTAAACATGTGTGAGAGCTTCACGGATGGAGGGCGACTGCTTTTCAGAATGCGGTTCTCGCCTTAGCGCCGCGCACATTCGTCCTTACAATTTGCAAGAGGTTCCCGGATTGAGGGCGGATCCTTTTCAAAATGTGGTTTTCGTCTTAGCGCCGCGCACATTCGTTTTAAACACGGCAAGGAGCTTCACGGATTGAGGGCGGGTGGTTTTCAAAATGTGGCAATCGCCTGAGCGCCGCGGACATCGTTTTACAAATTTGCAGGAGCTTTCCGGGATTGAAAACGGTTCCCTTTTGAACATGTGTTTTTCCCCCTACACAGCACCAGCAAAGCAGCTCCCGCCGACACAGTGGCATCCTCACCGTGCCCGTGAGGTGGACCCCGAGGCCCTGCCAGAATAGTCTCTCGTACCCGCGTGCCGGCCACGCTCGACACTTGCGAAACACTGCTGGTGGTGAAATGTCACGCGCGACGTCAACTTTAAACCCTGGCCCATGCCAAAGTGAAAAAGCACTGGCAACACTTCCCTAAATGGCAACATTGGGTCAGAAATCGTAGAATGCAGATTGAGCTAGCGCAAAGACCAAGCTCCACGAACGACCACGCAAACTTGAGATCCCGACCCTGTGTGGAAATCCCCCTTTGGCCTACTCAGCCGAAAACTAAAATCGCACACAGTAGCACTAGAAGGGAAGAGGGGAGGAAGGAGAGCGGAAAACGGCTGCGCAGCATGCCAGCAGCCTTTGCCCAACGCCAGCCCAAGTACAGCCGGCCGGCCCCTGGTGAAGAATAACACCGATGTGCAGACACTAAGATGTAACTGTATAAACAGACATGCACATGCAAGAACGGAGGAAGGAGGGCAAAGTGAGGGGAGGCAACTCCCACAAGTCGAGTCCTACCGAAGAAAAAAGGGAGGGTGCCGATCCGAGGAGACATTGTTTTTCCGGCTCCCTGGTGGGGGCGCCATCCCACCAGGGGCCGACCGACACGGCACCCTTCCATTCACACTCTTGATCGTGTCCTTCCGGAGGCCACCAAAGATCTGAGACGTGCACTGGCTAACAAGACGAACCACGTCGTGTGCCCCTCTACCGCCATAGCGTGGGGGCGAGTCGCCGCGCGCGGGGGACGAGGGAGGAGAAAGAGGGCGCGGAGGAGAAAACGAGGGGCGGGGGGGGGCAACCCCCTTTACCACGCAAGCGTTTGCACTGACGGAGCTGGTGGGGAGCTGTCCGCCGGAAGGCGGCATTTGCCGGCTCCGCTGCTGCGGCGAAAGCGGCCCCGTCTGCAACGCCGCTCCTCCAACGGAAACCTGCAGTATCACATCGGGCATGCATTGCGGAAGAAGCTGCAGTCTGCAAATCTGAAACGTGCACTGCTGCGAAACTACGTTTGTGAACGACGCCATTCATTAAAGCACGGACCTGTGGCACCGCCACATCCGCGGCTGGCACAAGAAGACTTCGCCCACAGTGCGGCGGGACGACCCGGAAAAAGGGGGTGAAGGGGAGGGAGAGGGGAAGACGGCGGGGAGGAGGAACGATGTGCAACCCATCGCCAACCAGGTCGGCTACTGCTCAAGGCCGGGCGAGACGACGTGCACGGGGGGAGCGAGGAAGAGACAGGCAGGGGAGACGAAGAGTCGGCCCGCCCCGGCGGGGTTAGCCGGAGTTCCGCCTCCAGGAAGCGAGAGCGGGAGGAAGGAGACGAGGGGGGAAGGATATTCCAGGCGGGCGCGGTATAACTTTGAGCCCTTTTCCGCTCCGTGCAAGCCCACGCTGAGACGCCATCGGCCGTGCGGCTTGGACAACAGACGGCCCGCAAGGGATCCAAAATCGACGGGCAGGCATCCCCCGAACCGGCCGCCCGAGAGGGGACGAGGCGAGGAGGAGGAGGAGCAGGGGAGGGAGAAACAACAGGGACCAACCTAAAATCGAGGATAGGCCGGCACGGCCAAAATCGAGACTTTCGCCGTAACGGTCTGGACGGCCGTTGCTCACTCACGCGTCCGTGCCATGGCCACTGCGCCCCTCCCTCGAATACTCGCAGAAGTCGCCCAGGATTTCGCTCGTCGCCAAGAGATGGTGTCGCCGGCCATTATGCACCCGGTACAGCGCGTACACCGCCACCGCCCAGTTGATAGTGGCTTCGTCCGTGCGGAATGTCCCCCCCAAGCGAAAGAAATCATCCAGTGCGAGCGCGCCGGGCGCAAGTTCCACTCCCGCTCTCTGGCGGAAGAGGTCACGGACAGCGCGGCAGTGTGCAAAATGCGTGATAGCGTCTTCCCTTGCGCCGCATGCAAATCGGCATGGGCAACTTCCACCAAAACGGGTACTCGTACACCAACCGTTGCAGAAGAGGCGGAGCACTGCAGCCCAAACGCGCGGGAGACAGCGGGCACCCACCATCCGCAGAACGCGCAGAGCAGGCCCCAGCCGGCGGCCAGGCAAGAGATCCAGAGACCAATGGTCCAGTCTGCGACGCAGGTGAACACTTGCTTGTGCACGCGGTTGGCCGTAGATCTGGTTGGCTGCAAACCGTTGCCACCCCGAGCGTTGTTCCAAATGCTCTGCGTGCGGTTGTCGGCGACGGACCGCCGCAACCTGCTCGTCGGCCCGGCTGAGGTTCATCAGAAGCTGCCGTTGCGCCAGTCGCTCAGCCACGCCACCCGCGCCAGAGACGAGGCGTCTGAGGCGCAAGAGAGCCGCTGCATATGCGTCGCCTGCCGCCGGATCCCAAGGGAGCCGTTGGACTCGTAACGGACCACTCGCAACTACGGTTGACTCTACGTCCACGAGCTGGTCTGTGCTGCCCAGAGTGCGGAGTTCACGGAGGGCGTCGGTGGTGATCCACTCCATCGGGCCACGGAATAACCGTCGGCAAGCTGCGGCTTCTGCGCGCGCGAAGTCATGCAGCAGCACTTCTAGGTGCCCCACAAATAAGAGGACGGATGCAATGTACACTCGGTACGCCTTTAAAGAAATAAGGAGACCTGCGCCCACTTGTCCCCACTGACTGGATCGCGTCAAATATTTACTGATGGGGGTCTCCCAAGACAGCTGCCCGCGACCGGGGCCGAGGTATTTCGCCGCCGCGGCCACCACGATTCCTCCCCAGCCAGGCGCGCAAGCGCTGATAGCAGCCCGCGCTCGCTCCTCGTCAAATGGATCCGTTGGGACTACCACTGTTTTCTGTAGATTCAGCCCCATGCCGGAAATCTGGCGAAACTCGTCGAAGAACTGCTGCAAACTGCCGAGGTGTGCCCGCGCATTCGCCAGCACCAGCGCGAGATCGTCGGCGTAAGCCCTGGCGGCGGCGCCCGGAAATATTCGTCGAAGCCGGCGAAGAAGCAAGTCCGAGCAGGCAGCGTAGAGCAACGGCGACAGCGGGCAGCCCTGGCGGATGCCTCTGGATAAGCAGAAACCAAGGTAACGCCCACCAGCAGTGCCCAACTGGCAGTTGTTGTTCCTGTAAAGGCCGCCAATGAAATTTAGCAGCTAGCTGGGCCATCCAAGACGACGAAAGAAGCTCATCAGCAGCTGGTGTTCGATCGAGGGGAAGGCCGCGGCGAAATCGAAGAAGAATGCCATTCCACCTTCCGTCTGCGCCGCCGTCTCCAGCATGGCTTCGTCCACGTCGACGATATTGCTGATCATTCGTTTGTATTCAATGACAAGAGTTCGACGGATCCCCATGGTCAGCATACCAGAACTTTGTGTTCTGGGGAGATTCAGGATTATGCGGGTGCAGCAATTACATTGGTTCGCGGTTCCGACGAAGCAGTTCCCTCAGTGATGATGAACCCTTGTAGGAACCTGCGAAAAGGTAGTTTGGAGGGAGGATTTGTTCTAACATCGTCGATGGAACTTGGAATTACACTGACCTCCTCCTCCTCCTCCTCCTCCTCCTCTTCCTCCTCCTCGCTCTCGTCCTCCGCCTCCTCGAGTGACGCCGCCACTGTCGAACCATCGCGGGGCGAATCGCCACGACGCTGACAGGTCGCGCCCAGCGCGGCCACGGCCTCCGCGCGCGCCCCCGCCGGGCACTGGCGCAGAGGTGCGGCGCCGCGGGCTGGCAGGTGGCCGCGCTTCTTATCGGCGCCCCGCCGCCAAGACGGCGCGTTGGCCGCAGCCCGAGCAGCCGCCCCCCGCCCGCCAGGCTCGGGGCGCGGCCCCGCACCAGCCGTCGCAGGCGCTGCAGCGCTGCCCGTGCCGAGGCAGGCGGTGGCCCCCGCGCGCGATGCGAGGCAGCAGGGGCGGCGGCACCGCTTGTCCGCCCCCCCCCCCGGCCGCGGCACCCTCCACGCCCACGCACCCGGCGCGCGCCAACGCGACGCAGCGGGCTGTCAGCGGCGCCACCCCAACACACTGATACGACGTGCGCGTCGCCGCCCCCAGGGGGACGCGCGCTGACAAATCTTCGGTGTTCACATGCGCATATACGGATGTATATCTATATAAATATATAACCCTTTCTCTTTACCTTCCCACGCCAAGGGGTCTGTGGCTAGCGTCGCTAGCAACCACCAGCTGGAGAGGCATGCGCCAGGCCCCATCACCGCTCGAGACCTACCCCCAAGACCTCAGGAGACCTCCAGGCAGCCCCGAGGACACCCAAGGAATCTCTTTGCAGGATACCCCAAGGTCGAGGCCCGAGGAGAACCCGAAAGACTCCAGTCCAGGAAGCTCGACCCAGGGAACCCCGAGGGAACGCCGAGGCCTGAGGAGGGCTAGATCGGAGCGGACAGGCGGCTAGCCTCTAGACAGCGTGGGGGTAAAATCGCCTCGCATCCACGAAGTAGGCCAGACACTACTATAGGGTGGCGCGGGCGGGAACCACAAAGAGATCTACGAAGGGATGCGGCGTTTCTCGGCTTCCGAGTGTTATGTTACAATCGTCCCGATAACTGCTCATAACCCTTTCGCTTTACCTTCCCACGCCAAGGGGTCTGTGGCTAGCGTCGCTAGCAACCACCAGCTGGAGAGGCATGCGCCAGGCCCCTCACCGCTCGAGACCTACCTCCAAGACCTCAGGAGACCTCCAGGCAGCCCCGAGGACACCCAAGGAATCTCTTTGCAGGATACCCCAAGGTCGAGGCCCGAGGAGAACCCGAAAGACTCCAGTCCAGGAAGCTCGACCCAGGGAACCCCGAGGGAACGCCGAGGCCTGAGGAGGGCTGGATCGGAGCGGACAGGCGGCTAGCCTCTAGACAGCGTGGGGGTATTCCACGGACTCACAAAAATTGGCACGGGAGGATTCACGTGTCGTGTCTCAAGATCTCTTTCACAGCGTATCACATCTGCTCTGACTCTCTCCTGTAACAATTGACTGATAGAGACCACGCGCAAAGTGTTGGATCAGCATATGGTCATCAGGAGCAGGAGTGACCTGGACTATGTCTGCAACTGCTTGCTCAATGTAAATCTTTGCGGTCGTCGCTGAACCCCATCTGCCTTTCATGATCGTTGTCTCCATACTTTGATGCGACATGAAGTCGCACGTGGCACCACCACGACGGCATGAGCACCATGAGAAGCGGAAATCCTCCAGGTGAAAGAACGCCAGCAGCTTTTTCAGGCAACTGCGAAGCTGCGCTGGCGACCGTGTGCTGATCGTGTCCGGAGGCGCTGCGCGTGCATACCAGCGCTTGACCAGATCCACGGCGATGGGGCAGTCGACAACGACCATCTCGGTAGTGGCTTTGCGGCACCCTGTCTTGGTCTCAGGCAAGCGGACAACCGCCCTGTCATTGATGATCGCAACCTGCTGCTTGGACAATGTGAACAACTCTGTCGTGCGCAAAAGACCTGCGAAACCCAATGCGACGAGGGCGCCGATATCCACAGCGTCGCACTCGATGGCGGGGGCGGCCATTCCCAGAATGAGCTCTGGCGTGAACGGCAAGGCGCGAACAGGCGGTTCGCATCGCCTCCAAGCCTTGAGCAGACTCCATGACAACCCCAAGCTCTGTTTGACTGAAAGAAAGGAGAAGCCCATCGCAACGACAGCATAGTTGGCAAAGCTAACGGGCTGGCCTTCGCTCCAGAGCATCTCTATGTACTCGGCGATGCCCTCGTCGGTGTCCAGCGGTCCTGAGGGCTTGAGGCCTATGGCATCCCAAAAATCGAGGACGCGCTTGGCTGCTGCTCGTAGCGGTGGAGCGTGGTGGAGGTGACTCGGAGCAGCTTCAACCGAGCACCACGCTTCGCCGAGTGTGCCTTACTCGCCCTTTGAAGGAGTGTTTGCGGACCTTCTGGGGCTGTCGGAATGGCTTCCCTGGCCCCCTCGCCTTCCACTGGCGTCTGGAGGGAGCGTCGGCGGGGTTGTCCTCTGTCGCGATGTACCCGATGATGGGGTAGAGGCCTCCCGCCGCACAGAGGGCGGCCCACTTGCGCAGGAGCCATTGCAGCCTGGTGCTGGACGACCGCCCCTTCGTAGTGATCGCTGCCACTACCTGCGAGTCAAACAGGTGGACAAACCTGGCGCTGAGGTGCTTTGTGGAGCGAGTCCTCCAAAGCAGGGCTGCGACTCCCGCCTGCAGCTCGCGGGCGTTGATGCGGATGTCAATGCTGCCCTGCCACCTCAGCGAGACCACGACTCTCCAGTTCCAGTTGAAGGGGCGGATGCTCGCCCGCGGCCACGCCTTGGGTCGATAAGGCAGGCCCACTTCTAGGCGAATGTCGCTCCCACTGCGATCACTTAGTGCAAGGAACTCGCCTGTGAACTCTGAGGCCAGCTTCTTGTCGCACTCGGCTGCGCCCTTCGCGCAAGTGCCGACCTCGCCCCAGGCCAGCGGGCACGCCCCCCGCGCGAACAGAGCTTCAGCAGGTAGCTCGCGAGCAAGGAGTCCTCGAGCCAGAAACAGCTGCTGGAGGAGCCAGGAGACCAAATACACTGAATAAGAGTTGCCCAAAAGAAAGCTCCTCGTGTCAGCAACTCCTTGGGCCTCAGGGTCCTTGTGGGCAACCCTTGTGTAATGCTTGTCGAATCCCAGCAGGGCCTCTCTCTCCTCGGGGTGAGGCGTGCGGAGGCTCCCACCCAGGTCGTTCCGAAGCATGGAGGTCTCTTCATACCAGCCCAAGTGATAGCGATAGCAGTCCTGCTCCCGCCTCCTTTTTGCAGCGTCCGAAGCAGAGCTGAGGCCTGCAGGCATCGCAGGTCTACTTGAGGCAGGCCGCGGGCACACAAGCGTCGGAACTGGAGCAGCGCCGCCTCCCCAGGTCCAGCCAGCAGTGGCCCACTGGAGAGCGACGACTGAACCGCTGACTCGGCGCACGACCAGGAGTGACCCGCTGGGCTGGCGCCGCTCCTCGACTGCGAATTCCCCGCGAGTCTGCACAGGCCAACTGCACCAGTAGTAACGCGGCCGACGAGCAGGAACAAATATAGAGGAGCATAGCTTGACTGGCGGGACCCCAAGCTCCTTCGTGATAGCATCTCTCACTTGCGGACTCATCGAGGCAACGTTCTCAACAAAGGTGGCTAGCTTCTCCTTGAAGTGCTTACGAAGGAGACCGTGGACCCGCGGGATCTCATAGAAGAGCTTCGAACTGGGGCCAGCCAGGCCAGCCCGCGACAAATTGACTGCGCTGAGGTCCTGACAAGGGCTGCCAGCTCCACGGACGCAGACGTCGCACAGGCTGTAGTAGGTGTCAGCCAGCTTAGCGACGTCCTTCTCGGAGATCGATCGGATATCACCCCAATCTGCGGTTCCAGGCCATCGGAGTCGCACGACTCGTCTAGCAGGCTTGTCAACCTCGCTGCACACCATGCCGACGATGTCGACTGGCAGCCTGGACATTGCCACAGCCAGCGCGGCGACGCCGTCGAAGAGGCTCACGATGAGCACCCTGGGCCGCGGCCGCCCACCTGGCAGCGACGGGGAGCTGCGTGCGGGCTGCAGGTCGCCGCGGCCAGGCCCCAGCACCGGCCTAGCTCCCTGGCGGGCGGCCCTGAGCTGCTGGACTGCCAAGGGCGTGAGGCCAGTGGAAGCGCACACTCCACCTCCAGCCTCCGAGGCATCCGAGACGGTGGCGACTGGCGACAGCGCGGCCCTAAGGTCGGTGCACGCGATGGGCAGGTACCCGATGCACACGAGCAGCTCCTGGCTCATGCCCATGTTGATGGGCCCTCCTCTCGTCCTGGTGGAGAACTCCCAGACCGAGTTGAGGCAGCTCAAGAGCGGCCGCCTGAACTCCGGGGCCCGAACGGCGCGGCCCAGCAACGTGAGCATGAGCAGCCATGGGCAGTAATCGCGGCCCAGGGCGTACAGGATGTAGCGGACCAGCTCGATCACCTTGTCAGCAGGGGCCCTGATCGTGCCAGCGCAGCCGTCGATGGACGCCCCCATCCTCTCGAGCTGCAGCTGCCGCGCGTGGCTTTTCTCCTCCGCGTAGGCGACCTCTGCCTGGGCGTAGGCGCGCCGCATGGCGAGCTGCATCTCGCCCGGGGTGCCCACGACCCGATGCGCCTCTGCCGCCTCCAGGACCTCGGGCGCATCAAAGTCATCGATGTAGAATTGCCACCACGCGTGAGGATGCTGCCTCGCTAGCGGCCAAGGCTGATCGCGCCTCCACTCCGCTTCTGCAGGCAAACCAGCTCCTAGACGCGGTGCTCGCAAGGCCAGGCGTCGGTGCAGGTGCTGGAAGAGGGTGACTGCGAGGACCCAGCCCATGGGGATGACGCGGAACGCCACGTAGACCAGGTGGTCTCCTGGCAACCCAGCAGAGCTCGCCGGCACGGGCACCGAGACGGCCATTCTCCCATACCAGACTGGCGGCAGTTTCCAGACATAGAAGGCGCCCTTCTGGTCGTCGCTGCTCCACACCATTGCGCATCTTGCTGGCAAGTGGAGGCTGGCCCATGAAGTTGAGGCCGCCAAAGTCGACGTGTCCTCAACGATGTTGCGGAGGTAGGCGTTGGAGGGTATCATGTTGAAGATGAGGCGCGTGCATCTCGACTGGCCCTCGAGTGGCTTGCCCTTCTTCTCGCGAGCGAACAGGCCGTTGAAGACCTTCTGGCCCCGCGGCGCAAAGATGTCCGCCTCGTCGACCACGCCCAAGATGCCGAGGCCAATCAAGTGCTCTGCGACCTCGTACCAGTCCTCGAGCCTCTCGCAATTGACTCGGGCGCGAGGAGGGCCCAGCGGCCACTCCAGAGCAGGCAGCGCGGCAACTTCAGGGTCCATGAGCCACTCCAGGATGTGCTCGTCAACGAACTCCTCCGTCTGGAGCTGCGCGGCATGCTGTTTGTCGGGAAGGCCTGGTATAAGCTCCGCTAGCTTGATGGGCAAGCCCTCGCCCTGCTCCTCACCAGCGTAGTCGACCCTGAGCTTGCTGATCTTCTGGGACCAGTCGATGTCAGGCTGACGAGTCAGCGGGTCATTTAAGAAGCCGTCGACGTGGGAGATGATGGTCTTGCAGGCGGACCGCTGGGCAAGATGCAGCATTGGCGAGTGCCTCCACAGGCGAGGTCACCTCGACCAACGCACTCGAAGTTGAGAGACCGCACCACTATGTATGACCAAACTTCTCTGGCGACCAAACGCCCCTCAATCCTGAACCTCTGACGCTTCCTTCTCGGTCCGTCCTGAGATGCGACCCATGCTCGTGCGAGCGCAAGGTCGGGGAGGGCCATCGGCAACAGGTCACGCGCCCTTACCTGCGGCCCTCCAGTCGTGGGAAGGTGTGGACGAAACTCACGGCAAAACTTTCCAAGGCGGCCTGCGTGCTGCAAATGCAAGGTGACGATGGCGATGCCCAAGTCCAGTAAGTGCGGCGTGGCGGGTACAGCTCGAGTCACAGCTGCCCTCCACGCGGTCAAGTCAGTGCAGACTGGCAAGTGTTCAGGCCAGCGAGGCTGCGCGTCGGTGTTCGGCGCTGCCGCGTGGCCTACCTCGCGGGTCGGCCCCGTCGCCCGCGAGCCTCCTGCATGAGCTTCCTGAGGCGCATGCCGCAGGCTCCTCGCGTCTCGCCCTGCCTCTTCGGGTGGGCGTCCTTGATGGCCTTCCAGGAGACCTCCTTCGGCGTCGCCTCCTTCGAAACGTCCTCGCGCAGCTGCACTGTCCGCTGCGGCCCTGGCGTAGGACGGCGGGCTGCTGCTGCTGGTGCTGCTGGTTGAGGTAGATCCTCGACGAGGTCCGCAGGCGTCCGAGGCCCAGGCAGCCGGTGTGCCGCCTTGCCTTGGCTCCCGCCAGTGTGGCCTACAGGGGGGGAGTTGCTCCTCGGCGGCCCCCTCTCCCGGCCTGACCCCTAGCCCCGCTTGAGCTTGGACAGCAGCTCCTCGAGGCGCAATTCGCCCAGCTCGACTGTGCGCACGATCTCCTCATCCTCCGTCCTGAGCGCAAGCTGCTCGTTCGAGGGCGGGATGAGCTCCAGCCAGCGAGCGCCTGACCAACTCTTGTCAATAGCGAAAAGCTGAAGCGCCTTGAACCGTTGACTCAGCACGTCCAAGGCGTAGGCCGTCTTGCCCGAAAGGATGGCATCCGCGGCCTCGCAGACTGTCCTCATCTCGCGGTAGACCTCAATCCCGATCGACTTGATGGGGTTCTGAGGGATGAAGACCTTCAAAAAGTACTTCAGGAAGATAGGCGGGAACTCCCCCCCCCCCCCCCGCCTCCTCACCAACCTGCGCGGTGACATACTCACTCATCTTGGCCAGTGCCTGCTCAGAGAGAAGCCCAGGGAACCTGGCGGCAATCTGGCGAAAATGACCTCGACGAGAGGCGAGACCTCGCGGGACAGCCCCATCACTACTGCCGCTGGCGCCACTAAGAACTGACTGCAAAACGTCACCAGTGCCGCTCCTGCTGGCCGCCGCCTCAAGCAACAACTGGAGAAGAGGCCCCTCGCCTCCTGCCCCAGCGCTACCGCTCGCGGCACTCGCAGCCGCCTCTGCTGGCACCTCGGGCGCGCGCCTCTTGTCGGCCCTGTCCTGCACGACCTCCTCCAGCGGCCGCTTGGCTCCGCCGCGCGCAGGGGCTGCTCCAGCCACCGCCTCGCGCAGCTTCTCCGTCGGCTGCTCCCCCGCAGGAGCTGGCTGCAGCGCCCCGCGAAGCCGATCGAGCCGAGCGCGAAGGTCGCCAGCCTCGCGCACAGGGGGCGCCACGGCTGACAGGCGGGCGCCTGCCTCCTCTAGCGGCGAAGCCTGCAGGGCAGCGGGCTGGCGGCTGCCGACGCGCGCTGGCGCCGCCCTGGGGCGCGGGCCCGGGGCAGGAGCAGCCGTGTCCTGAACCGCGCAGCTGTCGAGCGGCATGCCGAACTCGTCCAGCGCGACCTCCGTCGACTTGCGAGCCGCCGCCTCTCCTGTAGGCTCGGGCCCGAACTCCTCTGGCCAGCTGGCCCAAGAGTCCACCGCCTTGCACTCCAGATAGAACTCCGACGCCTCCGCTGCGTCGACCTCCTCGAACTCCGAGACGTGAATCAGCGTCCCGCGGGAGGCGCTCGGCGTGGCGAGGCGCATCTCCTCCGCGCAGAAGTGATAGAGCGGCCGCCCTGCCCCGCCGCGCTCCACGGGATGAGCCATCCACCAGGCCCAGTAGCCGTCGCTGCAGCAGATCTGCTCGGCCCGTGCGAACTGGCCCTCCTCGTCGGGCGGGTAGGCGCCTACCACCTGGGTGAGATACTCACCCTGCGGCCGCGACTCTGCGTCGAACGCCGTGCAGCGATACAGGCGGCCAACCTGCACGAGGAAGCCGAGGGCGGCGGCCTCGGGCTCCACAAGCGAGAGGTCGGCAGGCACCTCGTCCTCACCAGCAGCGTCCACCATGCCTGAGTGCGTGAGACCTGGGAAAAGAAGCGAACGGGTCACGCCAAAACCTCGAGGCAAGGTCCTGCTGAAGGAGGGGCGCCTGGACCTCACCCCTCTCTCAAGAGGGAAGAAACATTTGTACCGCAAAGAGATGTACGAAGGGATGCGGCGTTTCTCGGCGTCCGAGTGTTATGTTACAATCGTCCCGAAAACTGCTCATCTATGTATATTATGCATATGTGTATGTGTGCGCAGTGTGATGGGGACCTGCTGCTTAAACCTCACGCAGACGATGATACGATAAGACCATAAGCCGACATAAGACGATAAGACGACAAACGATACAAGGACAGCTGACGATAAGACGCTAAGGCGATAAGACGACATAGAGCCTATAACCCGATAAGACGATGAGACGATATAGGGCCACATCATACGATAACACAATGAGACGGTAAGATCAGATCGTCGTCTTATCGCCTGACGACGATGACAATAACGACCAGAAGGTCGGTGATGATGGCGATGGCAGCGAGCATGTTTCAGGCGAGAATGGCCCGACCACCTCAGCTCAGGACGCGTCGGACCCCAGATTTGCGAGTGCGTCGCAGGAGAAAGCGGCCGGACCACCAGGGGAAGAGATCTCGGAAATCCAGAGTTGCGAGGACGTTCCAAGCGAAGGTGGCCAGATCGTCTGAAGTCAAAACATATCGGATCCCAAATTGCCACTCGCGCGAAACGGGGCGGAACTCTTCGAAACGCGCATATTCGAACCCGGAGTGGCGAAACTGTCCCCGGGAGACTGCCCCGATCATCACACGCAAATCGCGGAGCCCAGAGAACGAGGATGTCTCACGCGAAGCGGGCCTCATCCCCCCCTCCTCCTCCTCTTTCGCCTCCTCCTCCTCCTTCCCTTATTTTTTCCTCCTCCTCATCATCTTCCCCCCGTTTCCTGCGCCCTCCCCTGGCGTCTGATTCACTCCCCGGCCTCCCCGCCCTCTTTCCCCCCTCCCCCCCTCCTCCTCGTCCCCATTTTTGTCCTCCCCCTCCTCCTCCTCCCCCTCCTCCGCCTCCCCCTCGTCCTCCTCCTCCTCCTCCTCTTCCTCCTCCTCCTCCTCCCCCTCCTCCTCCGCCTCCTCCTTTTCCTCCCCCCCCCCTCCTCCGCCGCCCGCCGCCTCGGGGCCTCCGGAAGACCCAGGCGGCCTGCAACAGGCCAAGATTATCCAAAGCCTTGATCCTCGAACCTCGATCCGCGCACCTCGAAGCGAAGGCGTCGGCGGCGACGGGGACGGCGGCGGCGTCGACGACAGCGACGGACAACCGCCGATCCAAAAACGACGACGGCGACGACGACGACGACGTCCAGGATAGCCCCGACCAGAGCGGAGGCAAGGCCAAACACTATCCGTCCGCGGGCGGTTTCGTTGTCGCCCTCGTCGCCCCCGCAGCCGCCGCCGCCGCGGCCGTCGTCGTCGTCGTTTTCGTCGTCGTCGCCATCGTCGCCAACGTCGTCGTCGTCGCCGGCGATGTCGCCGTCGTCGCAAGCGTCGTCGCCCTCGTCGCCCTCGCCGTCGCCCCGAGGGAGCCACGCGGGACTCCGCCACTTCTCTGTCGGCGGCTGGGCCCAGACTCGGGGGGGGGCGAGGGGTGACTTTTGTTTTTCGCCCGCGGGCCCCATCTGCACAGGGGCGCGACCAGCTGAGACAGATTTTGCGGCACTCCTGGCCGCGGCGCCGTCGCCCGGAAATCCGCGACGACGGCGTCGACGACGACGACGACGACGCCAACGACAACGACGACGACGCCGACCCAGACTGTCGACTGTCGCCGACGTCGTCTCAGATTTCTCCGGCTACGGCCTCGCGGCGAACAGCGCCCCAAAAAAATCGCCCCTGGCGCTTGCAGCGGTCAGGGCGCGTCGCTAGTTATGACACGGGCACAAGTGTCGCGAGCGAGTGAAAAACCAGGCAAGCGCGCAAGCGCCATGCGCCACGAACGGCCCAGGAGTGGCTCAACTTGCTAGGACTGCCCGCGAAGATTCCTCTTCTGGAAAGGGCAATTTGCTGGCGCTCCTGCCCGCGGCGCCGTCGCCAAAAAATCCGCGTCGACGGCGCCGACGACAACGACGGCAGTGACAGCGACGACCGCGACGACGACCACGACGCCGACCCCGACTATCGCCAATGTCGTCGCAGATTTTCTGGCCACGGCTTCATGACGAACAGTGCCAAACAAAATCGCCCCGGGCGCTGGTAGCGAAAAGGGCGCGTCGCGCAAGACCGCATCGATCACTACGGCCAGGTGCCCTTCGTGTTTCTGAGCGTCCTTGTGTTTTTTCCTTGCCGCGATGATGCCGGTCCGATTCTTTCTGAGGGCCGTCCTGGCGTGCCTGCGGACTCGCTCGTCCAGAAATAGGGTGATTTGTACAGCTTTGAGTGTTAAGGCGATAAGCGAGAATACGGTAACGCAGTAAGTATTATCGCTTTATCGTCGTATCGTCTGGTGAGGCCCTATATCGTCTTATCGTCTTATCGTCTGACGAGGCCCTATATCGTCTTATCGTCTTATCCTTTTATCGTCGTGTATCGCCTTATCGTCCTATCGCGCAGACAGCCAGGGGCGCCACGCGCAGTCGCCGCAGGGCCCGCGTGGCGGAGCTGGGGCAGCTCAGCGCAGACAGCCACGGCGCAGCGCCCATGCCATCAGTCCCACACAAGGGCCCAGGGACACACACACACACACACACACACACACACACACACACACACGCACGCACACGTGCACACACACACACACACACATACATACATACATAGATAGATATATACACATATAGACAAATCCTGGGATTTCCTTATCTTTTCCGACAGGGAGTTCGTGCTTTTGTTTTTTTTTAATAGTTTAAAAACAATGGAAAAATATTAACCAGAAATTGAAACAAATTCTAGGTCGTCGCGTAGGGATCGCAGCCCCGAAGCGGGGTAGATAACAAAAACTATGATGTTTGTTTTGTTTCTTTATAATAAAAACAAAAAACAAAAAACAAAAAAAATAAAAAAAAAAAAAAAAAAAAAAAAAAAAAGGCAGCGACGCGGCATGAAACAAAACAAGGTTTCGTCTGGGAGTTGTGCTGGGGGGAGATCTAGGCGAAGATCTGGGGGAAGATCTGGGCACAGATCCGAGGGACAAAATCTGGAGAAGATCTGGGGGGAGATCCGGGCGAAGATGGGAAGGAAGATCTGGGCGAAGATCTAAAGGAGATCTGGGCGAAGATCTAAAGGGGCACCCGGGTGAAGATCTGAAGAACATCTGGCGAGATATCCGAAGGGAGATCCGGGAAAGATCTGGGGAAGATTTGGGCGAAGATCCGGCGGGAGATCGGGGCGAGTATCTGGAGGAAGATCTGATGGAAGATCTGGGGAGATTTGAAGGAAAGAGGAAGATCCAGGGGGGGCTCTGGGGGAAGATCTGGATCATCTGGCGAGATATCTGAGGAATGCGTGGAGGAAGATCTGGGCGAAGATCTGGGGGAAGATCCGAGGAACATCTGAAGGAAAATCCGAAGGGGGATTGGATGAAGATCTGGGCGACGATCTGGTGGGAGATCTGGGGGGAGATCTGGGGAAAGATCTGGGGGGAGATCGGGGGGAAGACCTGGGCGAAGATCTGGGGTGAGATCTGGGGCAAGATCTGAGAGGTAAAACTGAAAGGTCATCTGGGCGGAAGATCTGGGTGAAGATCTGGAGGACAATTCGGAGGAATATCTGGGGGAAGATCACCATGGCCATTTTAAAAACTAGGTGTTCGAGTATCACTCGCGCGATGACGACACGCCATGAAACAAAACAAAGAATTTTAAAGATATGGCTTTAGAGTGGGTCCGCGAGGCTGAGCCCGGGCATGCTGACCTAGCTGTTTTTGAACTCCCTGTATGCTTTCTTGGGTGTTCGTCTTCCCCCCCACTTCCCATATTTTCCCATACTCTCCCGGGCATCGATGATTCACTGTGTCCGTGTGCGGTTGTCCCTCCTGGTCCCAGGCCAGCACGGCGACCCAGCGCACCGAGCGGAAGCCGCCCGAATGATGCGCGCGCATTCGGCGTCCCTGTTCCGCGGTTCCGTTGAGCAGGGACAGACCGTCCCGGCATTCCTGTAGTGATCCCACGAAATGTTCTTAGAACCCGAAAATGTTTTAAGAACCAAAACAATGTTCTTGGAACAGAAACCCGATGTGTTCAAACGAGACAGCCCCAGCCAGAGAGGCTCTGAGAACATGTTCGTGGCAACCACAAAACATGTCTTAGAAGATTGTTTGGTAGGGCGATCGGCGAGCCAGGACGCCTCGCCGCTGCTTGCTTCCGCGCCGCCGCTGCAGGCGCAGCGGCGGGAGGCGCGGCGCCAAACACAGCCACCCTCTGCTCCTTGGAAGCTGGAGGGGGGAGGGGGTGCGAGGGCCCGCGCCGGTCGGCAAAAGAACGAAGCAGAAAACGACCACCTGCCAGTTGACATGCCTGCATGCCTCGCCCTTCGGGCCGGGCGAAAGGGGGGGGATAGCAAAGGGGGGGTGGTTTGAGAGCCAGCTCGCGCAGCTGATTTTCCTGGCGCCTCCCCGCGCCGAGAGGCGCCCATGTATCGAGGCACGGGCCCCTCGGTGGGGCCGACACCAGCTGCAGGCAGCAGGTTTCGTACCCCCCCCCCTTCTTTCCCAATCCGCCCCTCTCGTTCGGCCCTCCCCCCCAGCCCTCTGCTCGAGGTGCGGGCCGCCGCCGCATCCACCCACGAGGGGTCCTCCTCCTCCTCTCCTCCTCCTCCTCCTCCTCCTCCTCCTCCTCCTCCTCCTCCTCCTCCTCCTCCTCCCTCCTCTCCCCTCCTCCTCCCTCCTCCTCCTCCTCCTCCTCCTCCTCCTCCTCCTCCTCCTCCTCCTCCTCCTCCTCTTCCTCCTCCTCCTCCTCCTCCTCCTCCTCCTCCTCCTTCTCCGTCTCCGTCTCCTTCTCCTCCTCCTCCTTCTCCGTCTCATTTCAGGTTCGGCCCGAGCCCTCCCCCCGGAGGCCTCTGCTCGAGGTGCGTCTGCAGCAGCAGCGTGCGCGCCAGCAGGGCGGCGCCGTCGTCCCCCGCCCGGCCGTCGAGCGCGGTGGCGCACGGCGCCTGGCCGGGAGGGGCGCGGCCCGCTCGCGCGAGGAAGCTCTGCCGGCAGGTCTGGCAGGGCAGCTTTTAATACATCGAATGTGTAAAAAATATTGGACTTTAACACATGGTTAAGTTATGAATAAATGTATGCATGAACTCATCGTTGTCTTTAGTACTAAACCCTGCATTTTGGATTCATGATCCGCACGCGGAGCATGTATTAAAAACGGCACTGCAGCAGGGGAGAGGAGGAGGAGGAGGAGGAGGAGGAGGAGGAGGAGGAGGAACGAGGCGGAAACACCAGGGGGGGGAGGGGGAGAGCGAAGGAGGGAGGGAGGGAGGGAGGGAGGGACGAGTGCCACGGCTGGGCCAGGCGTGCCGCTTATGCGCCAGTCCTGGAGAGGCTGCGCCCGGGCGGGGGCCGGCGAGGGACCTGGGGTCGTGACCCCAACGCCCGGGGGTCCCTGGTGCGGCGAGGGTGGGGACTCACTCGGGTGCCCCCGGCCTCTGTTGGAGGGGCGGAAGAGGGCGCAGGGAGGGGGGGGCGGAGCAGAGAGGGAGAAGCGAGGGAGGAGGGAGCAGAGGGTCTCTGAGGGAGGAGGGGGCAGAGAGGGAGAAGGGAGCAGGGAGGGAGGGGGGAAATGGGGGCGGGATAAGAGAGGGGCAGAAGGGGATAGCAACGCGGAGAAAAACATGTGCTAAATGCCGTGCACGTCACGAAGGTGCATGAGAAGGACACATGTCGCCCACGCGGCCGCCGCCAAGCGGTGCAAAACGATGCGAACTCTGGCGTGTGGGAGAGGAGAGACAGGAGGTGAAAAGAGGGGCAGGAGGCCGAGCGATAGAGAGAGAGCAGGGAGGAGGGAGGGGGGAGACGGGAGGGAGGACGCAAAGATCGTGGAGGAGAGGAGATTGAGGAAGGCGGACTGAGATTGAGGAGAGGAGAGGCGGATTGAGATTGAGGAGATTGAGGAGATTGAGATTGAGGAGAGGAGATTGGGGAGATTGAGGAGATTGAGATTGAGATCGTGGAGGGGGGAGGGAAAACGAGGGAGGCCTGGAGGAAGGCGAGGAGGGCGAGGGGGCGGGTCGCCACCCCGCGGTGGCGCCATCGTCCCTCGGGCGGCCCGCGGACGCCGAGGCGCGGGGTCCGCCGAGGCCGGGGGAGCGCGAGCCTCTCGCGGCAAAAGGACCTCGGGCGGAGCGAGGAGGAGCAGTGGGAAGGGGGCGGCCGGAGGAGCGAACGGAGGGGAGGGGAGGGGGAGGGGGGGGGGGGGGGGGGGGGGGGGGGGGGGGGGGGGGAGGGGGGAGGGGGAGTGGTCAGGGAAGGGAAGGGGGTGAGGGGCATGACAGGAAGGGGTCTGGGAGAGGGAGGGGGGTGGACCAGGCTTGGGAGTGGAAGGAGGGGGGGGAAGAGGGAGAGAGGGGGGACCTGCCCAGCGCAATCGTGGCAGTCTTCTTGAGGCACAGGGGGGGACAAGGAGTCACAGGACCGGAAGCAGCGTTCGCCGTCGTGGCCGACAGTGTGAGCTCGCCGTCGCTCGGGCGCCCCTTCCCGTGCGGAGCCCGGCTGCGTGCGCACTGTTGCCCTTCAAGGTGGTCCGCGAGGTGCTCCGGGATGGCCCCGATATGTGTGTGTGTGTGTGTGGGCTGGCCTCGCCGAGAAGACTGCACACCTCCGAGCGATGCCACGGTGAGGCACGCCACTGGAGGTACAACTACAGTCGGGGCGTTGACCTAAAGAACCCTAAAAAAGGAACGAGGCCCCCTTTTTCCATAAGGTAAACTTCGATTTCCTAGCGAAAACATAAGGAAAACCGGAGGCAAGCTGCGAAACACTTAAGGAACGCGGAGCCCCTCCGCAACGAAAACGGTTCCTTCCTCAGCGCCCCGAGTCCGCGTCGAATCCGTGCCGAGTCCGCGTCGAATCCGTGCCGAATCCGTGTCGAATCCGCGTCGGAGCCACGTCTAGACGTCACGTCGAATCCGCGTCGAGCCCACCTCAGAGTGCAAGACAGGACTGCAATATGTGAGCCCTCCAGCTCCAGAATAGCAAAAACAAAGTCGATATCCTCTTTCAGGGATCTGCGCGGATTTCTCGCGTCGGCGCTGGACGAGGGTCAGCCGACGATCCAAGAAATACGCGGGGACCTGAGAGAAGCTACGGATCTGCCCGATGGGTTTGTATTCGGCACCTTCCCAGGGGCCGCCTCTTCATCCTGGGTGTTTTGCGCAGTCCCAAAGCAACAAAGATTGCATCTCTGTCCTGACCTCCCAGAACGGTGGAAGTGTACAGTAGGGGCTCGACCACAAGAAAACTTCAACAAGAAACCCAACCCTGAGACCCCAGGACATTCATTGATTTCTGGCTTCCACAGCAAAACCATCGAAACCGATGAAACCCAGGGCACCCTGGAGGCAAGCAGGGTGTTTCTTGGCATGGGTCTCCACTGCAGGAACACGGAGAATGGACACCACCACCGCCACCAGCGCGAGGAGCCAGGGGGGTCCTCCTGCAGCGGTGCAGTCCCCCCCCCCCTTCTCGCTCGAGACATCCCCCATCCCCAAGCTCGGGGAGGCATCGTCGACACCCCTCGCTGGAGGCGCCCCCCCCTGGTGGCCGTGGTCTGGAAAACCCAAAAGTCGGCGGCGAGCAAGGGGAGGAAATGAGAAGGACAAGGCCTCCTCAGAAGGCGGCGGGGCTTCTCAAAGCCCTCGCGCCTTCTGAGGAGGTCTGTCTGTCTTCGAGGAAGGCTTAGAAAACTTCTCGGAAGGCCGGGGGGGGGGGCTTCCGAACCTTCTGAGGAGGCCTTCTCCTTCTCTCTTCCCCCCCTCGCTCGCCGCCGGCAAAGTGTACCGATGCCGCTACTCCCCGGACCGCTCCCGGGGTGTGCTCTGACCCGGCGAGTCCAGCCATGGCGCCGAAGGCCTCCCAGGAGGCCTAAAAAAAGGCGACAACGAGGGACGGGTGGCGGTAGGGGTACCTCTTCCTTTCCTGAGTGTCGCCTCGCCTTCCTCCCGGGCCGGGCGAAAGGGGGGAATATAGCAAAGGGGGAGGGAGAATCAGCTCACGTAGCTGATTTTCCCGGCGCCTCCCGGCGCCGGAGGCGGCTATCATGCATCGAGGCATGGGCCCCTCGGTGGGGCCGAAACCCACTGCACGCAGCAGATTTCGTAAGCCCCCTTCCCCAATCCTTACCAGCCTGGAACATATCCCTATCCCTATGCTGGGCACCTCCTTATCACGATGCCAATCTTAGGGATTCCCTTCTTTTTGGAGGGCGGATCCCTAAGATTGTCATCGCCTGTTGGCGTGTCAATCTTAGGGATAGGGATACGTTCGAGGCTGGTAAAATCCCCCCCTTTCGTCCGGCCCGACCCTCCGAGACGACGGACGTGTCGCCGTGCGCCCGCGCGGGGGGGCCTCGGCGAGCCCGGTGGCCGCCGACCCCGCGGCCGCCCGGAGCAGCGCGGCGCAGGCCAGCAGCGCGGCGCCGGGCGCGGCGCGGCGCCGGCCGGGCATCGGAGCGGCGGCGGCGTCCACGGGTCGGACCACCTCCCGGCCTGGCTCGGCTCGAGGGGCCGCTCGGCTCGAGGGGGGGGGCAAGGGGCTCCAGCTAGGGGGGGGGGGGGGGGCCAAGCTCGACCCGGAGCCGGCACGGCCTCGCCGATGGGCGGGCGATGGGCCCCCGATCGGGGGCGCAGCCGCACGTCCCTGGGCGGAGCGGGCGGGCCATCGGGCCCCCGACGGCGGAGAGTGGGCGACCGGGGGTCGCGGCAAACTCCCCCCCCCCCCCCCCCAGGCCCATCTCCCCGTGCCCGGCGGTGTCGTCGGGCTGTATAGCTCTGCTCTCCAGCGGCCGTCCAGGACGAGCCTGGGCCCCAGAGCGCCCTCGGCGAGGCGCAGCTGCTGGAGAGCAGAAGTACCCCCTGCGCCTGTCCCCGTGCCCAGTGGTTTTCGGGCTATAACTCTGCTCTCCAGCGGCCGTTCCGGACGAGTCTGGACCCCAGAACGCCCTCGGCGAGGCGCCCTAATGCTGCCCTGCCGCTGCCCCTGGCAGCTACGTCTGGGGCGAAGGAGGCGGGCCCCGAGGGAGGCGGCTCCAGGGCCCGGGGGCCCCGGAAGCGAGGGCGGTGAGAGAGCTCAGAGGGCCCGCTTCCCTCCCCCCTCCTCCTGCTCCTCCTGCTCCTCCTGCTCCTCCTGCTCCTCCTGCTCCTCCTCCTCCTCCTCCTCCTCCTCCTCCTCCTCCTCCTCCTCCTCCTCCTCCTCCTCCTCCTCCTCCTCCTCCTCCTCCTCCTCCTCTCTCCTCCTCCTCCTCCTCCTCCTCCTCCTCCTCCTCCTCCCCTCCTCCTCCTCCTGCTCCTCCTGCTCCTCCTGCTCCTCTGCTCCTCCTGCTCCTCCTCCTGCTCCTCTCCTCCTCCTCCTCCTCCTCCTCCTCCTCCTCCTCCTCCTCCTCCTCCTCTCCTCCTCCTCCTCCTCCTCCTCCTCCTCCTCCTCCTCCTCCTTCTCCACCTCCTCCCTCCTCCTCCTCCTCCTCCTCCTCCTCCCTCCTCCTCCTCCTCCCTCCTCCTCCTCCTCCTCCTCCTCCTCCTCCTCCTCCTCCTCCTCCTCCTCCTCCTCTTTTTATCCTCGTCGTCATCCTCTTTATCTCCTCCTCCCTCCTCCTCCTCCTCCTCCTCCTCCTCCCCTCCTCCTCCTCCTCCTCCTCCTCCTCGTCCTCCTCCTCCTCCTCCTCCCCCTCCTCCTCCTCCTCCTCCTCCCCCTCCTCCTCCTCCTCCTCCTCTTCCTCCTCCTCCTCCTCCTCCTCCTCCTCCTCTTCCTCCTCTTCAGCATGGCAACGACTGCCAAGGGTGGTCCCAGGCATCACGAGTGGCCTCTGGCGCGGGGATTGCCGATCGTCGCACGCGGTCACCCGTGCTGGTGGCAGTCTGGTGCCACAAACGACGGGCACATCCATACTCCGGATTCCACAATAAAGTGGTGGGGGTCACATTTGGGGGGGGGGTCTGATTTGAGCTGTCTTGGAGGGTTCGGGGGGTGTGGGCAAAGGGCCGCCCTTTCATGGATGGTCTGGGAGGGTCTAAAACTTCTCGTCTGGGAGGGTTGAGACCCCCTCCCTTTTATTACGAAATCTGGAGTACCAACAATGGCTATGTGGTCTGTGCGCCGAAGCGCAATCCCATGGGCACGCGACCCCATGATGATACGTTCCGCGCGAGGCAGTGGCGCCGAGCCGCCGTGTGGCCATGGGGTCGCGGCCCAGAAGTCAGGACCGCCAGGTCGTGAGCGGGGCTGTACCTCCCGCGCGCCATGGTGCGCCGGGGCTTGGGCCCCCCGCGCCCGCCGAAGGTATTGGGCGTCACTTACTGGGGTGTGGGGGGGGGGGGGGGGGGGGGCGATCGGTGGGGCGGGAAGCAAGGTGCACTTCTTGGGCCCTGGAGGCCCCCTTTGGGACCCTAAAGGGCCCCTTTAGGGGCCCTGAAGGCCCCTTTTCTGCAGCCCTCGCTGCCCCACCCCTTTATCGCCCCCGCATCACGCGGCACCCAAAGGCCACGCAGCAAAGGCCACTCTGGCGAAGGGCCACTCTTAGATGTAGCCGGCCGACCCGTGCGGCAGCTCGTCACAGGGACGGGATACCCTGGTCCTGGAATCCTGTGATGGGCCGATTTCCCACCACCACTACCATAGGTAGGAGAGGGAGGGGAAGGAGGAGGAGGAGGAGGAGGAGGGGGAGGAGGAGGAGGAGGAGGAGAAAGAGGAGGAGGAGAAGGAGGAGGAGGGCCTCCCCATCCTCCCTTCTCCCCCGTCCTACCGATGGTAGCGGTGTAGAAAACTTGGCCCATCATCCTGACCCTCGTGGCGAGATAGAAGGATCGCACAACAGAGCTAAGAGGTTGACGCCCCGAGCTTCGTAAGTGGGCAGCTTCGAGGTGTTCGGAAGTACGAGCCGGGGATATACATACCACATCAACCACAAATCGGGTGATAAGGAGGTGGGGGTGATGAGTGCAGTTTCCGTAAGCAATTGGCGTCAGATCGGATTCGCAACCTATCTGAGAAACGAAGCCGATACTTGTAGATCGATCGTCGTAGCTACTGGCCCCACTATGAAGCTATACTTAGGTCTGGCATGTCCCCCTACAGGCGGACCTTGAGCGAAACATGGGGGAAATCAAAAAACAGACACCCAAATAAGTAAAAGTAATCAAAAAACTCGTCCCCAGACTATATAGTTTGACTATGTTTAAATGTTCCTCCTGTAGAGGGTCAGGCCCGACTTAAACCTATACGCCGATACCTATAATAGATGTGTATAGATAAATATGATGTACGTGTCTCTGCATACGTATGTGAAAATGGTTACTTATATATGTAATCAGATGTGTATATCTATGTATATAAGTATGACAGCCGACCTATCTACTCAATATCATGATATATATATATATATATACAGATCTACTGATCGGCCACATTAGATGTCGGTCGCACTGTCAAGCGATATGGCTATCGATAGATCGGTCGATCCAAGTGCCGATCGGGCTCACAACTGATCTACGGGTACAGAATACAGTGTTTCGCTCTCACAATGCATGTATATGCCCACCGCACTGTCATCAGATCATGCAACCATCGATCTATCGGGGCAAACATGGTAATAACCTCCAGGACAATCGGGATAACCATCCGACAAACCATGGGGGCAACCATCCGGAACAAACAGGACAGCCAGAGACAACCATCAGGACAACCATGGGGACAACCATCGGGACAACCATCCCGACCACCATCGAGACTATCGGGACGACCATCGGGAAGACTATCAGGACAACCGTCGGGACAACCGTAGGGGCAACTGTCGGAACAACCATCGGGACAATGTGTGGGGCACCGGGGACTTTTCATCCTGAGTCGTTTTTCGTCGGTCCCCGGGCCCAGCGAGGGCCCCTGGAGGCCGAACACTTAGCAAAACACCGTCCTGTTCTTTTAGCACGTCGGCTCTCGGGGAACGCAGGACGCTCAAGACTGCCGCGGCGACGGGGGCGGCGCCGACGTCGCCGGGCCATCGTGCCGCAGCCACGTGG
>CAUYUJ010016957.1:182500-213531 GCA_963575745.1 Prorocentrum cordatum
CCTCCTCCTCCTCTTCCTCCTCCTCGTCCTCGTCCTCCTCCTCCTCTTCCGCCTCCACATCCTCCTCACCATCGCCCTCCCTCTACCCCTCCCCCCCCCCCTCATCATCCTCCTGCCTCTCCTCCCCTTTCCCCAGCGGCCGGAGCAACAGCATCGATGTCCCTCGGCCCCGTCGCCGCCTCGGCCCGCACGCGCGCGTCCGCCGACGGCTGGGTCACAAAACCTCTGCTAACAGCCCCGCGGGCCATCACTTTGGAGCAACCCCGCGGGCCGCGGGGGCGCGGGGGCAGGGCCGTCGGGGCAGCCCCGCGGGCCAAGCCGGTGGGACAACCCCGCGGGCCTCGAGGCAGGCGCGGCCGCGCTCGGGCGGGGGGGCAGCACGAAGCCGAGCCGTGCAGCAAGCTCCCCCTCGAAACTTGCAGGGGTCCGACGGCCCGCTCGGGTCACCAACATGCATAATGGGCCCCATGGGGGGCTCCCGCCTGAGACTTCCTCGCAATTCACTCACGAACGGAGCTCCCGCCTGGGACCTCCTCCAAAGTCAAACCTGAGGAGCCCAAAAGTGATGACAATTGCAAGGTTCCGATGGCCCGCTGGGAATACCAACATGAAGAGCGGACCAAATAATCATATGGAGGGAGCTCCCGCCTGAGACTTCCTCGAACGTCACTCACGAAAGAAGCTCCCGCCTGAGACCTCCTCCAACTTCAAACCTGAGGAGCCCAAAAATGATGGCAAATGCAGGGTTCCGATGACCCGCTGGGATTACCAGCATGAAATGCGGACCCAATAATCACATGGAGGGGGCTCCCGCCTGAGACTTCCTCGCAATTCACTCACAGACGAGGCTCCCGCCTGAGACCTCCTCCGAAATTCAAACCTGAAGAGCCAGACAGCGACGACAGATGCAAGGTTCCGATGGCCCGCCGGGATTACCAACATTAAATGCGGACCCAATTATCATATGGAGGGGGCTCCCGCCTGAGATTCCGTCACAATTCACTCACACACGAGGCTCCCGCCTGAGACTTCCTCACAATTCACTCACAAACGAGGCTCCCGCCTGAGACGTCCTCCAAATTCGAAGCCCGAGGAACCAAAAATGACACCGTTGCCAAGCTTCGATGACCCGCTCTGAACACCAGCATAAAGCGCGGGCCACACAAGGAGGGGGGTCCCGCCTGAGACTTCCTCGCAATTCACTCACAGAAGAGGCTCCCGCCTGAGATAGGGCTACGAGATCTATACATATCCACTGCTCCTGGCCAGGCCCATCCTGGGCCCGGGAGCGGTGCATACGCCCTCGTGGCCTAGCCAGGGGGGACATATACACCGCTCCTGGACCCAGGATGGGCTTGGCCAGGAGCAGTGGATATGTATAGATCTCGTCGCCCTATGAGACTTCTTCCAAATTCGTGCTTGAAGAGCCCAACAATAGCGACGGCTGCACGGTTCCGATGGCCCGCTCGGATTGCCAACATGCACTGCGGGCCCCAGAGGGGAGGGAGCTCCTGCCCGAGACTTGCTCGCAATCCGCTCACAGACAGGGCTCCCGCCTAAGACGTCCTCCAAGTTCACGCCCGAGGAGCCCAAAAGCATGCAGTTGCAGAGTTCCGACGACCCGCTCTGAATACCAGCATCAAACGCAGGCCCCAGAAGGAGTGAGCTCTCACCTGCGACTTCTTCGCGATTCAATCACAGACGGGGCTCCCGCCTGAGACTCCCTCCAAAGTCAAGCCTGAGAAGACCAAAAGTAATGACAATTGCAAGGTTCCGGTGGCCCGCTGGGATTACCAACATGACATGCGGACCCAATAATCACATGGAGGGGGCTCCCGCCTGAGACTTCCTCGCAATTCACTCACAGACGAGGCTCCCGCCTGAGACCTCCTCCAACTTCAAACCTGAAGAGCCAGACAGCGACGACAGATGCAAGGTTCCGATGGCCCGCCGGGATTACCAACATTAAATGCGGACCCAATAATCACATGGAGGGGGCTCCCGCCTGAGACTTCCTCGCAATTCACTCACAGACGAGGCTCCCGCCTGAGACTTCTTCCACAACCAGGCCTGAGGAATCCAAAAATAAACACCATTGCACGGTTCCGATGGCCCGCTCGGATCATCAACTCAAAAGCGGACCCCATAGGGAGGGGGCTCCCGCCTGAGACTTCCTCGCAATGCACTCACAGACGAGTCTCCCGCCTGGAACTTCATCAAACTTCACGCCTGAGAAACCCAAAAGTGACGACAGATGCTCCGATGACCCGCCCTGATCATCAACATAAAGCGCGGGCCCCAGAGGGAGGGGGCTCCCGCCTGAGACTTCCTCGCAATTCACTCACAGGCGAAGCTCCCCCCTGAGACTTCCTCCAAATTCACGCCTGGGGAACCCAAAAATAACGACAAAAGCAAGGTTCTGGTTGCCCGCTTTGAACACCAACATAAACCGCGGGCCCCATTTGGAGGGGGCTCCCGCCTGAGACTTCCTCGCAGTTCACTCATAGACGAGGCTGCCGCCTGAGGCTTCTTCCAAATTCACGCCCGAGGACCACAAAAGTGATGACAATTGCAGGGTTCCGATGACCCGCTGGGATTACCAACATGAAGTGCGGGCCCCATAGGGAGGGGGCTCCCGCCTGAGACTTCCCCGCAATTCACTCACAGACGAGGCTCCCGCCTGAGATGAGTGAGTGAGTGAGTGAGTGAGTGAATGAGTGAATGAGTGAATGAGTGAATGAGTGAATGAGTGAATGAGTGAATGAGTGAGGGAGTGAGGGAGTGAGGGAGTGAGTGAGTGAGTGAGTGAGTGAGTGAGTGAGTGAGTGAGTGAGTGATAATGATGGTGATGATGATGATACTGATACTGATACTGATACTGATACTGGTACTGATGGTGATGCCGATGGTCATGATGGTGGTGATGCTGCTGTTGATGATGATGAGTCTGAGTGAGTGAGTGAGTGGGCGGGTAGGCGGGTGAGTGAGTGGGTGAGTGGGTGAGTGAGTGCGCGAGTGAGTGAGGATGATGAGTTTGGTTGTGTGGGTGAGTGAGTGGGTGAGTGAGAGTGTGTGTTAGTGGGTGAGTGAGTGGGTGAGTGAGTGTGAGTGACGATGTGTGTGAGTGATTGAGTGATTGAGTGTGCGATCAGAGAAGAGGAGAGGCTGTGTTCTCTTGTTCCTGCGCGGGATGTCTAGATAAAACAAGAACCCCACTTTGGATGCAGGGAGGACTAATGTCCTTAGAATATAAGTCAGATGTCCAAGACTTACCTTGGCGAGGGACCCAACAGTGTGCAATTGTGAATAACGCAGTTGTGGGTATCGACCTCGGTGAACCTCGCTGGGGTCACGACGCGTGTGACAGGTACCAAAATTGACACGGGTACGCCATGCAGAAGCTGCCACTGGGGCCTTCGGCGGAGAACCCCATGAGGCCGCGGAACGTGCGAGGGATGCGCCGAAATGAGGGGTGGAACTGCATGCGGGCCCTGCCACTGGGGCCTTCGGCGGAGCACCCTATAGGGTCACGAAACGTGTGAGGGGTGCGCCGGAATGGGGGTGGAACTGCATGCGGACCCTGTCACGGGTGCCTTCGGTGGAACACCCTATGCGGCCACGAAACGTGTGAGGGGTGTGCCGAGATGGGGGTGGAACTGCATGCGGACCCGGCCACTGTGGCCTTCGGTGGAGCACCCGATGGAGCCACGAAACGTGCGAGGGGTGCGCCGAAATGTTGGTGGAACTGCATGCGGACCCTGCCACTGGGGGGCCTTCGGCGGAGCACCCTATGGGGCCACGAAACGTCCGAGGGGTGCGCCGAAATGGGGGTGGATCTGCATGCGGACCCTGCCACGGTGGCCTTCTGAAGCACCCTGCGGGGCCACGAAACGTGCGAGAGGCCTGCGCGCAGATGGAGGTGGAACTGCACGTGGACCCACTGCGGCCTTCGACGAAGCACTCTATGGGGTCACGAAACGTGTGCAGGGTGCGCCGAAATGTTGGTGGGACTGCATGCGGACCTGGGGCCTTCGGCGGAGCACCCTGTGGGGCCACGAATCGTGCGAGGGGTGCCGAAATGGGTGTGGAACCTGCTGCGGACCCTGTCACTGGTGCCTGCGGCGGAGCACCCTATGGGGCCACGAAGCGTGTGAGGAGTGCGCCGAAATGGGGGTGGAACTGCATGCGGACCCTGCCACTGCGGCCTTCGGTGGAACACCCTATGCGGCCACGAAACGTGTGAGGGGTGCGCCGACATGGGGGTGGAACTGCATGCGGACCCGGCCACTGTGGCCGTCGGTGGAGCACCCGATGGAGCCACGAAACGTGCGAGGGGTGCGCCGAAATGTTGGTGGAACTGCATGCGGACCCTGCCAATGGGGGCTTCGGCGGAGCACCCTATGAGGCCGCGGAACGTGCGAGGGGTGCGCCGAAATGGGGGGTGGAACTGCATTCGGACCCTGCCACTGGGGCCTTCGGCGGAGGACCCTATGAGGCCACGAAGCGTGTGAGGGGTGCGCCGAAATGGGGGGTGGAACTGCATGCGGACACTGCCACGGGGGCAGTCGGCGGAGCACCCTATGAGGCCACGAAGCGTGCGAGGGGTGCGAGAAAATTCGAGTGGAACTGCATGCGGGCCCTGTCACTGGGGACTTCGGCGGAACACCCTATGGGGCCACGAAGGGTGCGAGGGGTGCGCCGAAATGTTGGCGGAACTGCATGCGGACCCTGCCAATGGGGGCTTCGGCGGAGCTCCCTATGGGGCCACGAAACGCTGTACTGGAGGAGAAGGAGGGGGAGGAGGAGGAGGAGGAAGAAGAGTGGCATGCGGGGCGCCTGTCTCTTCCCAACAAGGACCCAACACCACTAGATGGTTGGGAATCAGACGGTCTTGGCCAGAAATCTGTTCATAACATCTCGTGCAGACCACTAGAGGTTAAGCGAGCCACGGTGCGTCGCCACTTCTTGACACACGGGAACCCATGGGAGCGAGGTCCAAAAAAGCCCCCCAGAGAGGAGGAGGGGGAGGAGGAGGAGGACGAGGAGGAGGAGGAGAAGGAGAAGAGGGATGAGAAGGAGGAGGAGGAGGAGGAGGAGGAGGAGGAGGAGGAGAGGGAGGAGGGGGGGAGGGGGATAAGGAGGACGGGGGAGGAGGGGGCAGGAGGAGGAGGAGAAGGAGGAGGAGGAGGAGGAGGAGGAGGGGAAGGAGGAGGAGGAGGAGGCCGAGGAGGAGGAGGAGGAGGAGGGGGAGATGGAGGAGAGAGGAGGAGGGGGAGGGGGATAAGGAGGAGGGGGAGGATGGGGAGGAGGAGGAGGAGGAGGAGGAGGAGGAGGAGGAGGAGGAAGAGGACCAGTGGCAACCCAAGAGTCATCAACGATGTTGAAGTACCCCTCCCTCCAAGCTCCCTCTTCATAGGCCCCTGCAACGGTTCATATCCACTGAGGAAACTGCCTCGCTGGAAGACAGCAGTTTGAAGATCCTGAAGCGTGCCAGAAAATTGCATTCGGGATTTCAACGCCACGTATAAACCTGACTGCTGCGTCTTGACGGTCCAGAACCGTGCCAGAACGCCATGTCGGTGACTTCAAAACTGCCAATCCACATAATTGTTGCGCCCGCATGATCTTGCACCCATCCAACACCACCACTTCTGGTATGTTGACCATGGGAATCCGTGAAACTCTTGCAACAATTTAGAACGAATGTGCACGGCGCTAAAGTTGAGTACCTACCAGACCTCCCCAACACAACCCGAAGACCCGAAGTTGACCCGAATTTCGGGTTGGGGGGTACGGGTTCCATGTGTTTGTTCAACTTCCCCCAACCCCCCCACACACACACACACACACACACACACACACACACACACACACACACACACACACACACACACACACACTGGAAATGGAGGGCAAATTGAGGCCTTCGGGTTGGGTTGGGGTGGTTTGGTAGATGGTGAAAAGCGAGAGCCACATTATGAAAACAACCCGCCCTCAATCCGTGAAACTCTTGCAAATTTCGTTTCAACGAGCGTGCGCGGCGCTAAGGCGAGAGCCACATGTTGAAAACCACCCGCCTTCAATCCGTGATTATTATGCCGTTTGTTTAAACGGATGTGCGCGGCGCTCAGGCGAGAGCCACAGTTTGAAAACCACCAAGCCCTCAATCCGCGAAACGCTTGCAAGTTTTGTTGAAGCGAATATGCGCGGCGCTAAAGCGAAAGCCACATTTCAAATACCACCCGCCCTCGATTCGTGAAGCGCGTGCAAGTGTTTGAAGCGGATGTGCGCGGCACTAAGGCGAGAACCAAATGTTGAAAATCACCCGCCCTCAATCCGTGAAACTATTGCACATGTGTACAACGACTGCGCGCGGCGCTTAGGCGAGAGCCACATGTTTAAACCGACCCCCCCTCCATCTGCGAACCTCTTGTCACCTTTAAGCTTCAGAGTCATTAGTGGTGAGGAAGTCTCCGGCGAAACGCCCGGCCCGCCCTAAGCACTGGCCTCGAGGTGCGACAAGGAAAAGTCATCTATAAGGAGTAGGACTGGAATGTAAGAGGAGGAGGACGACGAGGAGAAGGGGGAGGAGGAGGAGGAGGAGAAGGAGGAGGAGGAGGAGGTGGTGGACGAAGAGTAGGAGGAGGAGGAGGAGGAGGAGGAGGAGGAGGAGGAGGAGGAGGGAAGGAGGAGGAGGAGGAGGAGGAGGAGGAGGAGGAGGAAAGAGGGGGGAGGACGTCCCGCCCGAATGGCACGATGCGTGGAGCTGCGGTGCAGTACCAGGGCCCACCGCACGGGGACAGGAGGGGCAGGAGAGGCAGGAGGGCAAGAGAGGCAGGCAGGCAGGCGGAGCCCCGGGGCTTCAGCTTGGGCCTCGGCACGCACACACACACACACACACACACGAACACACACGAAGGGGCCCCAGGACACACAAAGAAATACACAAAAATAAAAAGATTCCCCATATGTTCCTATAGTTTCGGAATTTATGTCTTCCCACCACTTCCCATATTTTCCCATATTTTCCTATATTTTCCTGAGGCTCGACGATTCTTTGTGTCTGTGTGATTTTTCCCTCCAGAACTCTCTCTCACACACACACACTTTGACGGTGGCGGCGTCACGCGCGGCGACGAAGCGGAGGGCGCAGAGGCACTAAACGCGCGGTCGCGGCTGGGCCTTCAAAATCGCCCTGGATTCAAAAGCACACGCGCACGCACATTCACACACACACAAACACACATACACACGCACACACACACACACACACACACACACACACACACACACACACACACACACGCACGCACGCACGCACACACACACACACTCTCACACACACACACACACACATGGAGTTCGAGATCTGCTCACGTCACCTTCTGACCGCCAGGAGTCGGACTCCGATCGCTCTGGCGTTGCAAGATTCGGGGCCCCACCAACACTCGACATCGAGCTCGATTGGCGCGCCCGAAATGGGCACGCAAAACATGGATACGATGCACAACAATACAAGCAGCAGCAGCAGCAGCATCAACAACAACATCATCAACAACAACAGCAACAGCAACAGTCACAACAACAACAACAACAACAGCAACAGTCACAACAACAACAACAACAACCACAACAACAACAGCAACAACAACAATCATTATAATAGTGTTCTCTCTTACTTGCCCGTGTGATATCCAAAACGAACCCCCACACACACACACACACACCTTCGATACCACCAGGTTCGTCTTCGATCACATCCCCTTTGGGGGGATTATTTCTCTTTGCGGGGGCGGCGGGCTTAGACAGGCAGGCAAACCTGAACGGGTGGACAATCCTTCGTGGGCGTACATGTGCCCGCCATTGGAATTGGTGTGGGCCGTGCAAAAAAAAGAAGGGGTGAACGAAAGAAAGTGGGAGGAAGGGAGAGAGGGGAAGGGACGAAGGAAGAGGGAAAACGCCAGGAGAGAAGGAGCGAAGAAGTGGGCGGCTGATTAGAGGCAGAGAGAGAGAGGGAGAGAGAGAGAGAGGGAGAAACAACAAACAAGTAGAGAAAAGGAGAAAGAGAGAAAGGGAGGGGAGAGAGAGAGAGAGAGAGACAGAAAGAAAGAGGGAGGGAGGAGGCAGGAGAGAGCAGGGAGAACGGAAGAGGGAGAGGATGGAGAGGATAAGGCAGACAGGCACAAGGATGAAGGAAGAGAGGAGGGAGAGAGAAGGGAGGAGAGGAGGGAGGAGAAGCAGGAAGGCAAGAGCGTGAACGTTCGAGGAAGTCCTAGACGAAAGCGCCGTTCCTGAAGGAAGTCTCGGGCGAGAGCCCACGACGGGCGGGCGATCCCCTGACGGGCGGGTCGGGCGGGTGGGACATATAAGCGGGATGCCTGAGTATGGCGAGAGCGCGATTCCTAAGTAAATTGTGACGGCGTCCTTGGCGCAGCGTGTTTCCTGAGCGTCGAAAGCGCGATTTCTGAATAAATCGCATGGAAGTCACAGGCGAGAGCGCACTGCCTGAATCATATGTGAAGGGTTCTCAAGCGGGAGCGGGGGTCTTGCTTAAATTGCATGGAAGTCGTCACTCAATTGCGAAGAAATCTCAAGCGGGAGCGCCCTTCCTGAGTAAATTGTGAAGAAATCTAAAGTGGGAGCGGGGGTCCTGACTAAATTGTGCGGAAGTCACAAGCGGGAGGACCGATCCTGAGTAAATTGCGAGGAAGTCTCAGGCGGGATCGGGGGTGCTGAGTAAATTTGGAGGAAGTCTCAGGCGGGAGCCGTTGTTGTTGTAATCTGGTGGGCCAGGGGCACAGTTTGAGCACCAAGACTTTCCCTGGCAAAAAAACATGGTGCGAGCGTCGAAAGGACCCACGTTGATTGAGAAACAACAGTATGTACCGGTGAGGGGGATCAACAAAAATTACTCTTCAGAAGTGAGAGTTCAACCACAACAACAACAACAACAACAACAACAACAACGACAACAACAACAACGACGACGACAACAACAACAACAACAACAACAACAACAACAACAACAATCACTTTACCCGAACGCTCAGTGTTCTCACCAGCGCCAGGGTTTTCATGCGACGCCAGCCAATACCCCCACTTTGTGGGGGGGCAGTGCAAGCTCTACCAAATATCCACACGACTCTTCGCCACCACCCACACCCAGCTTCCCGCCCTATGACGTTCGGACACTTCACTTCGTGGCCTGCGGACGACCGTGGCTACTACACTGGCGTGGAGTACACACCCACAGAAGTTGTTAAGCCTACGTTCGTACACCCACAGAAGTTGTTAAGCCTTGTTAACCCACAGAAGTTGTTAAGCCTTCCACAGAACATCTGTTGCATATGACATCTGCGCGCGGGTAGAAATTTTGAAAAGTCGTGCAGGTGTTTTTCGAGGACCTACGGTGCGATTCGTGTGATTTTATGATGCGCGGTGCTAAAATTCTTAAGAAGCCCAATGGTTTTTGGAGATTTCGGCGTGCGCGCGCGAAGAAAAAACGAATGTGTCCCGCATGGTATTATTTGACAGGGATGATGGCCCTGGCAGGTGCGCAACCGTTGTCGCAGAAGTTCGAAAAAGTTGCTCGCAAAAGCCCGTTTGACAGAAATGTTTAAAAAGTGTTGGGTTTCCTACGAATCCGCAAGAGCGCGCGGGATGAGATTTTGACAATTGTTTGTTGAAAAACCATTGGTTTTTTGATGTTTTTATGTTAAAATCGCTGCGAACACTAAGGTTTTGGAAGGATTTCGTCTTGCGCGCGCGAATGTCCACTTTACCTTATTTTTTGCAAGGGATTCTTGAAATTTGATTATATTAGAACAAGAAATGTCATTTTCTATTGTTTTTTGCAAGGGAAAGCGGATTACAACAAAACAACCGGATCCTGTACACACCCTCTTTTCTGAGGCTTCCTCACGAAAATGATGAAAATGTAGCTGCGGCCTAGGCGGCGCAGGGGGGGCGCGCACCAGGGGGCCCAACAATAATTATTCTTTAGAATAAATAATGTTCAACAACAACAACAACAACAACAACAACAACAACAACAACACCAGCAACAGCAGCAACAGCAACAACAACAGCAGCAACAACAACGGCAACAATCACAACAACATCCACAACCACAAGCACAACCACAACCACAACCTCATCAACAACAACGACGACAACAACAACGAATGTTGTCCAAAACCGAGAGCGGCCGCTGTTGGGCAGGCGGGCTTGTGTCTCAAAGCAGAGAACGCCTGCGGCGACACCGACAGCAAGCCCTGTCCAGATTGGGCAAGAAATGCTTCTGGGCATCGTACCGACTCTTCATGTGCCCATTACGATCGTAACGCTTCGAGCTCGGGAGCTGCGAGGCGGGGGTTCATCCATATCCACCGCCTGGGAACCGAGGTCCTGGTGCCGCAGCGGGCGGTGGATATGGATACATGTTTGCCCCCGGGGGGCCGAATATGTCCACATCCACGGCCTGCTGGGGTACCGAAAACTGATCCTCCAGGGCGCTGGTCAGGTATAGATTGAGGGGGCCCAGGGACACACGAAGAAATACACACAAATAACATGAGCCCCCACAGTTTCCCATATTTTCTAGGATTTCGTCTTCCCCCCCACTTCCCATATGCCCGTATGTTTTCCTGGGAGTCGACGATTAATTGTGTCTGTGTGCTTCTTTCCCTCCTGGTAGATTTGAAGGGGCCCTGGGACACACAAATAAATACACACAAATAACAATATTCTCAATATTTCCACATATTTTCTGGGCTTCTGTCTTCCCCCCCACTTCCCATATTTTCCCATTTTCTGGGAATCGACGATTCACTGTGCCTGTGTGTTTTTCCCCTCCTGAAGGAAGACCATCAGGGTGCCCTCCCCGAACCGATCTCGAGCTTATACCTCAGGCCGATAGTATTCGACACTCTCGTCGTGGAGCACGGAAGTGCTGCACCCAGAGCAATGCTGGCAAGAGCGAGATGAACCACGCACCCGATCAGACTTCCAGGGAGGCGTGGACTCCAAGACGGAAGAGGGGAGCCACGAAGCCGTCGCTATGGCCGACGAGTGCTGGCCAAGAAGAGCACGGGCGTCCGCTGTAGGCTACCGTTCGGCGAGCGAGTCTGCTGCGCAGAGAGGCTTCGAGAAGGCGGAAGCTGGAGAAGGAGCGGAGCCCGACTGTTCTGCAGATCCTGGTCAGTGGCGACGTCTGCTGAGACAGGCCGAAATGCTGCTGGATACCATTCAGCTTCACTTCCCATGGGCGCTGAACAGGGATCGTGGCTATGAGCACACCTAAGTGGGCAACGGGTCGCCACGACGCTCTCTTCGCTCGATGGCCCAGAGCATCTGATCGCCGGCAGGAAACCACCTTCGAGGTGGCTCCTGGTCCAGCAGGAGTGCGGCATGACCTCGGAAGGACTTCCCCCGAAGCCAGGAAGCCAGCGTCCGACCACCCCGAAGGGCTCGGGTGGAGCACTTAAAAGAAGGCGCTGGTACAGAGGGACCGCAGAACATCAGAGCATCAGTACACCGACGGAGAACACAGACTAGAACAACTACAGTCGATCGACGAGTGCGTCCATGCCCAGATGAGTCGGGAGTGGGCATCTTGGGTAAGCACGGTCGAGCCCCAAGCGAACGCGATGCCACACTCAGCCGGAGCTACTCGCGTGTCGTCGTGGAGATCGCCCCGCCCCTGTCGACGCCCATGGACGGCTACCTGGTGAGGACCTCAAAGGAGCCCCAGAGGATCGTCGGAGCGCTTGCTTCGAGCGGCGTTCAGCTAGCTTCGAGGCTGAGGCCGCAACCCAGACCAATCAAGGCCTCAAACGGCGAAAGAGCGGCCCATCTCGAAGGCAACGACCCGATGATTGCAGGGGTACGTCGCAGGCCAACCCTTCGAACCACCAGAGGGGACTCCGCCCCCTGGAGGCGAATACTGCGCCGCGACCGAGTAGCAGTGCTCGGCTGGCCCGGTGCGGCCTACGGGAGGAAGCGTCGTCGCGGCAGCGATGATGAAGAACCTGATGATGGAGACCCGCGACCCAGAGAGCCTTCGAGAGAACCACTGCCAATGCCAATGACGACGCTGGCAGAAATTGTCACCCGCGCACTCGCCAGTAATGACGCAGCAGGACGGGAGGGGCCGACTCGTAGGTCCGAGGTGGCTGCGAAGTGCCTCTGGTGAGAACGAGCCGCTGGCAGCGCGCATTCCGCACACGGTGTATCCGAATGAGCTGAAGAAACATCAAAGTCCAATTAGGGGCTCTTCTGACATACGCAAGGTCCCGAACGGATGTCGACGAGCTGTTTCTCCACACGATGACCGATCCTGGCGAGAGGGTGTTGGTGTGGATCGGCCTCCAAACTCCCATCTTGCAAAACGGGACGAGAGCGACGCCAGAGAGCCCGCCAATCTGAAGCACTGCGGTGGTCCAAACATCTAGCGAGGTTATGACAAGCACCTTCAACAGAAGGATACAAAGGAGGGTGTGCAGGCAGGTGTCGGGCCATCGCCAAGAGTCGCGGAGACGTCACCGAACAACAAAGTCCAGCATCGATGCGCTCGAAGAGGACGCATGCAGTATAGAGAGTTGTTGTCTCAATGGGCAGTCTTTGAAGCGCCTCGGCAAGATCTCCAAGTCTGCGTGATTGGAAAAGAAAAAAAATTATCGTGGTGGCATTTCACTGAATCACTGATTTGCTGCACGTAGCTGGCATTGCTGAAGACGCTCGCCAATTACGATGCTTGGAGGAGTTCATGAACAACCGTCAGTGGGCAGAATGGAAGATAACCAAGCATGTGCGACTGGCAGTCCCAGAACGGCAGATACGAAGACAATATGGTTTTCAGCATCAGAAGGATCCGATGCTGAGGCAGCGTCGAGGTATCAGGTGCCAGCGGCTGAATATTCAGCGCTGGGGAAGCCTAAGCCAAGTGAGTCCTCCTTTCGCAAATATGTCTCTTCGCAGAACTTCGACATGGTGTTTGGCTTTTGTGGCGGGCCTACCACTGAAACCACAATGGACGGATCAAGTCGACCAGAAGAGCCACGACAGCGACAGGAAGCCGAGTGAGCCACGGCCAGAAAAGGCCAGTCGCCGAGAAGGATCAACCAGTGGACGGCGCAGGCCCTATTCATCCATCAGATCTAACAGCAAACGCTGATAGAGCGGTTGGTAAACTTCCCTAGCAAGCCGAGCGCGTAATCAGAGTAACAACACGTTTCAACCGGTCTCAGCGACTTAAGCGATCAAGGATTAGCGGATTCGTCGCCAATTTGAGCTTACGAGGAGCTTCAGATTTAGATGATTGCATTTCGAGCGGAGGCACAAGACTATGCCGACGCCGCTGATCACGAGTCCGACGCCTGCTTCGAAAGGCGGCCGAGCCTTCAGGCCAAGGCAAGACAGGTGTTGATGGCGACAGATATTCGGCTGCAAACGTGTTCGTCCAAGGTTAGGACCCTTCCGAGTCTAGTCATAGGAGACGCAAGACCATAGTACAGTGCGCTCCAGCGTCCAATCCGGTACGAAGTGCATACGGAGAAAAGATAACTTGTGAAGGATATACTTCACGGGAGAAGCGGGCGCCCTGGTCAGGGGATGGTCACCGAGAAAGTTCTACATGTCCACGCCGCCTGCTTTGCCCGCTGCCCTCCTCCCTCAATTGTCACTCTGTGTTCGCGCGGGGGTTCATTGAGACGCAAGAGGGGGGCAGACATGCCATCTGAACGAGGTGCGACATTTTACCATGACAGAGTACTCCAGATTTCGTAATAAAAGGGAGGGGGTCTCATTTCGGGGGGGGGGTCTCTTCCAGGCTATCTTGGAGGGCCTGGAGGGGTCTGGGGACGATGTTTTGAAGGGTTCTCCCACGGGGGGGGGTCTAAAACTTCTCGTCTGGGAGGGTTGAGACCCCCTCCCTTTTATTACGAAATCTGGAGTATATGATGAGATGCCTTAGTATGTGTTGTGGTGGCGAACACGGTCGCTGGCAGGCCGCAACGCGGGCCAGACGGGATGTTGAGACTGGTTGGCAGCGGAGCCTTGGAAAGATAGACATGGAGGCCAATGCGATATCAAGCGGGAAGAGGAGTAAGGACCGCTGACAGAAGGCTCGATACACCGAAGCGATATTCCCTGCGGGGACCGTTGTGTTCATTCTCCTCCTCCTCCTCCTCCACTATCCTCCGAGGCCGTCGCCGTCATCGTGATTCACTGGCGCCCCCACAGTTGCGCTCGCAAACGCTTACAGGCGTTTTGGGAGTCATCCCAAATAGGCTCACGCGTATTCACTAAAGCGAAGACGCGCTCACAAACAAGCACGCACAAGCGCCTCTGGTCCTCATCATCCTCCTACGTGTCTTCCTCCTCATGATCCTTCTTCCTACTTCTGGAGACACGGAGGCACCTCAGATAAAGACTCGCCATCAGAAAACCACTCTTTCGCATCAAAGGGCTTATCCGTGGAGGCCCACCAGGAGTCCCGACCTCTGCTCGAGATTCCAAGTTGATGCCCAGCCTCCTACTACCTCCTCCTCCTCCTGATTCCTCCTCCTGCTCCTCTTCTTGCTGTGCTTGCTGCTATCTCACCCTCTGCAAGCAGAGAGAGAGAGAGAGACAGACAGACAGACAGACAGACAGACAGACAGGCAGACAGACAGACAGACAGACAAACAGACAGACAGACCGACCGACAGACAGACAGACAGAGAGACAGACAGACATACAGACAGCCAGACAGACAGCCAGACAGACAGACAGACAGCCAGAAGGGGGCAGAAAGGAGGGGCACGCCCGGGCGGGCGCCAGTCGCCTTAACGAGGGACTTCTCCTCCTTCTCCAGCCCGCTGACCTGCACGGGCAGGCCCAAGCAGGCTGCCGCCACCGCCAAGCCGCAAGGCTGACAAGCTGACGAGCTTCGGGCACTGGGCCTCCTCTACCCCTTCTCCTCCCCCCCTCGGCGTCGGCGGGAGGAGCTTCTCCCGCTGCATCGACGGGTGGCCATGGCCGACGGCCGCCTCATGGCAGAGGCCGCATGCCAGACGAACATCGAGCTGGCTGCCTCTGAGATTCCCCCTCCTGCAGATTGCGTCCTGCCTCCACCCTCTGGCTTCCACCCGCTTCCTCCTCCCACTCCATCCTCCGTCCTGCTTTCTTGCCCGTCCCTCTCTGCCCCTCCATCCTTACTGCCTTTACACTCCCCCTTTCTACCCGCCCCCACTTCCTTCCCCTCCCCTCCTCCCTCCCCCCTCTCCTCCACATCCCCTCCTGTTCACCCTCCTGCGCCGTCATCCTCCTCCTCCTCCTCCTCCGCCGCCGCCTCCGCCTCCGCCTCCTCCTCCTCATGAAGATGTGCGCTGTTGATGTCAGTTGTGGACTACCCTGTGACCAGCCCAGCCCTTTTGGGACCCTCTTGCGGCCTTCCTGCGACTCTGGCAAGTACCTAGCACAGAACGTCATCGTTCCGTGAGGTCTTGACCACAGCCCCAGGCCATTCGCACCTCGGGGCAATGTGCCCTTCAGGGTGGTGACTCCAGGAAACTGAGCCCACTAACGGGGTCGAGGCGCCCAAAAACTATATTACTTCAAATTCTTCTCCAGCTTCCTTCTTCATCCCCCTCCTTCTGCTCCAACCCGCTCTGCTCCTCCTCCTCGTCCGCATCCCATCTTTACCACCATCTTGCGCCGCCCTCCTCCTCATCCTCATCCTCATCCTTCGCCCTCTTCCTTCTTCCTCCTGCTCCTCCTCCTCCTCCTCCTCCCCTCGCTCTCTCCTCTCTCCATCCAATTCCCTCCTCCTCCCTCCTCCCTCCTGCTCCATCTTACTTCCTCCACCTTCCGTCCAGCGTCACCAATCCCAAGCCAGAAGGCACGCCGCGTGCTCGGGCGATCACCTCGAGCCTCGGCCAAAAACCTCGCCACACACGGAAGAGAGGGCGTCCCGCAGAGCGCGTGGCGAACCAGGCCGCACCGCGACACGGCCACCTCGGACTTCGGACCTCGGCCGTGCATCATGCAGCAGTCGCCAACGAAAACGTCGCGGGCGGCCGCCGCAGCGTCCGGCCCGCGGCACAAGCTGTGAACCATCTGCGTCGGCATGCGAATACTTAGACTGTGTTCGGCGCCTGCAGATGAGCTCTCAAGAGCTTCCCACCATCTCCCTGATGCAGAATGCTGGCGGCAGTTCACCCTCTGGCGAGGAAAGGCATCGCTTCATCGTCAACGGGTCGGGGGCCGCCGACGGACCGAAGCGGCACCGGCAGACTTCCAGCCACTCAAGTCGAATAGAGTCAATCCCATATGCGCATGCCATGCTGCACTGTACAGCCAAGCGTGCCCCTGTATTTGTTCGTGTGCACTTCGATCGCATGCCTATAATGGTCACAACCAACACTAGCCAGATCGAATCGGGCATCCCGCGACGACATCGAACGGGGGACACCTCTCGGAAACTGGAGGGCGGTCCCGCTAGGTGACGGCGTCGAATCCAGATGGCCGTTGACCGCCCTCGGGCCGTCTCTGGCAGCCCCCAAGACATACGAGCACCAGCTCAGGATGAAGGTGGGCCGCTTCATGAGCCAGCCCTAGGCCAGGATAGCATGGCTGCAGCGCTGCCATTGTTGGCCCCTGCGGGACGGCCACAAGCTCGCCGCTTTCTGAGGAGAGCCAATTAGAGGCTTCCTGGATGGGGACGGCGTAGATGAGGTCGGAGGATCGCGCCGCATCGCCGGTACATCGTCGATGCATCGGCGATGCGTCGACGATGCACCGGAGACGCCAGCGATGCATCGGCGACGCCAGCGTGGAGAAAGCCGGGCCCCACACCGAGCCGCACCGGCGATGCATCAGCGATGCGGCGCGATCCTCCGACCTCGTCTGCTCCGACCCCAGCTAGGAGGCACAGACTTGAGTGGTCTCGCTCCGTCGACCGAAGCTCCGGCCAGTGCCCACTTGTGTGTGCCTGGGGCGTAGCCGCGGGCCCCTGCGGGCCTCTGGGGATTCCTTGGGCTCCTCGTGAGAGCCTCGTGGAACCTCCTCGGGACCCTCGGGTCGTCTCGTGGCGGCCCGGAGGCCCGATCGAGGTCGACAGAGAGAGCACACGGCGGGCCTCGGAGCGGCCCAGGAGGCACAGACCAATGGAGGCAACGGCAGCCCTGCCGTCCGGCCCCGCCCTGGCCCGCCGTCCGAGGCGGGCCTCCCGCCCCGGGCGACGGGCCGCCTCCGGGAGGCCACACAGAGGGAGGACGCACCCACGCCCGGGAGGGCGGCCGTTGCCTCGGCGGGCCCCTCCGCCGACAGCTGCCCCGTCGCAGCCTGAGGAGGAGGAGGAGGAGGACGAGGAGGAGGAGGAGGAGGAGGAGGAGGAGGAGGAGGAGGAGGAGGAGGGGGAGGAGGGGGAGGAGGAGGAGGAGGAGGAGGAGGAGGAGGAGGAGGAGGAGGGAGGAGGAGGAGGAGGAGGAGGCGGAGGAGGACGAGGAGGAGCCGCGCCACGCTCTCCGTGCCAGAGCCGGGCGGCACACCGGCAAGGCAGGAGCATCAGTGCTGCCAGGGGCCGTGGCTGGCCGCGGCGGCAGCCGCCTCGCCAGGCTGCACGACTCTGGCACGGCGCAAGCGGTTGGCACGGCCAGTCTCGAGGAGAATATAGACCAACCGAGGCACAGAGTACGACGGGTATGCCAAGTGCCATGATGCCATTCTCAAAATTCGATGAGGGGGCCGGGACACAAAAGGCGGATCCTGCACGGCCATGCCATGCATCTCGGCTGCCTTGAACAGTGTGATCACAGACTGCTTGTGAACGTTCGGTGCTGAAGCGGCTAGGCCTTGGCTTAGCGGATCCCACAAGCTGAGGGGAGACGCGGAGCAGCTCAGCTTGTGACGGCACCGCGTGTGGTGGCCTTGTCTTTCAGCGAATCGATCTCCTGCTTGCCCTTCTCGACCGCCTGCCCAGGAGGGAGCAGCCAGTAACAACGACCGGCGGGTCGGGACGGGCACCAGGCGAGGTAGCATGCGCACTCGCACCCAGACGCAACTTACGGCCCTGGCAGCCGTTCCCAGACGCTTGCCCGTCCTCCCTGCTGATGACTTCCCGTGGCTCAAACTTCCAAAGATGACTGTGATGTCCGTCACAGTCGAACGACACCTGGAAAGCAAAACAGAACTGAGTCAGAAACACATGTCTCAGAAGATAAGCGGCGGATCTTCAAGTCCGAAGACGAGCGATTGACGGATGAACAGGAGAATGGAGAAAACAGCATCAGCACGACACTTCAACACCGTTCCTCTTCCAGACCCGGGCAGCTCCCCTCTTCCTACAGCTCCTCCCCTTCTCCTCCTCTTCCTCCATCCTGCATCGTCAAGCTGTGTCTCAGAAGCGTGCGTGCTTTCGGGAAGGACCATCCAATGGCCGTTCCCCCTTCCTCCCAGAACTCCAACGTCACGTTTGCTTGTTCACAACGCTGACTTCCCCGCCAAGCAGTCCCCTGGACCGTGCTTTGTCCCGAATCGCTCTCGAAAGCCTCGGGGTCCTGTAGAAAGATTCCTGGAAGGCTAATTCTGCCCAAAGCATTCCGTCGTGACTTGTTCGCGGAGGAGGAGGAGGAGGAGGAGGAGGAGGAGGAGGAATGTTGCAGGCCCAAAAGGCAGAACAAAACCGTGGCGCTCAGCAAAGCGCGGGCCAACGTGCCCTGGCCAACGGCCAACGTGGCCAACGGCCAAAACCAAGGGGGAGGGGGAGGAGGAGGAGGAGGAGGAGGAGGAGGAGGAGGAGGAGGAGGAGGAGGAGGAGGAGGAGGAGGAGAAGAGGAGGAGGAGGAGGAGGAGATGGAGGAGGGAGGAGGAGGGGGAGGAGGGGGAGGAGGGGGAGGAGGAGGAGGAGGAGGAGGAGGAAGACCCTCTCGGCGATGGCTGCCCCGGGCCCCGATCGCGGACACGGCGGTTGCTGGCGCGGCCAGGCGCGGGGCCATCTCGGCTGAATCTCGAGGAAGAGGCAGAGACGGGCACCGCCCGCGTGCGGGGGCCCACACGAGGGGGCCGAGCGGGTGGATGGCCAGGGCGCCACAGAAGGTGTTGCAGATCTGCTGCTTTGGAGACTGGGCGTCACAGAAGGTGCGCCACAGTCGGGCGTGTCCCCCTCTACAAGCCGACGTTGGAGGCAACATAAAAAGCATACCCCAAGCATACTCGGAGAATGGCCAGACATAGTCGAACCATAGTCCCCAGACTATTTGTTTACTGTTTTGAAGATTTCTCCTGTAGCGGGACAGGCCCGACTTAAAACTAGAAGCATTGCGAGCGCGCTTCACCCGCGTTCGAGTTTTCCTTGCCGTGGGGCCGAGCGTATTGCGCGTCAGAGGGACCGTGTTTGGATGGATGATCGGGTTCTTGACTTTGGAAGCCCGTGCGTTGGTGTCTGAAGTCGCACTGGGTGTGGTGTTCGCGGCAGTCCTGGGCCCTCCTTTGGCAATCGTGCAACTCTCTTCGGGACCATTTGGGCCTCCGAGGCCATCTCGGAACCACGTCTTCGCAACAAATGGGGATATCAGAAGAGGAGCAAAAACACATTGGTGTTCCTCTTGGTGTTGATTGATTAAACACTCTTGGAAGCCCTGTGTGGGCACTCTGGCGTGCTGCTTGCTGGAGACTTCCTGGGGCCCTCTTACAGTTTCTGCACAGCTCCGGAAGTCTCCTGTGGGAGCTCGGAGGGAGGAAGTGGAGGAGGAGGAGGAAGAGGAGGAGGAGGAGGAGGAAGATGCAGAGGAGGAGGAAGAAAAGGCAGAGGAGGAGGAGGAGGAGGAGGAGGAGGAGGAAGGGGAGGAGCACGGAGTGGTAAGAGGAGGGAGAGGAAGAAACAGAACATAGGTAGGAGTTGGAGTTGGAGTTGGAGTCCCTGGACGTAGTCCTTCCACTCATACCTACACCTCATCAGGGCTTTACGAGCTAATTCCGCTTTACTGTAAACTCTGGGCCATTGCCCCAACATAATCAAAAGAAAGTATTCACTCCTCGTCGCGGTGGGGCGGGGGACACAAGCCTTCTCGAGGCCGCAAAGCTGCAGATCCCCATGCATCCCACAACACGCGCAAAACCACAGCATAAAAACGGCATGAAACTTCAAAAAATGGTAGGGACCCACACACCCCCCAGCGATGTGAATGGTGGCCCCCTCAGGAAGTGCACGAAGGGAGCATTCCATGGCAACTAACCTGAAACACTGAGACTTACGCCAGACCGATACTCGCGCAGCCGACGCGGACCCGCGGCGCCACGGACAACGCCTACCACACTCCGATCGATCATGGCTCGTCTCAAAGGCCGACAGAATATTCTGACTCGGAGGCGGAGGGGGGGGCGGAGGGTCGAGCTGGGCAGCAACGGCAGGCTCACCGATCTCCAACACTTCCCTCCGCCCCCGAGCTCCTCGCCTCTGGTGCCGACCGTACAGCGGGGCCTGCTGCATCGTCTTCTCGGCCTCCATGGCGTCGAGGTGGGACCTGACAATCCTCATGCGGATGAGATTCAACACCCGCTCCTTTTCCAGAATATCTGCGCAAGCAGCTTCAGGTATGCGGGCGATGGTCGCACCTTCACCTGCCAACGTGTCCGCTGCTGCATTGCCCACCGTCATCCTAGAAGATCCAGCTCGATGCACGACCTCCTCGGCCTCCAGATACGGGTTCGTGAATAATACTGTCACATGCTCGGGTCGCCTTCCCGTGTTACGAAACAGCAACCCTATCTTCGCCCACAACTCGTCGTGCTCTCCAGTTGGATGACGGTATTTCTGAGGCCACCAACCTTCATGCACCATCTGGCTGTCTGTTACATACTCTACATATTGTTCCATCACCCGCATGGCTACCCAGAAGCTATTCAGCTCACCCCTGGCCACCGTCAGGACAACACCTGAGAGAGCTCCAAAGATGTATACTTGCAGCTGAGGGTCCGTTTCACTTTCCATCAGTGCGAGACCGAGACTGATACGTCTGATACGTCTGAACCTCCCGTCTGGTGAATCAGCCCCTCTACTAGCGTCGCCAAAGAGCAGCACTGGCCTGGCACATTCACCTGGACCTAGGACTCCATCAGCCACACTCTCGTTGAGCCCCGTCTGGGACCAAACCTCCTCATCAGGCGGCTCGGGTACTGCAGTCCACTGTGCTGGCATAGCTCCACGGAGCCAGTACGCTGGGGCTGACTCATGTTGAAATGCCACTAGCAGGTACACCTCGTCCGACTTGGTATAGATAGGGTGATTGACGTTGTGATCGCATTCCCATATTCGGTGGGAAGCTGACTCTTTACGTCTCTTGCAGCGAGGGCATAGCACACAAACTTGGACCTTAGCGGAAGCCTCAGCTCGACGGAGCCTCGGCCACGACCCTCCAGCACCTACCGTCAAAAACAACTCAGAAAGCCTGCGCCCGCGGGGGGGCTGCTCCAGGTGCTTCGGAAGCCGCTGCAGAGATACTACATCTGTGCCTTGCCAAAGGTCTTCCCCGCAAAAATGTCTCCCCACGTTCCACAGCTCCGCAAGCTCCTCGAAACCTGCCTGCGGTAGCCGTTCCACATCGAGCGGAGAAAGACGATCAGCACCTAGTCCTGCCCTGGTACGCATGCGGTGAACCGTACTACGCACTTGTTCAGCGGTGATGGGCCCCATGGGCTCGTCACGCGCCGCCTCCTTGATGGCAGCAAAAGCTTCGGCAAGTCGTTCATCCTGAGAAGCGCCAGCGAAAACAATGCGTTCTAACCCAACCGACGCAACACATGAAGCATCCGACAAAACCTTGGCAGCGTGAGAGACGCATGGGCTCGAGGAGCACCCAGCGCTCGGCTCTGACGCCCCAGATGGTATGACCTGAAAGGCCTCCAGCAAAACGCTAGCGACATGCGAGACGCATGGGCTCGAGGAGCACCCAGCGCTCGGCTCTGACGCCTCAGCCAAACATGACGTGGCCTGGAATGCCCCCGACAAAACCTTGGCGACTTGAGAGACGGTTGGGTTCGAGGAGCGCCCACCGCTCAGCTCTGACGCCTCGGCAAAGCATGGCACAGAGCCTCCCAGTCGATAGCTCGGCTCTGACGCTTCCGTAGAACACCACCACGTAGTTTCTCCACGTCGACCTGCAGAAGTCCTGAGCTCCTTCCATACCTTGCACTTACGATCTAAGATACCCTTGGGGTGCACCAGAAAAGTACTGCCATACCAAACCTCCTCGGCTGGAGGTGATTCTTCTCGCATACCCCTGCGCGGCGTTCCCAAGTCCTCCTGAGAAGTAATCCAAGACCGAAATTCCCACAAGGACTCTCGCACCGCCCGTCGCAGGGCGCGTTTAGAGAGCTTGTCCGCCTGTTGTTGAAAACTAAAAATCACCATATTGCGCGCGTCAGCTAAGTACAGGAGCAAACCCGTCCAGACTTGAATCCCCACCTCCTTTTGGCTCAACAGAATCTTATCAACTCCATCGGGCTTCTCGGTAGCAAGGTGCCTGGCTGCTTGCTGCAACTGACCCAACTGATAACGACCATTATCTCGCCCACGATGCCGCTCGAACTGTGAGAGGATAGATGCAACACGTTTCCACCAACATGCAGCTTGATCTCTCAACGGAGCAACTCTAGATCGCGAGCTCTGCTTGACTGACTCTTCCACGAAAGAACATCCAGTGCCCCGTCGAGGGCCCTCAGATGGCACGACCTGATGATAAGCATACATGACATCCTCGACAGTGTTGACCCATTGAGAAAACAGTGCGCTCACGAGATGGAAGTGGCCAGGATTGAGCCGAAAGGCTACGGAGTAGAGAAAGTGAGCATGGGCATGAGGGGCAACGTCCCCTTGATGCAGGGACCTGTGCTGCTCCCACACATCTTCAGGGATGAGAAAACTAGGCTCAACCTTCTCTTGTGGCACTTCCGAGGGTTCAGGCTCCACCTGGCTCACCGATCCACTGCTTGTGGCTGGGGGGGGGGGGGGGGTCCCTGTGGCTGATGGGGCCATCATTCACCTGACTACCAGACACGCCAGAGCTGCAGACCCCCGAATTGACAACGATTGACTCAAGCGCACTAGCATTTTCATCAGACCTGGACGGAACGCCAAAGCTAGGCTCATTGGCCCACGGATCTACCTCTTCTTCTTTAAATTCAGGAAAGGGGGCCACCAACCCAAGGACGTCGGTTTCCTCGTCCTGGGAAGGGCCATCAACAAAAACAGACCCTGCAATTTGCGAATTCCAAGCGTCCCCGAAGAGACTCAGATAGTTCTCAGAACGCTTTCCCGCGACAGTGGCAGCTTGCGCCGCCTGCTTCCTCCTGGCCACCGAGGCCTTGGATCCTGGGGTCGTTTTTACAGTCGGGCGGGAGACCTGAGGCAATCTACCAGCACACTCTAACCATCGTGTCAGAAACTGAATGCCAGAGGAACGCATGGAAAGAGCCAATCCTATGCGCGGGCGCCAGGGCACGCCAGCGACGGCCTCCAACTTGATGAGGTACGGCAGGGAGGCCTCGGAGACTACCGCGTAGTCGATCAGGCTGCCCTGCACATTCGAGTCGCACGTGACCTGTGCGCCGGGAGTCACAACTCGTCCTTGGACTTGTCGTGGAAACCCACTCTGAGAAATAACACTAGGCTCCATGTTCCAATCTCCCAAGCATATACACGGCAGCTGCGAGGCTGATAACAGCCCTCCAATCTTGTGTCATCTTGAAATATTTTTGCCAGCGAAACCAGTAGATGAGAAACAATAGACAAACAGCAACACCATCGATAAAACCCTGAAGTGAAGCACAGACGCAGTGAACCCGTCCAGCGCGTCGCTGCCATCTGCCTTGAGCACCCCCGTCATCCTGGCCTCCGCGATCGGCTCGTCATGAAGGTGGCCCCGTGCGAGTACCCACTCTCCTCCTTCATTGGCACGATCATCCTGCGCCTGGCTGCCCCGTCCTGATGGTCGGGCAGCGTTAGCAATCAACCTGAGCTTTTCCTGTCGAGCTTTGTTCTCCCATGCGTGCATCTGACTCGCCCCCACATGAGTCTCCGCACATCCCACGATATCGAACTTAGCTGACAAATCTAAATAATGCGTCCACGTACGGTCACCCATGGCCGTGATGTTCGCAGAGAAAATGTTGGAGACGGGCTCGTTCTCACATGAGCTCGAATCTAGTGACAAAACTGGCGCCTGCTCCTCCGCCTCTGGGCGAAGCTGATCGCGGGGCGGGGCCGCAGGCGCTGACCGTCAGGCTGCGGCAGCGCCATCCTGGCCCTTGCCCTTGGCTTTGGCCTGGGCCGCCGCCTCAGCTGCCGCGAACTTGGCCGCCGAGATCTTGGCCGCCTCGGCGCGCACGGCCTCCTTCTCGGCGGTAGCAGCCGCGAGGTCGGCTGCTGACGGGGCCTCCGCTGCCGCTGGCGGCACTGAGCCTCCTGCACGACTGCCCGCACCTCCGTCGCCGCCTGCTGCCGCGCCAGCGCCGCCTGCCTCGGTCGCCTCGGAGACGCCGTCGCCCTCGTCGTCGCCCTCGTCGGAGTTGTCGACCCTCCTCCTCTTGGCCGCCAACCTCTTGGCGACCTCAGCCTTCGACTTCGCCGCCTTCGCAAGCCAGGACTGTACCTCGGCATTCTTCGCCTGGAAGCCTTCCTGCGTTTGCAACAATGTGGCATGAATCTGCTTGAGCTCCTGCCTCTCCGTCCCCTCGCACTCCAAGTTGTCCAAATCTTCGAACAGGCTGGAGTCCCACGAGACGGTGAAGGCTTCTGGTGCCTTGGCCTCTGAAGCAGTTTGCGGCCGCTGCTCACCACCAAGGCCTTCAGCTCGTGCGAGCACCTCAGCTGCCCGCGTCTTGGCGACTGCTGCTGCTGCCAGAGCCTCCGTAGCCGCCTCCTCCTTACTCACTGCCGTGGCCAAGGATGTGCGAAGACGACATACGTTGGCAACGCACTGGTCGTGCTTGTGGTTGCAGTCCCTCCAGTGGCCCTCCGCCCTCTTGTAGCTGTCAGCGGCAGAGGGGGTCGGCGCCGATACCGAGGGGCCCTTCTTCAGCAGCTCGATCCTATTCTTCAGCACAGTCTTGAGCTCCAGGTCGCTGGTGCTCTTCATTGCCTCCATAAGGTGGTCGATCATGGAGCTGGCCGTGGACCACGGGCCCTTAACAGGGCTGTCCTGGTCGGACTGCTGCTCCTCGAAATCCCACACCTCCGCCTCGTCGGCAAACGAAACCTTCCCTGGCGACTGCGATCTGGACCGGATGCCCCCTTTCTTCTTCTTGGGAGTGAACAGGGTGACCTCGCGCTTACACTTGGTGCAAGTGCCCTGCCCACGGATGATCACATGATTCCATTCACACTTCCCGCACTGGCAGCGGCTCCAGAGCCGCGCGCTACGATCAGAGAAAGCCATTGCGGGGAAAGGGATTGGACTGACACTCTTGCTTTAGTCACAGATGACTGGCCTCCGCAACGGGCTCTGCTCTGTGTGCCTCAAGGGCTCCGAGCAAGCACAAGAGTCGGCCCAAACAAAATGCTTGGGCCTAGGTGGCTTGAGAGAAAATAGGTAGGAGGAGGAGGAGGAGGAGGAGGAGGGATGGGGAGGGGGAGGGGGAGGGGGAGGGGGGGGAGGAGGACGAGGAGGAGGAGGAGGAGGAGGAGGAGGAGGAGGAGGAGGAGGAGGAGAAGAGGAGGAGGGGGGGGAGGAGGAGGGGGGAGGGAGGAGGAGGGAGGAGGAGGAGGAGGAGAGGAGGAGGAGGGAAGGAGAGAGGAGGAGGGAAAAGGAGGAGGAGGAAGAGGCAGTGGGTAGGAGGAGGAGGAGGAGGAGGAGGAGAAGGAGGAGAAAGGGGAGGAGCAGGGGTGGGAAGAGGAGGAAGAGGAGAGGAAGAAACAGAAAGGAGGTAGAAGGGGAGGAGGAGGAAGAAGAAGAGGAGGATGAGGGGGGATGGGGAGGGGAAGGGGGAGGGGAGGGGGAGGAGGAGAAGGAGGAGGAGGAGGAAGAAGAGGAGGAGGAGGAGGAGGAGGATGGAGGAGGGAGGGAGGAGGGGGAGGGGGGAGGAGGAGGGAGGAGGGGAGGAGGAGGAGGAGGAGGAGGAGGAGGAGGAGAGGAGGAGGAGGAGGAGGGGAGGGGGAGGAGGGGAGGAGGAGGAGGAGGAGGAGGAGGAGGAGGAGGAGGAGGAGGAGGAGGAGGAGGGAGAAGGGAGGAAAAAGGGAGGGAGAGTGAGAATGGGAGGAGAGAGAGACGGAGCAGGGTGGAGGGAGAGGAAGGCAGCAGCAAAGGAAGGAGAGCAAGAGAATGAGAGAGGATGAAGGGGGGAGGGAAACTGGAGGAGGAAGCAGGGAAGAGGTGGGAGGGGTGGGGGAGGGAGAGGGGGAGGAGACATGACGATGAGGACAAGGAGGAGGAAGAGGAGAAAGAGGAGAGGATGAGGAGGAGGATTGATGGGATGGGGAGCGCTTGTATACTCAGTGTGTGTCTATACCTTCTGGAATGCAGGTGTCTTCGATTTGAGGCGTGCAAGACGCACATTGTGATCTTTATGGGGGCCGCTCGGAGGACTCATGAGGGCCACTTCGGCGTCTAAGGGGGGCCTGTTGGGGGCCCCTTTGGGGCCACATTGGCCCCGAGGGCGATCGGAGGGCCGCTCGAGGAGCCTCCGGGGGGCCCGATTGGGCCTCCTGCGGCCCTCTTGAAGCGCACTTGGGCCGTGTTGGGCGCCTCCTGGGCCGTCTTGGAGCCGTCATGGGTTTCTTGGGGCGCACTTAGGGGGAACACAAACCTACCCCGCTTTGGACCACCCTCGCTTCCAGGAGATACCAAGCGATGCCAACCTACGGCCTGCACTGGTCAGGCCGCTTGACGAGGAGGCGCGTGGTACGACTTGGTTCTGCCTGGAAGCGAAAGCGGGGCAGGCAATTCACGCCCTGAGCACTCGAGGGCCTCTTCGGCCGCCGTGGGGCGCTCCTGGGGGGCCTGTCGCGGCCGCCCGGGGCGCCGGCGGGGCCAAAGAAAGGCCGGCACACGGGGAGGTCTCCTCCGGGAGTGGGACGGCTCGTGCCGCTCGGGGCCCTCGATGGGGGGCCCTCTTGGAGCCACCTGGGAGCGTCTCGGGGACCTCCGGGGCCGTCTTGGGGCCAGCTTGGGCCGTCCTAGCACGGTCTGGAGGCCATCTGGGACGTCTGGAGCTCCTGCCGTGGGTCTCAGGGCTTCGGGGAATGCTCCGAGGAGGCGATGGGGACGCCCCGGGGAGGCTCTAGAAGAAGACACAGACAATCCCCGATCGAGCACTAGGCCCGGTCCCATACTGGACTCGGTATGGAACAATGTGAATTAGAAGCGGTCCCAAATTGTGCATGGCCTGCCTCTGGAACGCTTCGGCCCTGCAGGGAGCTTCGAGTCAGCCGCGTCACCGGGAGCGGAGAACGCACTATAGTGTACCCCAGGTGCCCCTGGTGCTCTGTGGCCCCGGGCCCGCCGGGGTCAGCCTTCCGGTATATGACTGGAAGATGGTGGTACCAGAAGGCGAGGTGGAGGATGACTATACCTACCATAGGGGAACAAAAAGTGGCATAAACATAAAAATTCGGGGGTCCGCGCGGATTTCTCGGATCGGCGCTGGGGCCCCCCGGAGGCGCCTCCTGCGCCGCCCCCGGCGCGCTCCGCGCGCCAAGGGAGGGGGGTCCAGCGCCGATCCGAGAAATCCGCGCGGACCTCCGAGTTTTTATGTTTATGCTACTTGTTGTTCCCCTATACCAGACCACCCCAACCTAACACGAAGACCTGGATCTCGGGTTTCGATGTGTGTGTTCCCCGACACCCCCCCCACTGGAAGTGGAGGGCAAGTTGAGGCCTTCGGGTTGGGCTGGGGTGGTTTGGTGGGTGGTGAGAGGAGGGAGGTGGCAGGACGAGCTGAGTGGAGGAGGGCGGGAACAGGCGGAAGCTAAATACGGAGGAGAGGGTCAGGGAAGAGGGACGGTGGAAGGAGGAGGCGGACGCAAAGAGAAATGGGGGATGATGTGAAGGAGGGGGTTAGAGGGAGGACAGGGGGATGCAAAGCGAGGACAGGAGGAGGCGGACGCAAAGGAGGGAGGTCAGAGGGAGGTTAGAGGGAGGACAGGGGGAATGGGGGAGGGGCGGGGCGGAGAAAGGAGGGATGAAGGGGGGATCACCAAGGCGGGGAGAAAGATGGACGGGGCAGGGGAGCGAATGTACTAGGTAGAGGGCAAGAGGCAAAAGGAGGAGGAAACGGAAGAAAGGAAGGCACAGAGGAAGCTAACTACACACGAGGAGTATGGAACAGGGTTGGATGAAGGATAAGGTGGAGTCAGAATAAGCACGAAAGAGGAGGGCACGTGAATGGAAGAGATGCGAAGTGAGATAGAAACGGGTGTCGAGGGATGGGAGGCGTACGGATGAGAGAAGATGAGAAGGAGTGGTAGGGGGAGGACAAGACAGAGGATGAGGAGGAGTGAGAGGGAGAGTGTTTCCAAACCTGCATCTTCGATATGAAGCGTGCGATGTATCTCGCAGTGGGGGGCCTCGAATTGTGGGCTCGGATTTCCCCCCCTGGAGCTCCTTTTCAACCTGGTGGAGCAAACTTGTGTATCGTGAACTCTTCTCTCGCCGCGCGCAGCTTAAAACCAGGAGAGGAAGGGACGGAGGCAGAGCCATCTCGTGGAGGGATCCCGAAAAGTCGGGGCCGTGCTCCCTGCAGCGACAGGTCGGGCACGCAGAGGGAGCGGCCAAGAGGGGGGCGTCCAAGAGGGGGGGGTGCAAATCGTGGCCGGCGGCACGTGCGCGGCCCAGCGGGGGGGCCAGGGACGTAATGGAAGAAGGAGAGGCGCCATGAGATCTGAGGAAACATCATGGCCCCCGCCATGATATCCACCCCCCCCTAGTCATCGACCCCCCTCTTTGCCGCCCCCGACAAGGGAGCCACGGTGCCAGCGCTGTGACCGGGGGGACCCGGGGCCACGCGGAGCGGGCCCGCGACAGGCGAGCCCGGACGCGAAGTCGGGGCCTGCACCGCTACGGAAAAGACAGCGGGCACTCGAACCATAGCTTGAAGTCGGGCGTGTCCTCCCACAGGTGGACTTTGGGCCGGAAAAAGAAAAGAAGACTCGAAGAATACTCCAGCAGGGTGTAACAAACAGGTCAAGAAGATCGTCCCCAGCCTGGTTTGGGGTTATTTCTTGGAGCACTCCTCCTGTGGAGGGACAGGCCCGACCTAAGAGCACAGCTCCTGAGGTGTGGCCTCGGGCGGGTGCGGGCCACCAGCTCCCCCGAGAGGCCCGCGCCCTCGCTCGCAGCCTCCCCGCGCCCTGCGCACGGGGGCCCCCACGGACGGTGCGACGGCGGACACGAGCCGGTCGAGGTAGGATGCACGCCTCGCTGGAGCCTGCTCCTTCGGTGTGGCCAGCCCTGGCTACCGATGGCGCTTGCAGATTTCCTAGCGAGCCCCGAGCCACTGTTCGTATTCGCAGTCGTCTTGTATCACTATTACAGGACGGTGCTTAATGCTATGACCACTATGATTCGCAGCAGGCTCATGAATATTGCTTTACCTTGAGTATCATCATTGCGTTTAGTTCCGTATTCCCTACTCCCTACTACCGTATTAGTACACTATGTTATAACAACTGTCTCTCCCTACTCCCTTCTGCACGACGCCAAAAACTGGGCGGGGCTGTGAAACATTTGCAGCACGGTGGCGCAACCACCCGTACAAAGCAAAACGGGCGGAACCCTGTCGGATCCATGGGCCGCGGACTGAAAACAATCTCATGACCTTGCAAAAACCACGGGCGCAACGCGCTGTTGAACTCCCGGCAGCAACGCTCCACGACCCGCCGCGGGTGCCGCGCCAGTGTACGCTGCAGATAAGAGCGAACAGGCCAAAATGATTATCGAACCCGCAGCTCTGAAGACTAAGTGCTATCCATCCCCCCTGCGAGGTAACCGTTGTACTGTTTCCATTCAGGTGTTGCTGTTGTCGGTGTAATTGCAAATGGTTGGGTCCTGCTCCAAGAAAATGTTTTACCGCTTCGCTTCCGAAGACCACCGCCTGTCTCAAAGCCCCAGCTGCCAGGGAAGCATGGGGGACGGCGCCGACGCCACTGCCATCTGGGGTCGGCTGCGCCGCCCAGTCATTCCCTGCGCTTGTGCCTGGAAAGATCGCGAGGCCACGTCACCGAGCTGGGCGGACTCCATCTCACCACTGCAACGGCGACTGCGACCTGCTTGGAAAGCCAAATGATAGGGCCAAAGCACCCCGATAACAACTATACAGCAGTACTGGGAATCGTTTGGGGGCAACTACGACCACTTAAAAAGACGCCCTCTATTCGATCCATCCTACCATGAGAAATCCCACCCAGCATGCGAGAATCGAAAGATCACGACAAATCCGCCGACCCTGTCGGCGTGTGTGGGGTGTCTGTCTGGTCCCGTCGGCGAGGAGCCTTCTTTCGCCCCCTCCTTCCCATCCTCCTCCCCCGTCGGGGAAGAGAGAAAGAGTGAGAGAGAGAGAGCACCCTTCCTCGTTCGGGGACCGGTTCGCAGCTTGAGGGAAGTCCATCAATGTCCTCATTACGTCAAAGGGAAGCCCCTTCCATTTGTCACTTCCCCAGCGAAGGGAGGGGGCTCCTGAGGGGAGGGGGGGTCAAATTCGCATCGCCTCTGGGGGTCCTCCTCTCCCACGCCAGTCCTTCTCCGGCGCGCCGGTCCTCCTCGGCTCCTCCTCCCCAGGCGGGGAGGAGTCCCAGGGGGGGGGGGGAGGGAGTCTGATACGCATCCGTCCCTGGGAGTCCTCCTTCGCCTCCACTCCCCTCCCCGCGCGGGTCCTCCTTCGGTCCTCCTCCCCAGGGGGGGGCAGGGTGGAGTCCGTTTCCTCCTCCTCCTCCTCCTCCTCCTCCTCCTCCTCCTCCTCCTCCTCCTCCTCCTCCTCCTCCTCCCTCCTCCTCCTCCTCCTCCTCCTCCTCCTCCTCCTCCTATTCCTCCTCCTCCTCCTCAATCTCCTCCTCCTCTTCA